>JAJPUD010000763.1:507587-537048 GCA_023553655.1 Myrmecobius fasciatus | reverse complement strand
ACCTTTGGATGTAAAAATATTTTCCCAGTTTACTGCTACCCTTCTAATCTTGTCTGCATTCATTTTGTTTGTACAAAAACTTTTTAACTTGATATAGTCAAACTTATCTATTCTGTGATTAATAATGACCTCTAGTTCTTCTTTGGTCACAAATTCCTTCCCCCTCCACAGGTCTGAGAGGTAAACCATCCTACATTGTTCTAATTTGTTTATAATATCATTCTTTATGCCTAGATCATGAATCCATTTTGACCTTATCTTGGTATATGATGTTAGGTGTGGGTCAATGCCTAATTTCTTCCATACTAGTTTCCAATTATCCCAGCAGTTTTTGTCAAATAGTGAGTTTTTATCCCCAAAACTGGGGTCTTTGGGTTTATCAAACACTAGATTACAATTGTCATTGAGTATTTTGTTCTGTGAACCTAACCTATTCCACTGATCCACTACTCTATTTCTTATCCAATACCAAATGGTTTTGGTGACCACTGCTTTATAATATAGTTTTAGATCTGGTGCAGCTAGGCCACCCTCATTTGCATTTTTTTTTCATTAATTCCCTTGAAATTCTTGACCTTTTGTTTTTCCAGATGAATTTTGTTGTTATTTTTTCTAGTTCAGTTAAATAATCTCTTGGGAGTTTGATTGGTATAGCACTAAATAGATAGATTAGTTTAGGTAATATTGCCATCTTTATTATATTTGCTCGACCTATCCAAGAGCACTGTTTCTCTTTTCTAAGAGGGGAAAATGTTCACTCTGATGTATGTATCTTACAATATACTATCTTAAAGTAAGAATGTATCTTTAAATATAAACAAATAAAAATAACTTCTACATATATTATTCAAAACTCATGAGAGTTCTGTCACTATTAACAATGTGAAGTGGGGATTTTTTTTTCTTCAGCATATTATCCAATCTAATATAACTACTTACATTCATCTCAATCTAGGTTTATACACACACACAGTTAACAAATTATTTGACTTTACTATTGTAAACCCTTTTTGACAAATGCCAAAGTTATACTGAACTGTAATTTACTTTTCTTTCCTAGATAGGAAGCTATTTCCTTCTTTAGTTCTTCTTCTTCTTCTTTTCTACTACTACTACTACTACTACTACTACTACTACTACTACTACTACTACTACTACTACTACTACTTCTACTACTACTGCTGCTACTACTAGTAGTAGTACTATTCTCTTCTCTCTATTTCTCTGTCTCTGTGTTTATATGTGTCTATGTCTCCCTATGAACTCTTTATCTCTATGAACTCTATCTCTCTCTTTCTCTCTTTACATAAGTTTGCAATATACTCTATGGAATATGTATATATTCAGTTGAATCATAGAGAATTAGAAGGGACCTTCGAGGTAATATAGTTAAATTATCTCATTTTACAAATGAGAAAGCTGAGGGAACAAAGAAGAAATATGATATGCATTAAGGTCACAGAGTGTTAGTGAAACAGCTGAAACTAGAATCAAGGTCTTCTGACTCATGGTCCAATACCTTTTTTACTACATTGTGATACCTGCCATAAGTGCAATATCTGTATGTTTCTGATATCCCTTTAAGCTCTAGCATTCTCTCTGTTTATTGAATCTCTGTCTCACTTTCTTTGAAAAAAAAACCTGTTATGATTTAAGTACATGGATTTGTTATTATTGTGTGGCTGTTTTTGTTTTTCTTGTTATTGTTCTTATATATTCTACTATCCCCCTCCTTTGGGTAGATAATGCATGCATTTGGCTATATGCATTTAATACAGCCCCACAGGACCTAGAGATTTTGTAAAGAAATCATAAGGAGTGAGATTTTATAAAGCTGAACATAATGGAAATGGAAAAGTAGTTAAGCACTTTCTTTGTTTCCAGTCACTATATTTATCCATCTTCATGAACTGCAGTCCCACATCTACTGTGAAGCAGAATAACTTATTGAATGGGAGGTAGCAGCCATTAGCCAAAACAATCTGAATCTTCCCTTCACAAATTAGACAAATCACCCTACAAGACTGGCAGGCATTCTTCTCTAACTGTTTTGTCCTAAAAATGTCCTTATATGAAATATAACAATTGGAAGACCTATTTGTTCCTGAAAAAATCCAAAGAGAAAACTTGTTTTTATGCACATCAATAATCATGAAGCTACCTATGAACTATTTAAATTTAACTCCTTATTCCCACACCTAACTGTAGACTTCCCCAAATAAGAATGTGCTAGAGTAAATATTTTGTGGGACAATCTCTCTTAAGTTTAGACCTTGTGAAGGTTGAGAGAATGGTAATACCATTCATTAATAAAATGAAAAGACAGTTAAATTAGCATTCTAATTATTGTCCTGGTCACTTCCTGTGGTCCTGCGCTGTTCTCTTCTCTAACAAGGAATAAACACTTGAAAAGGAAGACTCCAAGGAGGGATGATAAAAATAGTTTTTGGTACTTTTTTGTTATTGTCCTGCTTCATTCCTTTACACAATCTCACCCCATGCCTCGAACATACTTTTCCCTTACTTCAGCATCTTATCATCTCTAAGTTTCTTTAAATGATCAGCTCAGAAGTCACTTCCTGAATTAAGCCTTTCCTGATTCCTAGAGGCTAATAACATCTTTTCCTTCCAAATCAAATTACTTTGTAAATGTATTTGTGTATGCATAATACACATAGACATATACATTCAGATATGCAGATGTGTAAATATAAAGGCATAGGTATATTAAATGCATCTATAGCATTGTCTATATAAAATAAGATATGTTTTAATGTTATCTTCCCATATAGAAAGAATGTAAGTTCCCAAGGAGCAGGGACTATTTCACATTGTTCTTTGTATCCCAAGAGCTTAGCACAATTCCTGAAACATATTAGGTAGTTAACAACAAAATAACAAAAATTAAATAGTTCTTGCTATTAAGAAACTTATATTCTATCAAGAAACCACATATATACAGATATATACAAATAAAACATATAAACAATGAATATTAGTTTATTTGAGAAAGAATCAACAGGAAAAAAAAGAAAGTTTTACATAAATGATAGAATTTGGAATGAGCTTTAAAGGAAGTTAACAATTCTAAGAGGTAAGAAGGGAGTACATTCCAGACATCAGAAGCATTCTCTACAAAGGCAGACAAGTGGAGGATGAAATCACAGAATCTTAGCATGAGAAAGAACTCTAGAGATCATTTGGTCAAAACCCACTCATTTTACAAAAAAGAAATATGAGATACAGAGAGATTAAGTGATTTGTGAAAGGTAATGCGAAGCTAGTAGAGCTAGTTTAGAAGGTGCAGAGAGATGTAGAACTTACACCCTTATCAAATCCTAGCCCACTAATCTTTTCCAGAAAAGGGGGCTAATTATTAGTATTCACAGCGCCATTGACAAGGATATACAAAAGGACAAATGTTAATTACCAAATAATTACATTGTGTTATTTGTGCATTAGAAAATGCAGTCTGGATTTTATATTGAGGACAAGGGAAGAAAAAAGCTCATTACTCTTCTTCCACTTAGCTAAGGAATGTATTATGAAGGAAGTAGGATTAGAAGGTTCTCTGAACACCGGAAAGAAGGAAGTTTGGTGAGGTAAATTCTCCTGCCTCCATGTTTTAAACCCATTAATTTCAGGCTGGGGAAAAGAGGGTTCAAACTTGAATAAATTTGTTGGGATGTAGTATAAAATAATAAATGATTCAAAGTCAGTCATAAAGGCCTTGAGTTCAGATACATTGTGGCTTGATGGAATCCTGTGGCAAAAAAAGCAAGGCGAAAAATCTCAGAATTGACTTTTTACATCTAAAGATGTATACACACACACACACACACACACACACACACACACACACACATACACAAAATGTGCATTGTACCCACTAATGAAAGACACATGCTGGAACAGTTACACTTTGCAACCTCATGAAAACTAATGACATGAAACAGCCTGCCTGCCTCTCCATTGACCCCCTATAAAATCTCTGGCCTTCCTTTTTAATGGACAGAGTTAAACCAATTTATCACTGAATTAGGCATAATTTAATGAAGAAAAACCTTCTATGACTAAGCCCTCCATGGATGGCTGAGAACTAGAGGAAACAGATTTGGGGCCCACCTCCACTACTCAGGCCCACCATCTCAATTTTAACTATTCGACAGCTGGGGAACTCACATAAAAGCAAACCCCTAAAGTTTATAAATGACCACTAAGTAAATTTAGGGAAATAGAAAGTGGTGTTCCAGGCTCAGGTCAAAAAGAGAGCAAGGCTCACCTTGGGATGCCTGGAATCACTTGTTTGCCCTTCCACTTATGTATGCCCCTAAAGGGAGTTTAAGTGCCACCCAAGTATATTGGGTCAAGTCACCTTTTGCTAATTTTTCTCCATGTGTCTTAAATTAAGTGGATTTCTTTTCCTCTTCTCCATAGTTCCCTTCCTTGCAATAGCCATTCCAAAGAGCTTTCTCTATCCCTTGTATTTCTGACAAATGTTGGATTTCGGCAGAAGCATTCAGGAAACCACCATTAAAATAGATTTCACTTGGGTAGTGAAGGTTGCTATGAATTATAAAGCTAAGAACTGTTTTCCCAGCTTTCCATGTTACTGCTATCTTCATCTTCGTAATTGGGAGAACTAACAGATCACAGGAGATCATTTGGAAAGAGAAACCAAGCACAGGACTCATTTTGGAAGATGAGAGAAAATGTGAGCATCATATATTTAGGGCTAGAAGAAACTTTAAAGGCCATCAAGTTTAATTCCTTTTATAGGTAAGAAAACTGAGACACATGTATTTTTAATGATTTTCCTGAAGTCAAACAACTACAAAGTATCTGAGGAAGAATTTGTCTAGAACTACCTGATTTCAACTCCAGCACATCTATCACTCTATCCATGTTATTTCTCAACCATCTAATAAATACATATGTGTGTGTGTTATATATATATATATGTATGTATATATATATATATATATATATAAATTGCTCATGAGTAGGCTGAGCCAATATAATAAAAATGACAATTCTGCCTAAACTAATAAACTTATAAAATACCATGCCAAACAAACTATCAAAAAAACTATCTTATAGAGTTGGAAAAAACAACAAAATTCATCTAGAAGAACAAAAAGTTAAGGATATCAAGGGAATTCATGAAAAAATACAAAGGAAGATTATCTAGTAATATCAGATCTCAAACTGTATTATAAAACAATCATTAAGAATATCTGGTACAGGCTGAGAAATAACTCAATGGGACTTGGGACACAAGACATAGTAGTTAATTATAAAAGCTAGCTAGTGTTTAATAAACCTAATAAACCCACCTTTTAGAACTCACTATTTGACAAAAATTGCTGGGAAAACAGGAAAACAATAGGATACAAACTAGGTATAGAATATCTCATACATACCAAGATAAATTCAATAAGGCATATGATTTAAGCATAAATGGTGACACCACACATAAATTAAAACAGCAAGGAATAATCCATCTATCAGGCCTATGGAAAGGGAAAAAATCATGATCAAATAAGAGATAGAGAACATTACAAAATGCAAACTATATAATGTTGATTATATTAAATTTAAAAGTTTTTTTTTTAATAAACAAAACCAGTGCAACCAAGACTGGAAGGAAAGCAGAAAGCTGTGAAACAATTTTACATCAAGTGTATCTGATAAAGGTCTCATTTCTCAAATATATAAAGAACTGAGTCAAACTTATAAGAATACAAACCATTCCCCAATTGATAAATGATCAAAAATTATAAAAATGTAATTTTCAGATGAAGAAATTAAAGTTATCTGTAGGCATATGAAGAAATGATTTAAATCACTTTTGATTAGAGAAATGCAAATTGAAACAACTCTAAGAAATCTCACACCCAACAGATCAACCAATATGGAAAAAAAGGAAAATGATAAATGTTGAAGAAGGCACAGGAAAAATAGGGCACTAATGCATTGTTGATGGAGTTGTAGACTGATCCAAACATTCTAGAAAGCAATTTGGAACTCTTCCCAAAAGGCACCAAATTGGTCATACCCTTTGACCTAGGAATACCACTACTAGGTCTGTATCCCAAAGAGATCATAAAAAGGGGAAAGGACTTACATGAGCAAAAATATTTATAGCAGCTATTTTAATGGTATCAAAATATGGGAAATTGAAGGGATGTCTATCAACTGGAGAATAGCTGAACAAGTTGTGATATATGAATGTAATGTAATACTATTGTGCAATAAGAAATGTTAAAGAGGTAGATTTCAGAAAAAGCTGAGAAAATTTGCACAAATTGATGCAAAATGAAATAAATAGAACCAGGAAAACATTGTCCACATATCAGCAACATTGTGGATGATGAGTATGATAGAGTGAGCTTTTCTCAGCAATACAATAACCCAAGAAAATTACAAAGAATTCATGAAGGAAATTGTTATCCATAACCAGATAAAGAACTGATGGACTCAGAATGCAAATCAAAACATATTTTGAGGGCACCTTGGTGGTGCTGTGGATGAGCACCAGCCCTGAACTCAAGAGGACCTGAGTTCAAATCTGGTCTCAGACACTTAACACTTCCTAGCTGAATGACCCTGGACAAGTCATTTAACCCCAATTGCCTCAGGGAAAAAAACATTTTTATTTAATTTAATCTGGTAAAAATGAATGCTAAGATTCTTGAAATGCAACTGAGGAAAAAATAAAATTCTATTAAAAACATTTAAAATAAATAATTTAGTAGAAATTCAGGCATGGATTCTGAAGAATCATTTGAAATTAAGCTACCCAAATCATAAAACTGACCATATCTTTTTATTCAGCAATACCATTACTGGGCCTAAACAAATTCTAAAGTAAAAGAGAAAATATCAATAAACAAAGTTGATATCTACCTATTAAGCAATGCCTAAACAAATAGTGATATATGAATGTAATGGAATAGTATTATGCCATTAAAATGATGAAATGGATAGTTTTAGAGGAAACTGGGAAAATTTTTATAGATTGTTGTAGTGAATAGAACCAGGAGATGTATCCAATACAGACAATGTATATATAATAATATTAGAAAGAAAAATAACTTTGAGAGATTTTAGAATTCAGTTAAATGTAATGATAGAACCCAAGTTTAAGCCTGAAGATGGAACATACCACATACTTCCTGCCAAAGAGATAGTGGACTTAAATTCAGAATGAAACAAACCATTTCAGACACTGACAATGTAGGAATTTATTACATGCTGTGCTGCACATATTTGTTATGAGTTTTTTAAAATTATTCAATGTGAAGGAAATGGGAAAGTATAGATAATGAATTCATGTAAAAATAAATTATAGGTAGATATATCATCAAAAAAAAAAGAAGAAGAAAGGAATTCAGACAAGGCTGCTAGGGTAAATCACATTCTGCCCATGTGGAAAAGTTTCCTTATAATCATTAGTGACATCTGATCTGACACCATCTAAAAGACCTCCCTGAAAAGAAATTCTTTATGTCAATGACTCCTATTGGTGTTTTTTAGTATATTGGTGTATTTCAATTAGCACTGAAAATAAATCCATTTGCCCTTCTTGCTGCCTACAGAAAACATTGTGAAGATCTTAGAATATTTCATATCTTAAGTATACAGAGAACTTTGTCAAATGTATAAGGATATGAGTCATTTTGAAATTGATAAATGGTCTAAATATGTGAACAATTCATTTTTTCTCAAAACATTTTTATTACTTATTTTTAATTGATTCACAGTAGAAACAAAAGTTACTCGATGTATTTAAAAGTTACAGAAATGGGGCTCTGTGTCTTCCCTATCCCTTGTTTTGGCCTGGAATTGCCAGCAGGCATCTTAAGCTTGAGACACAGTTGCCTTGATAGTCTGTACAATGTCATCCTTGTCAATGCCATACACTTTCAATAGTTTCTCTGACTTCCCACTTCTTGGGATGCTGTTGACTACAAAACAAGCAATAGCAATGCCAGGTTCCCCCATCATAGCAGTAGCCACAGCCTCTTGAATAGGCAAATTTTTGAGGAAAAAAATCAAAACTATATATAATCATATGAAAAATGTTCCAAACCATTATTGATTAGAGAAATTAACATTAAAACAATCTTAAGATATCTCACATTTATCAAGTTGGCTACAATGATAGAAGGGGGAAATGACAATTGTTGGAAGGGGATTTGAAAAAAATTTGAGACACTAATACATTGTTGGTGGAACTGTGAAATGGTCCAATCATTTTGGAAGGCAAAGAGTTATAAAATTATATATACTTCTTGACCCAGCAACCCACTATTAAGTCTGTTTCCCAAAATAATAAGGGAAAAAAAGAAAAAAAACTATATGATCCAAAATTTTTATAGAAGTTCTTTTTGTGTTGGCAAAGAACTGGATATTGAGAGGATGACCCATTAAAGAGGGAATGGCTAAGCATTGTGCTATATGATTGTAATGGAATACTACTGTGCTATAAAAAATGGTGAGCTTAATGATTTTAGAAAAATATGGAAAGATTTGCCTGAAATAATTGAAAAGTGAAGTGAGCAGAACCAAAAGAACACTGTCAAAGAGATATTGTTAAAGGAATAGCTGTGAAAAAATAAGTTATTTTGACTATTTTACATATTGAAATCAACTATAAAAACTTACAAAGGAAGATGCTATCTACCTTCAGAGAGAGAACTGATAAACAGAAGTATGCATCAGATAGTTTTACATATATTTATAAACCTATGTCAAATGATGGCCTTCTCTAGGGCAAGGTTTGGAGGGAGAGAGCTAGGCAATTTGAAATTTGAAATGTAATAAAAAAAATTTAATTTAATTTTGAAAAAAAAGAATATCTAGTGTAGACTTTTCTATGGCTGAAACCAAAACTTATGAAACAAGGAGCCTGACAGCCATTGATTAATTAATTGCAGATTGAGGACCTTCTTCTGAAAAGACAACACATTGCAAGACTAAGATATTTCTGTATTTCAGGAACTCTCACTACTTCTTGAAGTTGAAAGAAAGCAGAAGTACTTAGAGGGGGGAAAAAGCAGTCATTAGGACAATTTCCTCATTCAAAAGTTCCCTATAACAGTGAAATCATGAGCCTGCTCTCTATCCATATCCCTGTCAACAATCTAAGAACAACATTGCTGATTGATAGAAACTTGATACCTTGATTTTATTATTATTAATCTTTTATTTTGGAATGGCTTTGAAGTTATGAAATGTAGAACTAAAGAGATATTAGAGCTTCAATTATAAACTAAAAGAGAAATTCATTGTTCTGGCTCTGTGCTGTCCATAAAAGATTTTTAAAAAATAAAGCCTTTTTAGATATGTATGAATTTTCAAGTCAAATATGGTTAAACCTATGCCAATTAAAAAATCTAAATATGAAATGATCCACATAACCAGTATGTGTCAGAAGCAAGACATAAACCTATATCTTGCTGGCTCCAAAGTCAGCCACATCTCTAAGATATAATATCTAATATTTGTTTTGTGCTTTGGAATCTATAAAATGATTTAAATGTTATCTCATTTGATGCTTACAACTCTGTGAAGTAGGTGTTATTATCACCAGATGAGTAAACTGAGACTGACTTAAAATGAACAGAGCACCCAGCTGGCAAGTCTCTAAGAAAGGATTCCAAATTTAGTCTTTCTGAATTCAGGTCAAATACTACCTGCACTACTTCACTTAACAATTTCATCAATTTCCATTTTTACTCTCACTGGAATCCAGAATATGATCATGTAGAATATGAAGTTATTCAGGTAAGTATTTCTTCAGGTACAATTAGATCCCCCAAACAATTTCTATGCCTTAAAATGAAGACATACAAGACTAAAAATATGAAAATTCAATTATCTATAGTAAAAACTACAACAAAATAAAGTGTCATCATTTATTCCATTATGAACTCTTAAAACCAACCTAATATCATCCTAAGTCTTTTTGCTTGCCATGTTTACAAGTTTTTAGTATCTATTTTTGAATATTGAAGCACTTATATTATATTTGACTATCTTGTATTGATTAAAATGGAAATTTTATGTCAATCAAATCATTTTCCAAAGAGGGTGAAAAATCTATACAAGAAATCATATCATTCCATGCCTGCAGCATAAACCAATATTTATATAAGTGTGTATTTATAAAAGCTCTACTAAACAAAGTAGACTCTGGTGAATTTTGCCTTTGCTCCCATCTCTAAATCACACCTGCCCAAAAAAATCATATAAGATCATAATAAGATCTGCCATTTATATTTAAGAGAAAACCTATGTAAGATCTCTGATAATGGTAGTATACATTGATGACCTATAGATTCTGAAAATTCCTCCTGTAGCCCACTACTGTGGTGGGCTCAAACTCACTTAAGACCACAGTGCCACCACTACCAAAAAGAAGAAAATATCCCTGAACACTATCCATATTGAAATTCTGAGGGATAGGACTTTCTTTTTTTTTTTTTTTTTTTGTACTTCCCACAGATCAAATGAGGGTTTGGACAGAGTAAATCTTAATTAATATTGATTGGCTACTATTGTTCTACAGAAGAAAAAAAAATAAAAATCAAAGTTTATGACAACTAAATTCACAGGAAGTTTTCTAAGCCATTTAGCAAATTTTAGAGCACCCTTGAGCAAAATCCTATTGTAAGTGATGCTAAAGATAAGAGGGGGGATTGAGCACCACTTCTAATCCAAATACCCTTAGAAAATATTTTGCCAGTGATCAACTATGATACATTATGAGTGATATACCACTAACAGCCTGAACAGGAAAGAGATTAATGAGGAGTTAATGGCCCACTGATAGGGGGGTGATTTAAGGATAGTACATTATAGACTTCAGCTACCTATAAAGATCCATTTTCTGAAATATTATTATTATTTAATTATGAGGGTAGCAGCAATAGGCGTCAGGTTTTTATATATGCTCCAAAGCTATCTCAAAATATTTGAGATAATATGAAAGCATGTACCTGTATAAAGGCTAATAATGTTACTGAGTCAAGCAGCGACGGGGAAAAAGATAGAGGCCCCGAACTGTGCATGGGAGCCCTGGTAATTGGAAGAGTCAATGGCTGTATGTTTCAAGAAAATAGCCTCCCTTGAGAAGGAGAGTGATTGTCCTGCATTTATACAGCAGCTAACCCACACTAAGCAGGCTTTCCTTTGCATACTATTGGTGCCAGCCCAATGAGGCAGAAAATTGCATCGTGTCATTTAATTTCCCAATCTTTGTTTTCATTGTATTAATCTTTTGGCTTTGCTTCACTTTATAATTTGAAGGCTCAGCAAGAAGCAAACCAAATGGAAATTCAGCTTACTTTCACATCTAGTGGAATGTGTTCAGCGCAGTTTCAGAAAGTTTAATTCTATATAATGCCATCCATGAATAATAATCATCTGGTTCTGTCTGCAGACATATTATTGTTTATTAAGGCAGCCTTAAAGTTCTTGGGAAGTGTGCCCAAAAGTCAGTCACCAAAACATGATTAACAAATTGGTTACAGAAGGAGTATTGGATAGCATTAAAATGGAATTGCATCATCTTGGCAAGAAATAAAACTAAAACTCCTAGAAACTGATTAAGCCTAATAGATGATTTCCATTTTTGTTAAAAAGTACTTAGGATCCATCCTTTGTCTCAATGCTTTTGCATAGGCTATCTATCCCCCATTCCCATACACCTGGAATCTTCTCCCTCCCCAGCTCTGCTTCTTCAAACCTCTATTTTCCTTCATGGTTTCCTCATGAGGCATCTCATAGAGAGGAGGAAAGGAAGTCTTTCCTTATTACCCTGATCACCAATGATCTTCTTCCTGGTTCCTCAAATTATCATGTATATATTTATCTGTTTATATGTTAGTCTGACCAAACAAATATGAGCTTCTTATAGGTAGGGATGGGTTACTACAGCAGTAACAGAAGCATAGCAAAAAAAGATACTCCAGAAGTTGAGGAAGGACACATAAAATTTCAACTAAAGCACAAAACAGAGGTCATACTTCTTTTTAATTAAATTTTATTTTTTTTCAATTAACAAGTATGAATTGTTTCTCCCGACCATTACTCCCCAATCCTGAACAGAGGAAAAAATATAATAAATATGTTATTTATAATTATAATAAATAGGCATAGTCAAGTAAAACAAATTCTCATATTGACCATGCCCCCAAATGAGTCTTATTCTGCATTTTGAGTTCCACACTTGTTTCTTAGGAGGTGGGATTTTTCAGAAGGCATCCTCATATGATCTAACTACTTGAGTTTGTGAGCAAAATTATAACTATAAAAATGAATGGAGCTTTTTTCCTCAGGGTGTCAATATCAGGTGAGGGAAGTAGAGTTAACATTTTCTTCCTATGGTAGATCCTGTGCCCACATCTCACATCATGGTCCTCCAACATCATGAGAAACTGCTATTCCTAGATACCAGTTCCAGGTGTCATCACTCTGATGCCCCTGTCCTTGGGCCCTGACATGATCATCATCATCATCATCACCATCACCACCATCACTACTATCGCCACCTCCATCCTCATAGTTAAAGTTCTTTAAGGCTTACATTTGATCTTCACAAAAGTCTTATAATTTGGGTGTTATTACTATCTTCATTTTACAGGTAAAGAAACTAAAATTGAGAGAATTCAAATGACTTTCCAGGGTCACATATCTAAGAAAGTGTATGAGGAAGGATTTAAAATCCCATCTCAACCCCTGTGGGGATAATGAACATACATTCTGGAGAATAGAACACCCATTCTCCCAGAACAATTGTGTGACTGGTCAGATTGTCTCTTGTGCCAGTGTCATCTATCATCACCACAAAAAAAAATGAATTTTTAGAGGTAGAATTATGACTACTTAAGACTTGCTGAGCACTTTTTTCTTTCACAAAGCTTCATGAGCCCTACAAATTTTCCACTAGAAATTAAAGAATGATTTAACAAATTTTCTCAAAATCTCATACATGGTGCAGACTTTCTAACTTCGGTAACATCTGCCAAAGCTTCCACTCCACTAACTTAACCTTTGAAAACTCTAGGTTTCTTGTATGCACTATGAGGCATTAAAATAGGCCTTCACGGGAGGTTCACATTATCTCTTTTACTAGAAACTTAAAGCCAATATCATCATCTATGTTAAGAAAATCACAGGGAAGGAATATTTTCAGTAGTAAGATGGTCGAGACTTGTCATGATTATTTTTAAGAAAACATTTTTAATAATAGCTTTTTATTTTTCAAAATACAAAAAAAATTTTCAACATTCATAAATTTTGTGTTCCATATTCTTCTCTCTCCCTCTCCAACTGTTCCCTCCCTAGACAGCAAGTAATTCAATATAGGTTAAACATGCACAATTCTTCTAAACATATTTTCACATTTATCATGCTGCACAAGAAAAATCAGGTCAAAAAGGGGAAAAATGAAAAAAGACAAAAAAGCAAGCAAGCAAACAACAGCAAAAAAATGAAAATACTATGTTGTGCTCCACCTTCAGTCCCCATAGTCCTCTCTCTGAATGCAGATGACTTTTTCCATCGCAAGTCTATTGGAATTGACCTGAATCACTTCATTGTTGAAACAAGCCAAATCCATCACAGTGGATCATCACATAATCTTCTTGTTGCTGTATACAATGTTATTTTGGCTCTACTCACTTCACTTAGCATGAGTTCATGTAAATCTCCAAGAAAACAAAATTAACCTTAATTTTAATCATGAAGTCATAGGGTGATTAGATTTTTGAGCTAGAAGAAACATCAGAAATTATCTAATCTAACTTTTTTTTTATAAGTGAGGAAATGGAGGCCCAGCTAGTGAAGCTACTTCCCCAAGATCACTCAGATTAACACATTAGGATTTGAAAACAGGTAATTTGATTTTAATTCTGAGAAGAAACAAGTATGAACTGCTGGTGTATTAATTCTTTGTTTCCCCAGAGTATTCAT
The DNA here is from genome assembly GCA_023553655.1 of Myrmecobius fasciatus. Classification (NCBI taxonomy): domain Eukaryota; kingdom Metazoa; phylum Chordata; class Mammalia; order Dasyuromorphia; family Myrmecobiidae; genus Myrmecobius; species Myrmecobius fasciatus. Next base: position 523,065 of record JAJPUD010000763.1, on the reverse strand, counting down.
GTCTGATTTTTTTTTAGTATGAATGATAGATTCGGGTTTTTTCCTCTCCTTTACTGTCTACTTTTACATGATGTTTGTGCCAAGTGACTCATTATTAATTTCAGAAATAGACATTCCTTCCTCATATGTGATCTCCAGGAATCTACTTACAGCAATCCTCCCATGATTTTCAAAAGAGCCTATCCATAATAATAGAATATTATAATAGTGTTCAGTTCAAGTCTCTGACAGACCTGCTGTGTTTTCTGTATGTCAAGTTTGAAGTGAGTCATGATCATTCCATAATGAATTAATCTTATATAAGTGTCAAATCTGGGTTACATCCATCAAGAAACCTGACTTACTCTTCACATCATGTTTAAAATCATAGGATAAATGTGTTTCTGTCATTTAATATGATATGATGTAAAATTCCAGTCTATTTTTGCATCTGGAAATTTAATTGCTAGCACTTTTTACTATCCCAGAGACAACTTCTTAGCCTTTAGTTAACTTGAATCTCCCCCCCAAAAAAAAATAATTAATCACAAAGCTAATAGAGATAAGATTAGAGCATGAATCATTAGAACAATTGAATGATAAATAGCAGATAATAATGTACTATGGCATTCATGTCAGAGGTTGATCTCCAAGGCTATCTGCCAACTGCCTTAGAAGGCTTTATTTGCTCTGAGCCTTTCTTAACAGTCTGGTTTCTCTTTGCTAACTAAATTCATTTCCTATTAGTTCCCAGATTTAACAAGGCTTTCTGATGAAGCAAGCCTGGCACACAACTTATGAACTCATTTGTGGACTAATATGTTCCATATGGAATGAAGGAAAGTCTTTCTCCCTAAAAAGGCAGAAGCCTTTGGAGTCCATGAAGAGTTAATACTATTTTTAAAAGGAGCTGCATTTACATTTCTTAGGCCCAATTACTTAAGGTCACTACTAATCCCAGGAGTGTTATTTAAATATAATCATTAAACTTTGTTTTCCTCATCACTGTCACAAGGGATTACAACCTTCTTTTACCATCAGTCCCAGATGGAAAGTGGCTAGTCTCCCCCATCCACCTACCTTTTTTGTTTTAAAAAAGAAAATAGGGAAGTAAGAATTTGAGAGCTACAAGAAAATCTGTAGGACTTGGGAAACTTTTCTCTCAGCCTTTCCTAAGAAAATTAAGTCCAACTTGGACTGAAGGATGTTGCCTTTATGATGAAAAGTTTTTGTAATAAAATTGTATGACAATATTATCTTTTATACTTTCAGAGGACAAGTAACTTGGGAGACCACATCTGCTTTACATAGTGGTCAGATAGCATTTTTTAAAAACTGGGTAGAAATAAACATATATATTTCTGTCAGCATATATCACTGAATATCCATACATCAACTACCCTAAGGTATAAACTCAAGCAGGAAAATGTGACAGATAAAAATGACAGCAAAATCCAAACTGAATGACTTACTTCATTGAGATAGCAGGGGAAAATAGCAGCTATCATTTGGAAAGGCCTCCAGGCAGAAGTAGAGGAAAGAAAGGAAATAGTATTGTATAAAGAATAATGGACTAGAAATTATCTTGGGTAAGAAATTTTCACTCTCTAAACCTCAGTCTCATATATATATTCAAAAAGTTGGGTCAGATGATACCTAAATTCTAGATACAGACTTTTTTGAACCCCTTGGACAATCTGGTGCCCATTTGTGAACAGTCTATAGACCTCTTCTCAGAATCATGTTTTTAAATGTATGACACATTAATAAGATAACCAAAAAAAACCAAAATTAATGAAAATAAGGATGCAATTTACAGACCCCTAACATCTATCCAGGAACCTCCCAAGTTAAAAACCCCTGAGCTAGATAATCTCTAAATTCTTTTCTAGATCTACCATTCAATGAATCTAGAAATAATCAGATGCATTAAATCCCTGCTTTCCAACAATTTATGTTTGTCACAACTGACTAGGCCTCTTCCTTGACAGAAAGATTAAAGCAATTGTTTAGTATTTTGGATTTGCTTAATAAACGCTATAGAGGAAGGGATCCAACACATACCAATATACCAATTTCATATAGAAGTAATAAAAAAAAGTTTCTTAACTGGAGGGATGAATCCAGGACTTCCTTCTACTGATTCAGCTATATGCTGGAGTCCTGCTATTCTCCCAGAAAATCTGTCATACTCTATATGAGGCAAGCTCTCCTGTCTCTTCACCCATGATTGCCTTACAAGATCTGAGAAAAGGAAGAAAGTCTATCAAAATGGAGAGAGAAATCTCTCTGGCACATACTAGTAATCTAACCATCGATTCAAGTCATGTAATACAAATGAGTAATATTGATTGTCTATATAACTCATACATGTACACATTTTCTGCCTCCTACAAAATGCAATCCATGGGAGTGGAGTTAAATACCTAGCTTAGTGCCTGGCAACTAGTAGTCACTTAAATGCATATTAATTGAGTTACTGAGTATTTAAAAAGTTGCCTATAAGCATGTGCAGAGAAATTTTCCCTGACAGTAGTTTTACATACCAAGAAAGCTACAGATACAGATAAAAAGAATGAGAAAAGATCTCCATAAACCAAATTCTACAAATGTATATGCTCTTAAAACACCAGGAAGAGTTTTCAGAGACAAAGCCCTATCACCAATCCCTCTCCCCACCTTTAAAATTGTAAAAGTATACATTAGCTCACAAGATAGGAAATCAATTTCTATTTTTCCATAATGAAATTGGATGTTTGATAATAATAACTACAATGATGACTGATACACACAAAGGACTTTTAGATTTGAAAAATGCGCATATATCATTTGATCCTCCCAGTAATCTTATGAGGTAGATTAATATTACCCTCACTTTATAAATGAGGAAAATGAGACTGAGAATAGTTAAATTATTTGTCTTTATTACATAGCTATTTAGCATCTGAGGCATAATTTGAATTCAAATCATCCTGACTCCAAGGGCAGGAGTCTATCCCCTATACTCACTAGGATAACAGTTTTCTCCTTTTCATGCTTCCAGTTAAAAGTATCCTCCATTCTCACCTACAGTGATATTCCTTAGTTTCCATCAGATGATTTTGTAACTCAGAGAATAATCTGTATGGATTTTGACAATTTAAAGACTCACCAAGGCAACAGCAATTTAAACTCTATTCTATAAGGTTATTTATCAATTTTTAATAAGCACTTCATAAATTTGGGTAAATATATAAGAAATGGATAACTGTGGAGATGATGAAATATTTATATGCACCAGAGCTATTGTTACAGCATAGTTGTTCAAAAAAACATTAGTAGTAAATTGGAAGGAAATATAATGCTATAGTGGATATGGAAGTGTTCAATAGTCTATTTGTAATGAAATATGCCAATGTTTAAAGAAAGTAAATACATGTGTAATGAGCTTTGATTAGCCATAACTGCATATTACTAGACTATCCATTATAAACAATGGGCACGTTTTATGAGAATATCAAATATTGATCATGAAAATGACAATTCTACAGAGGGATTTAAAGGATTCTGGCCTGTATCACTAGTTTTCTGAATTTAAATATGGGATATAATTTTAAAACATTTCTTATCTTTCATTCCTAGTTTATTCTTCTAGCGAGAACTCCTTTTTTGAAAGAGTGCTGGTTTCTCTCTCCCATGATTTCCACTTTTGTGAAGGTGAAAAAAGCAATGAGGAGCTGTGGATAGGATGCTGGATTTGAAATAACAAAATCTTGATTCATATTCTTCATCAGACCAATTTAAAATTTTTAATTACCTTTTGTTATTACATTACCTTCATTTCTAAATATATTCCTCTCTACTCCCCTACTCAAAGAGCCATTCTTCATATTGAAAAATAAAGGATAAAAGTATTAGGAGTGAGGAAGGACAGAAGTAGTTCAGGAAGACTTACTAATAGGTCAAATAATGACATAATATGCAATTTTTCCACACCCATAGCACTCCAGTCTTCAAAGAAAGCAAGGATATTCATTGAGTCACATTTTCTATGGGGCTAATCTTAGTAAATACACTATATTATATTCACTTTTGTATTTCAGACATATACAAGTTGTGTACACAAAGAACCCAATTCATCCCTCTTGAACCTCTGACCTGGTTTATGGAGTGTCGAGCCTAGAGTTGGGAAAACTCTCCCTGAGTTCAAATCTAGCCCAGACAATTACTAGTTGTGTGACTCTGGGCAAGTCACTTAACCCTGTTTGTTTTAGTTCCTCATCTGTAAAATGATCTGGAGAAAGAAATGGCAAATCACTCAATTATTTTGCCAAGAAAATCTCAAGTGGGGTCACAAAGAGTTAGATGCAACTTAACAAATGACTGGACAATCACGATAAAAAGAGTAATAATAATATTTTAAATATCCAACTCAAATGGGTTGGGGTAAGGAAATCACATTACAAAATTTAAAGCCCTATATTAATCTGAGTCATTGATAATGGTAATTTTATTTCTATGTTTTCTTGTATATAAGGATTTTCAGAATAAAAAGAATACCAGATGATGATGCAGTCCCAATACAATCTATGTAGATAAGCACAGATTTTCAAAGAAACACACAAGTTTTGAAAAACACAGTGGGAGAAAAAGAGAGAAGTAGAAGGGGAAAGATGATATGATGCATCATATCCTTCCAAGGGTCTGAAGGACTTTGATATTTAACTTCTAGTCCTGCTGAAGTCAGATATCAAGTACTGATGTAACAGTATTAATACATGTATGGGAGGTTTTATCACTCCTGCTAGTTCCTAGCTTGGGGAAGGGCCACATTTTTTTCCATTGGGCAAATATCATTCCCAAAAAGAAATATTCCTTTGTCAGGTAAGAGTAGTTTCTAGATCTTGAAAGTATATATTCCTATAGAAATAGACAAATTCTTATCTCAGCAGTTCTGGCTTCCTTAGGTTGACAACAGAGCTATGACCAGGCTAAAGGGCTGACCAGCCTAGATTCACAATTTATAAGCTTGAAGGTATAGGATGAGATAGAGTAGTTGGGTATTGGTAATTGGTAGACTATTAGTGATAATTTCTTTGATTGTTGTTATTACAGTCCTTCATATTTTCTGTGAATTTCTTTTCTTTTTAACAATATGAGGTCCAAGTGATTTCAGTGTCTTTAACTTAATAGGAAGAATTTCTAGGGCATGAGAGCAAAGAGTATCTGGAGCCTGAGGGCTGAGTAGACACTTGGAAGATTTTTTTAAAAAAGTCATGCTTGGGAAAATCCCCATAAACATACAATCTTGTATATTAGAAATGGACAAAATATAAGTACTTGAACTTCTATGTAAAGATAACACTTCAATATATCTTGAATTAAATATGTACTTGAGCTATATTATGTCAATTAAAAATTACTTCAAATTCAGAAACACTTTATAATTGAGGCAATACATTCTTTAGAGGAATAACAATATTTTACTAGGGTAATAAACTCATCCTTGTGAGTAAATTAGAGACTTTGGGAGGTGCATTAAATCTTCTACCCTCTGGGTACCATTTAGTTAATTACTGCTCCTAAACATGAAATGTGCTCTATTGACCTTAGAGAGTTAGTACACCTCTCTGAATGCCTAACTCAACTCCTGGCAGTAATAAACTTGCTGCCATATCTAGCTAGAGGAGAAAGAACAAAGTGATTCAAAGAAATTCCTAATGCATGCTAAGATAGCCAGGAGATCAGAGGGGAATGGATTCTTTTTATTTTCAATGCATACTTTTAAAGCAAAATTTACACTTGTATTTTACTCTATACCTAAATCCTTTGAATTATTGTATAATATGAGATCTTAACAAGCTTCTATAAGAATGCCAAAAAGCTTTTTCTAACTTTTAAGATATCAACTGTTAAAAATTATCATGAGCAAAAAAAAAGAAAGAAAAAGCTTTTTCTAGTTCCCACATTCTTTGTTCTTTATGCAAAAGTCTTCACTACAACTTGGCTTCACAAAGTACAAAGAAGTTTCATTAATAAGGAGAAACCTAGAGGACCAAATTTTGAACACATACTTCTTGTAGAGCATTCTAAAACCAATCAATGTATAAAAGCTATATGTATTTAATTCTTAGTTACACAAGTCACCTTAAAGAGCTAGTATGAAGTAAAATAAGATAATTTGTATAATTCCCTTTGAAACTATAAAATATTAAATATTAATTTTACTACTATCATCAATAAGTATGAAAAACTATATGTCAAACCTACTAAATTTTAAATATTTTAACTAGCATAGAACAAATTAATATACAACATATAGTTATTTACAGTGTATATCAGTAAATACATGTATGTATTTACACATAAATACAAACACATAAGAGAGAAAATCTACATTTCATTTCCACCCATATTCTTTTTGTGAATTATTTGCTATAAATCTAATTTCAAGTGGCTTTCCCTATCACCTAGAAGATTTAATAGGAATGGAATGAGGGAATAAGGGGAGGAAGAGAGGACACATAAAGAAGGCAAAAAGAATTCCTGGCTTGCATTCTGAAGATTATAAGAGAGAAGGTAAAAATGTATCTGATAACTTTTTGTTTTATTTTACTCTTTCCACTAAGAAGAAAGAGCTCTGAAGAGAAAGGATTGAACAAAACTGATCATAAGGAGAGAGAAACATCATCATCATAATATCACATCTATATACTTCCTAAAGTTTCGTAAAATGTTTTACAAACATCTTTTTTCCTAATAACTCTAGGAGATAGTTGTTATAATTATCTCCATTTTATACTTGAGAAAATTGAGGCAAACAGAAAGTAAGTGATTTGCTTAATCACAGTATCTAAGGCCACGTTTGAACTCCAGATGTAACAAACACTCTATCCCCTGAGCTACCTAAGTATACACCTAAATAAGTAAAGAAATGATAAATAAGTAGCTTATTTAATGAGCTCAAGTTTCAAGACCTAATCAGCCACATAAATCAAACAAGATTTATTCAATTCTTGCTATGTATCCGACTTTGTGGTAGGCACTGGGGATACAGAAAAAACATCTCTGTTACATTTTATCAGAAAAGATCTTACATTCTATCAAGGGAGAGACATGTCTATATATATATATATATATATATATATATATATATATATATATATATTTATACCAAATAAATGCAAGACCCTTTTTTAGGTAAGGCCTAAGTTCCTAAAGAAAACAGGAAGGAACTTGTATTTGAAGTAAACTTGAAAGAAAATTTTGACTTCTATGAGGTATCATTGAGGAGAAATTGCATTCTCATCATAGGAAATAGTCTAGGCAAAGATACAGATATAGGACAGGGAATTTAGGTGGTAGAACATCAAGTAGTCTAGTTAGACTACACCAAAGAGTAAATAAAGGAAAGTAATATAGGATTAGAAAAGTATTAAGGGCTTTAAATGCTGAACAGGAGTGCACAGTTGAACTAAGAGATAATGGGAATTTTGTATTTATCAATTAGGATAGTTATATTATCAGACCAATGCCTCTGGAATATCATTTTGGTTTATGGATGAACAAACCTGAAGTAGCCCAAATCTATTGCAATCCAAGTATCTTCTGGATATTCTAGGTATCTGGTAGTTCCAATTATCAAAATATTTTGCTTATACAAAACTAGAAACATTTTTCCTAAGACAACTTGTCTCTCCCATCAATTTTTCTGGTACAGGCCCTTATTACTGTATATGGTTACTTCTGCAACAATGTCTTAGATGTTTTCTCCTTCAAAAGCCTCCTTTTCTCTAATTTAACCTTCAACAAAAAAAAGATGAAAATAAAAAAAATGTGTCTAGTTATAGCAGTTTCAAACCAAGCTACTTAAATAAACAATTTAATGCATTTTTAAAGTCTCCAGAATTAAAAGACTAAAGAACCCAGAAAGCATCTCAACAAACAGGCCTCAAAGCTTCTCAAGTGGAGAAACAGAGTGGCCAAGATGGAATGTGAGTTCATTAGAAAAAAACTTATGGAAGAGGATGGAAGGTTATGATTAATATTAATTCATTCTTTAGAGGATGATCAAAATAGAAATAAAATGGGGGAGGGCAATGGTTCAAAATTAGAGTATGGGACCAGTATCACATTGCCTCATTGCCAAACTTTTCACTGTCATATAACCATGAAGTACAAAAAATTAAATATTTGTGTTTATGTAAATTGACTCCTCTTCCTATATCCCCCCACTCTAAATTCTTGCACCATGAAGCCTCATTTCTCATTCTATCTTGTACCTCACAGTGAATTTCTGGTTTTGACCCTTCACCCATATCTGATTATTTCCTATTTCTGCCTCTTTGTAGCTAGTTAACTTGTCGTTTTGTTCCTGGTGTCACACTCCTTTATACTGTAGTCTGAAATTTGCCCAACTCCTTTTAGACCATTACAGATCCAGCCAGCTTCAGGGTTCATCTCAACCCAAGCAATATTCCACTCCTTAGTCTAAACCATATGGATAACATAATATTGGTTGTGAAGGAAATGAAATATAAAGTTTTGCTCCACATTTGAATTTGCAGAACAAATACTGCCTCCAAAGTTAATTTATTAGCCATACATAAATTAAATCTATGTGGTTCTATGATAGATGTAGGCACAAAAATAATTTTAATCCATTGAATAAAACCACCAAAAGAGACAGGAAACAAGAAAATGTATGCTCAATGCTTATATTTTTCAGCTAAAAAAAAAAAAAGCTGTCCCATGCAGCATCCTGACGAAAAGGAATCTTCTTTGTTAATTGTGAATTTCTCCTAATTTTCCTGCTCCCAAATGGCACTATAATAATTAAATTGAACCATAAAACATCATGGTGTCTTCACAGGAAATTCTGTAAAAGTTCAAAAGAGATTAATCATTCACAATGGAAAAACAAAATGGATAAAAATGTTCATTACCTACACTATAACAGGCAGCTGGGTAGGTGACTCATTTAATTAATTCTTAAATAAATACAGGTATATATGCATAAAAGCAAGAGAAGGAGGGCTATAATTTTCATACCCAGAATTAAATGGAAAAAAGACACCAGACAGCATCCCATATTAGAAAGGATTCTCAATGATTGTAAACTCACTGACAGAAAAAGCTCATCTCTTTAATTCCAATATTTTTCAAGTGATGCTATATAACTATGAATTATAGAATATAATCTTAGAATCACAACAATGAGTAATCCAAAAAGCAGTGGAAAGATAAGTGGTTGGCATATATAGGCCATAGTGCATTATCAAATATAACTCCCATGTAAGAAATGTCCCAAAGGAGCAAAGAAATCATGTGTGAGTGGGAAAAAAAATAGCCACTAACATAACAGAAATAAGCAATAGCATATGGATATGCCAAGTGCCATTCTGATACAATCAAATATAATATTCTAGTAAAAGAGTAGATTTGGTATCAGAGAACCTGGGTAAAAATCACAGTCTGCTATTTGTGACTCGATATAGTCCTTGGTTTGTTAAATGAGGAGAAGGGGACCAGATGTTCTCTAATGTCCATTCTAGCTAAAGTCCCATAATTCATATGATATTAAAATGACAAAGTACATTAGGTTTCTTGTCTATGAAGGATTTGTGATATAGCACAGAGAAGAGTTGCATAAGATGAAAAGCATAGATAGATAATAGCTTCCTATTAAAGGAAAAATTCACATTCATGAGTATAGGTCTTTGTTATTTTTAGGAAAGGGATATTCTCATGAGAAACTTAGAGAAAAGCAGCTTGAAGAGAAACATGGACAATTCTGGGGATCTGAAACAACAACAGCCCCTCAAGTAAATCCTGAGAGGATTTAGATAAAAACAGCACAGATATAAAAGTACTGAATGGCATTAGAGATAGTGCCAATTTACTGCTTCCCAAAAGTTAACTTGAATGTAATTTTATTAATAATTTTAGAGTTATTACTGGGAAATTCTGAACCAAAAAACTTTTGTGGGCTATAGGGAAATTATATATATATATATATGTATATATATATATATGTATACATATATATGTGTGTCTATGTATATATCATGTTTAAAAAATGTGGAAATTGGTCATTGTAACAAAGAAAGCCCTGATTGTAGGCAAATGAGTCCATAAAAGTCCATAGCTTCATAAAGCAGCTGAAAAGACTAGGAGAAACTGACAAGAATGATAATTTTAAAAGTTGCTTATAGAAAAAAGAACACCAAACCCAAAGGAGCTGAAAAAATAGAAGAAAAGCTAGAGAAGGGGAAGGTCACAAAAGCCAATGGGGCTGAGAGCTAAAAGAATATAAGCAGATCAGATTCCAGCTAATTAGAAACAAACAAGCTCTACAGTAGATGCCCGGAGATGATATGCTTAGAGGAATACTTAGATACTGGGAATTGATTGGAGAAAACATCATCCTATGCTATGGGAAGAGCAATTTGAGAAAAGAATCCCTTGTCTTTCTTGTACCATCTTTGAACTGAAAGAGGGAAAACCCCTCAAAAATTATCTATTACTTTCTACTATCTTCTGTGGCTTGAGAGGGAAAATCTCCTCAGCCTAGAGAGTGCAAACCTGAATAACTTTACAGATCATAGACCTATAGGGAATTGACTTCAATAAAAAAGAGGTACGCTGCCTCAGCACCTAGCCAAGAAATAAAGTATAAGAAGCTCTGAAAACCCCAGGATTAAGGCTGCTATTAACTAAAATAACTTAACAATCAGCAGCAGCCCAAGAGGAGCAGAAAAGTCATTTCATTCAGCAGGATAACTAAGAGATTCAGAAGAGAAGCAAGGTGATATGAGTCAGACTATTTCCTCAAAAGACCACAGATATACAAACTTGAAATGTACAGTTATGAGTTGCCCAGGACACCTAGATTTCCCAACTTGTGTGTATTATTGTAAATTTGTGCCCAATCTTCCCCCAATTTCATCTCCCTAGCAATGTCTCATCTTCATCTCCCTAATAATATATGCATAAGTGAGAGAAAATGACCCAGATTTGTGGTTGGCCTCTTATGTTATGATTATTCATGCTTCATGCTTTCACCTGCTATTTATTAAATATTACACTATGATTATTCTTGCTTTTGCCTTCTTGTTTAGTAAATATTTCATGTTCTAAGAATTAATGGTGTCAGTATAACTCATTTTAAGAAAACAAAAGTATATTCTAGGAGCTCAGGAATTGTAGTTGTTATTATAGATGTTTATTTATCTCACACCAGAGTAACTCCTAAGTTCTTGAAAATGAGTTCTGGCTTTGTGACTACTTCTCTATGTGGCTGCACAAGGGATAATAAAGCTAGGGACAGGAGAGCTGTGAAAGTAGTGTCAGTCCCATGCTCCTTATTGCTATATGAAAATAGTTACTATGATTTTCAGACATTTGACAATCATTAACAACCACTTAGATTTTAATCAAAGGAAGTTCTAATCATAAAAAACCAAGTCAAAAGGAATGGAGGCCATCTCCCAAACTCCTTTTTTTTTTTTTTTTTTTTTTTTTGCTAAGGCAATTGGGGTTAAATGACTTGCCTAGGGTCACACAGCCAGACTCCTTCCTTTAAAGGTGACAAAATTGAAGTCCAGGAAAGTTAAATGATTTGCCCAAGATTATACAAGCACTATTTGAATGCAAGTCCTCTGGCTCTGGAGCAAATTCCATTCTATCATGTCACCTCATATAGTTTCACCACAGTGAAACTTCAGCTAATTATACCAAATGCTTAATAATGATTTCAGCATCAGAAACAACATACCAACAATTAATTTAATAGTAATCTCAGAATAGAATATTTAAATTCTGTGTCCATCAAACAATACAAAAGTGAGTACACAGACCATCTAAAGACAGAATTAAAATGAAAAACTTGGAAAACAAGGAACTAAGAAACCAGAAGAGTGTTGCAGGTGGTGTAGATTTTCCAAAGGTTACTGGCTCACTAAACACCACAATTCTTTTAGGTTTTTAATTAAATCTCCCTATAGATTCTTACTGGTTCTTAGTAGTTGGATTGTATGGGCTCAAATACTACATTTCCTTCTCATTTTTTTGTTGCTACTGCCATTAAAACTAAAAATTCCTAGGCATTCTGTTCATTTGGAAAAAAAAATGTTTCCAGGTCATTTTATTCTTCAACAGATTAAGAGTGAAGAGAGCGTTGCCCAGCTTTATGTTCAAATAAAGAGTCTTAAGAGTGCAAAGATTAAGTGAATTACAGAAGGTTAAAAAAAAGAGAGAAGGAAAGAAAAAGAAAAAATAAAGCAATGAAGAAACAAAAAAAAAGAAAGTCTATAGCAGAAGAGAGTAAGTAATATTTAATTTTGTTACTTAGGTTCCCTGAACCATCATATTTCTGCAACTGTTAATTGAGAAAAATTAATCAAAAGCATCATGAAATGCTTTGAAGTCTTAAAAAGGAAGAAATGCAATATCAGGGAAAAGCCCAGCTATTAAACTAAGCAGACCATTGTCATTCTTCAAGCCTGCTCATATATCTTAGGATATAACAGGTTATAAAACTTTGCTCCACAAGACCTCATTAAATCTTTTTTACTGTAGTGTGATTTACAAATAATTACAGGTGATTGACATTCCATTTCAGTTATGTTGTCATTCATAATTCACTAACTTCCTTGTGATTGATTTGGAAGAAAATGGATACGAGAGATATTTGTTCTTTGTGATGTAAAATTAATAGCAGATGCAAAACAAAGTGGATTTTGTCCTGATCTTTTCATATTTTTCAAATGTCAGGATCTGTTCACTTATGCCTTCATTGCTTTGCATACCAAAACTGTCCTTCTTTCTGTGTGTTGTCCTCTCCTAAAGAAGTAATTGTTCATTTTCCAAGTGACTCAAATTTATAATTATATCTCTCCATAGCTGACTCAATTTCCTTTTTATTTCTTTCTCTAGTGATAGGGAGCAGTCAACCAAAAGTGTCCCTTGTATAAGTACTTGCGAGATTAGTTTAGGAGTTATGGCAGAAAAATAATGGGAAAAATGAATTTGAGTCTGAAATGTTGCATTTATAGCAGAAGTGGTATGTCTGGGAGCACTTTTGAAGTAGCAAGAAGTACAAAAGAAGTAAGTAAGTATGTATTAAGTGCCTATTATGTGCCAGGCACTATGTGGGGTTCTTTACTAATAATAAGTCATTTAATCCTCACAACAATCCTGGGAGGTAGGTGCCATTATTATCCCCATTACTGTTGAGGAAACAGAGGCAGATAGAAGTAAAACAATTTGGTTAGGCTCAAACAGCTGTCTGAGAAGAGGGTAACAGTCTTCCTGACTTCAGGACCAGCACTCTATCCATTGCTCCATCTACTTCTGCTCCTCAAAGCAGGCTATCTCAGATCCAAAGTACTTTGCATGCCCATAACCAATCAATACCATATTTTACAAATCGCCACCAATGTGTTTTTTTCCCTAGTTATCCAGAAAATGCAATTAATTCAAATTAATTACATTTAATTAAATAGCACAGTACTAAAAATAGCAATAAAACATTTCTACCACTAAACCTAAGGCATACTTTACCATAAATCTGCACAACTAATGAGAAGAATGGGCCCAGGCTGAATGTACACATGATATAGCATACAAAGAGATATCTATCTGGGACTAACACATGGCAAGGAGAAAAGGCATTTATATAAGATCTACTTTCTATTAGGCACTATGCTAGATTCTTTTTAAAATTTCATTTGATTCATACAACCCTATACAGTAAGTACCATTATTATCCATTTTATAGTTGAATAAACTGAGGCAAGGATTAAGCCAGAGTCAGACAGTTAATAAATGTTGGAGTTCAGATTTGAAATCAAATCTTCCTGACTCAAAACCCAATGCTCCATTCACTGGGCTACTGTTTAATTAATTCACATCTCCATCACTACAGGGACATCTATATATCCTAGTGATGCCATAAACTTTCTTACACATTCCTTTCCCCTTCTTGTATCATACAGCATGTGGTTTCAGCTGGGCATGTTGGTGGGATGAGTGATTATCTTCTAAGTATTTCTTCCTCATAGACTCACATAACTACTACTGATTCAATTCTGCTGCTTCTGTGGAGGCTAATGCCTGCTACCAGGTAGGACAAGAACACAGTATGATAAGATGATAGATTTAGAATTGGAAGAGACTTTAGAATTGTCCAACTTGTTCATTTTATAGATTGAGAATTGATGCCCTTGAAGCTAATGTGATTTATCTAAAGACCCACAGGTAGTAAACAGAAGAATCCGGATTTGAATCCAAGTTGTCTGATCCCAAATACAATACAGGATATAGGGCATAGAAAAAAAAAAGGGATTAAGCGACACAGATAGGAACAGAGAACTGTTCAGTCTGTAGTGGATGGTTTGTGTTGCTCATAAAACTAGTCTTTACTCCTGTTTCTAAAAAAAAAAAAAAAAAGAGGTAGCTATTTTCCTTGCCAAAGAAAATCCCCTTCCTATCTTTCAGGATCTTACCTTATCAATTATTCTCTCCATCATTAATCTTAAATTGCTTTCCATTTAGTAAGTCTTTCCCTAATACTTTTAAATATGTTTGGGTCTACTACCTCCTAAAAATGAATAAAAAAGAAAACTTACTTGACCCCAACATCTCCTCATTTATAATTTCTTCCTTTCATGGCCAAACTTGTAGCAAAAGCTGTCTATACTCATTTCATCAAGTTCACCCACTTCTGACCCCACTAGCTCCTGATCCAGGCTCTTCAATCAACTGACCTTGTAACCTTGGGGTCATCCTATTTTTTTCTTTCTTTCCCCCATATCAGTCATCTGACAAATCTTTTCAATTTGACTTCATTATTTCTCTCAATCATGACCTTAACTCTGCTCACACAGGAACTACTCCCATGAAGGCTTTCATTAGTTGTCTTTTTTTCTTTTTTTCTTTTTTGGCTGAGGCAGTTAGGGTTAAGTGACTTGCCCAGGGTCACACAGCTAGGACGGGTTGAATGTCTAAGGCCAGATTTGAACTCAGGTTCTCCTGACTTCAGGGATGGTGCTTTATCTACTGCATCACCTAGCTGTCCCTACTTTCATTAGCTTTCACCTAGAGTATTATAATAATATATCAATTGATTTCACTGTTTTCAGAATGTTCCTTCTCCAATCCATTTTCTATCTCTGTGTAAGCTACTAAAAATAATCTTCCTAATTCCTAAGCCTCATTATGTCATTCTATTGCTCAAAAATCTTCCATGTTCCCATTACCCATAGGATAAAATACAAACTCAACAATAAGGTTATCATCTACATCATATTACTCTGTTTCACAAACTCTACATTCTACTTTCTTTTTTCTAATAAATTCTCTTCCTGATTGTTGTTATTATGTTTGTGTACATTTCCTATTATCTATTTCTGCTAACTTTTCTACTTTACTTTTATTTGGTAATTTGTCTTGCTATTAACCTCTTTATGGGGACACACACACACACACACACACACACACACACACACACACACACACA
>JAJPUD010000763.1:468247-500307 GCA_023553655.1 Myrmecobius fasciatus | reverse complement strand
ACTATACTATACTATACTATACTATACTATACTATACTATACTATACTATACTATACTATACTTTACTATACTATATATATAGTATAGTATATTTTGATAGGCACCTTAGATTTCAAGCATGCAAACTTCAAGGATTCAGATGAAGTTTCTCATATCTATAGTTTTACAGTAAAGTCATCCAAGAGGGGCAGGAAATTCTCAAGATTGAAATTCTAAAGGCACAAAGAGAAACAGTTACAATGAAAAGGGAAAAAAAGGATAGTTGTTCAAACAGATTAATATGGATGTGTAGGGAAATAATCAACCAAATTTGATCTTAAAGAAAGAATCATGTACAGAAGATGGCAGAGGTGGCAGGAATTAAAAGATGAACGCAAAAATATGTCATGAACCAGTCAGAGTAGTATGTGGGGAGTGCTATTCCTCAAATCTGAGGTTGGCAAGGAAAACTAAGGATGTTCTTTAGTTATATATTGAAAGAGAAAAAGGAAGATTAAGAAAGGATTAGATCACTGCTAGAGATGAATAATAGCAGATAACAACAATAAATAAATAAATAGCAGAGCTGGTCAACTTCTTGCTTCTGTCTTTTCTACCAAGGAGAACTAATTGAGGTATCACTGGTTCTCTTTGAAAAAGAAGGGTGAACAACAGCAACTTTCTTTTTAATTTAGTCAAACTGAATTTAACACCTAGACAGGATTGGATCAATAAACATTGAGAGCAAGATTTAGTAGATCAACTAATTCCAAAGGAAAAGAAAGTAAGAAAAGGCAGGTCCTACTTCCCCTTACCTGTTGTACCTAGAGAAACAGAATGAGCCAATGTCACTGCCTATGAAAACTTTTCAAACTTTCCCCTTTGGTGTTATTTAAACTCCAAATGTTTCCATGTGGTTTCTAATAGTTATGAAACTTCTTATATGCCTAAATGAAAAAGAGTGTGTGATTTTCTCAGGGAATAAGGGAAAGAAAAAGGTTCATTTCTTAACTTAAAAATCAAGCTGGATCCAGAGGTCAAGTCAAAAGAGAGATGGCAGCTAGAAACCAGTAGAGGCCACCAGTGAGCCAAGTCTCTTGATAGACAAGAAAAAATGGAATTTAATTTCCCAAAGACTGGTCTCCCTATTGCTATGAAAATTTTAGATTTGAAAGGAAGTTAAATGGCATCCCTGCCATCTAAGGTGAATTCTGAAAAAGCAAAGAGACCTTGCCCAAAGTCACAGAGTAGAGGTATCTTAGTTTCTACCAGAGCATAAGTCTCTTGATTCCCAAGCCAGTTATGCCACATCAAATTTAGAAATGATAATGGCACAAAAACTTAGACTTCAGCCCTTATGCTAATTAGCGCTTATACTAATACATTTCATAGCCACACTCACATATATAACTTATGCTAATAATATATTATAAATGTTTGTATACATGTATATGTATAAATATATGTATATTTAAATACACATATATAAATAATCCATATCTGGAAACTGCCTTGAAAAGTGAAATTTTAGAAATTATCATTTTTCAAGCTCAGAAAAAGGTTACTAAGCTGGGATCCCTGAAGAGACTAGTTTGGGAGCCCATTTTGGTATGCAAAGAATTTGAACAATAGTTTCAGAAGAAGCATTTCAAGTTTGCAGTTAATACTAAATTGAGAGAGACAGCAAATAATGAGAAACAATGCAGGCAGATAAAAGGGGTTTGGATATTTCAAGTAGCTACCAAGCTAATAAATGCAAATGAAGTTTGGTTCAGATAAGCATAGAATTATGAGTCCTGAAGCAAAGAAGAAGAAAAAAAAAAAATAAGGACTATCTGCTTAATGGAAATGAGCTACACTGTACTGACCAAGAATGAGATCTAGGGAATTATTGTGAAAGAAATCCCTAAAGCTTTCTGTAAACTTCATGGCTATGAGGAAGGAAGATGAGAGGTTGAATTAAAATACAGCACACAATGAATGATCAAGGCCTGTCCCATGTCGAACTGAAATGAGCTAAACCCAGAAAAGTTAAATATATGTTTTTTTAATTAAATCAACATGAGGAAAATATTAGCATTCTATGATCTTATTCTCATTGAGACAGATTCCTCTTTGCTAATTTTTCCTTTAACCTTGAATCTTATGTTTCTCAAGATTAGGAGTGTAAGAGTGTTTGGGGATAGGGAAAGGCAACTGTACCTGAACTTTCTGTGGTATAAGAACTACCAGTGCATAATAATAAATATAACTAATGCCCTAAGATTTTCCTGGTACACTAAGGGTTAAATGATTTGCCCATGGTCACCTAATAAGTAGTCATTGAATCCATGTCCTCCCAACTCCAAGACCAGTTCTTTATTCTAGTCCCAATATCTTACCTTCTCCTAAATTTAGTAAGACCATTATTTCCTAATATTTTCTACATTTTCAAATCATGTCACCAAAATTAGCAAAACATCATAATCAAGTCCTATAGGTGCTATCCATTGAAAAAATCAGAAAAGGCATTGATTCTTCAAAGAAATTAAATAGTGACCCCCTCTAACAAGTTCCTGATCTTGTACTTTAGCTATTAAGAATAGAATCATAGCTCTTCTAATGCAAAAGCACTTCAAGGGATTATTTGATCAAGTCTCTATATCCAAGGCATTTTACAGATGAGCTATCTATGATCTTCTAAAATAGTTTTTTTTTATGAACAACACATATCAAAGCAATGAAGTCAGTGAGTTAAGTGCCTTCTATATGTTTGGCATAGTGATAGTATCAAAGGTACAAAGACAAAACAGTCCTTGTTATAAGGAAGCTTATATTCCATGGGAGAATCAACATACAAGAAAATACAAAATATATGAAAAATAAATCAAAGGTAATTTGGTGGGCACAAGCACCCAGAAGGTGGAACTTGATTTATGCTTTGAAAGGACCAACAGATTCTAAGTGAAAGAAATGATTATTTCTCTCTTATTTTTGTAACCAATTATTAATTGAGATTAAGATTTTCCTTTTTTTATTTTATCATTCAGAAATCAATCACTGGTAGATTATCCAGCCAGTATCTGAAGGATGTCATTAATAGAAGAGATTGCCCAAATCCTTGGGGTACATCTCAGGTGGGACTCCATTCAAGTAGACCTTACAAACAGTCTAAGGAAGATCTAGCCTTTAAAAAATAGGCCCCTGTCTGTCCTTGGAACCTTCCATTAGAATTTAAAGTGATCTAGCTGATGACCTAGTGATTTCTGGGTTTAGATGGATTCTTTTACTCAAATTTCCAGAAGTTACTAGGTTTCATGATGAAGTCATGCTTTCTACATTCTCTCCCTCCCTCCCTCTCTCCTTTCCCCTCTCTCTATGTTTCTCTGTGTCTCTCTGTCTCTGTCTCTATCTCTGAATCTGTCTCTGTCTCTGTGTCTGTCTGTCTCTGTGTGTGTGTATGTGTGTGTGTCTATCTCATCCCAACAACTTTTATACTTTTAATTATTATATCTGTGATCATGACAGCTTAGCTATCTCCTGAGTTTCAGTGCTACATAACCAACTGCCTTGTTGGATATTTTAGACTGGATGTTTCATAGGCATCGCAAACTCAGCTGGCCCAAAGCAGATTTTGTTAATTTTCCCCAAATCCATTACTCTCCTAGAGACTTTTTTGCCTACATCCTCTTTAATACGTCTACCCTCTCATTTATTGTTCACCAAAATCAGAGTTGATTTCTACCTTCAGGTACACTCAAAGGCTTTATTAAAGCATTCAGAGACTTCCAAGGATCATTTTTTATTTAAGAGAAAAAGTCAAATTACCATCTTTTTATTATTATTTACTAGCCATAATTAATAAAAATTATTGATAATTATCAAAAAAATTCTCTCAGAGTTTTTATGCATCGTATAAGAAATCAAAGTGAAACAGCAGGGCAATGAAAGCTAAAACATTGCATATGAGGAACTACTGTTCTTTATAACTATGACATTGTCTAAACCACAGAGTATATAAAGAGAAATAAGCCTAGAAAGACAGACTAAAGCACAAAGAGCTTTAAATGCCAAATAAAGGAGTTTGTGTTTTATCCTAGAATCAAAAGAAAGTAACTGAAGTTTATGAAACAAAGGGATGATGTGGTCTGACCTGTAGTTTAGGAGTATCACATTGGCAGCTGTGTTGAGAATGGCTTAGAAAGGAAAGCTAATTAAGAGACTATTGCAATACTTCAGATGATAAATAAATATCTGAAATAGGACAGTGAATATATAAGTACAGAAAAGGAGATGGATGCTATGGAAATGGAATCAGCAGTTTTTGACAATTGATTAGATAAGGGACCATAACAAATGAGTGATAATAGAGTCAAAGATAAGTCTGTGATGTGAACCTGAGTGACCAAAAAGATGATGACTTCAATAAAAATAGGGAAATTCCAGGAGAGAAGTGGATTTGGGGAAAAAATAAAGAGTTTTACTTTGGACTGCTGAGTTTGTGATGCCTGTGTAACATCCAATCTAAAATATCCAACAAAGCAGTTGACTATATAGTATTTAAACTCAGGAGATAGATAAGCTCAGCCATAAGCACAGAGATGAAAATTAAAACCATGAGGTCTGATGAGATGAGACAGAGACAGAATCAGAGAAGGAGACAGAGAGAGAGAAACAGAGAGAGAGAGAGAGAGAGAGAGAGAGAGAGAGAGAGAAAGAGAAAGAGAGGAATTGATAGAGACAGAGACTGACAGAGAGACAAAGAGGTAAAAAGTTTGAGACAGAAAGGCATACCCAAAGATAGAGAAACAGAACATATGAAAAGAAAAGAAAACTCAGGATTACCATGGAATATTCCCAGTAATGGGGTGAGACATGAATAATAATATATAAATGAAAACTGAGGTATTATCAGACAAATAGAAGGAATATTTTCCAGCTTTTTAATGCCCTTCATAAATCATACTTTAAGAACACAGCACAATGCTAAGGATGAGGTCTAAAGTAGGCAAAGTACAGAAGAATTTTTAGCTTCCAATTCCTGGAAGCTATATCTCCTCCCTCCAAGATCACATTAGTTTGGGGACTTTTGGTGCCGTGGCTATATCACACTACTGATTCATGTTGAGACTGGAGACTACTATATCTTTTTCAGAATAACTGTTATATATATATATATATAATGAATCGAGGAATTGATTTCTTTCTATTTATCTGATAATACCTCAGTCTTCATTTATATATTATTATTCATCTCTGTGCTTGTGACTAAGCTTTATCTATCTGGATTGTACTACTAAGAATACTAAGGTCATTTACAGCTGGTCCTCCTAGAACATTGCTATTATTTTGTACGTAGTGCATTTCACTTTGCGTAAGTTCATGGAGGATTTTCCCAGGTTTTTTTTTTTTTTGTAGAGCATTCTGTTTATCATTTTCCACAGAACAATAATATTCCATCACAAATATATACCACAGTTTATTGAGCCATTCCCCAATTGATGGACATCTCCTTGATTTCCAATTTTTTGTCCTGAAAAAAGAGCTGCAATGCATATTTTTATACATATAGGTCATTTTCCTTTTTTTTTAAGCTTTTTATTTGTATAACATATGTATGGGTAGTTCCCCAACCTTGATCTTTACAAAGCTTTCCAATACAAATTTTACCCCTAGTCCCCTCCCCTCCCCCAGATGGCAGGAAGTCCACTACATGTTAATAATGTTGAAATGCTTGAGAAGTTATGCAAGAAAAATCCTATCTACAAGAAAAAAAAAAAGAATCAGAGAAAGGCAACACAATGCAAGCAAATGTCAATAGAGATCATGAAAATGTTACGTTGTGGCCCATATTTCATGTCCCTCTTTCTGGGTTTATATGGTTTTCTTCAGTGAATAACTGGAACTGGTTTGAGACAATTCTTTATTGCAGAGAGCCATGTCCGTCAGAATTGATCATCATGTAATACTGTTGTTGCTGTGCATGATGATCTCCTGGTTCTGCTCGTTTCACTCAGCATCAGTTCATGCAAGTCTCTCCAGGCCTCTCTGAAATCGTCCTGCTGGTCATTTCTTACAGAACAATAATATTCCATAACATTCATATACCATAATTTATTCAGCCACTCTCCAATTGATGGGCATCCTTTCAATTTCCAGTTTCTTGCCACTACAAAAAGGGCTGCCACAAACATTCTTGCACATGTGGGGCCCTTTCCCTCCTCTAAGATCTCTTTGGGATATAGGCCCAATAAAAACACTGCTGGGTCAAACGGTATGCACAGTTTGACAACTTTTTGAGCATAGCTCCAAATTGCTCTCCAGAATGGTTGGATCCGTTCACAGTTCCACCAACAATGTATTAGTGTCCCAGCCCTCCCACATCCCCTCCAACATTCATCGTTATCTTTTCCTGTCATTTTAGCCAATCTGACAGGTGTGTAGTGGTATCTCAGAGTTGTCTTAATTTGCATTTCTCTGATCAATAGTGATTTGGAGCAACTTTTCATATGACTAGAGATGGTTTTAATTTCATCATCTGAAAATTGTCTGTTCATATCCCTTGACCATTTATCTATTGAAGAGTGGCTTGAATTCTTATATATATGAGACAATTCTCTATATATTGTAGAAATGAGGCCTTTATCAGAACCATTGAATGTAAAGATGGTTTCCCAATTAGATGCTTCCCTCCTAATCTTGTCTGCATTTGTTTTGTTTGTACAGAAACTTTTTAACTTAATATAGTCAAAATTATCCATCTGGTGTTCAATTAGGAGTTCCAAGTCTTCTTTGGACATAAATTTGTTCCACCTCCACAGGTCTGAGAGATAAACTATATTACGTTCCTCTAACTTGCTTACAAAGTCCCTCTTTATATCTAGATCATGAACCCATTTAGATCTTATCTTGGTATGTGGTGTTAGGTATGGGTCAAGCCCTAATTTCTTCCACACTAGTTTCCAATTTTCCCAGCAGTTTTTGCCAAATAGAGAGTATTTATCCCAAAAGCTGTGTTCTTTGGGTTTATCGAACACTAGATTGTTAAGGTTAATGCCTAGGTTGTCCTGATAACCTATCCTGTGCCACTGATCCACTGCTCTATTTCTTATCCAGTACCAAACGGTTTTGATGACCGCTGCTTTATAATATAGTTTTAGATCTGGTACAGCAAGGCCACCTTCATCTGCCTTTTTTTTCATTAATCCCCTTGAAATCCTTGACCTTTTGTTCTTCCAAATGAACTTTGCTACTATTTTTTCTAGATCTGTAAAATAATTTCTTGGGAGTTTGATTGGTATGGCACTAAATAAGTAGATTAGTTTGGGTAGTATTGTCATTTTTATTATGTTCGCTCTGCCTACCCATGAGCACTTAATATTTTTCCAATTGATTAGGTCTGATTTTATTTGTGTGGAAAGTGTTTTGTAATTTAGTTCATATAGTTTCTGACTTTTCCTTGGCAGATAGATTCCCAAATATTTTATCCTATCATCTGCTATTTGGAATGGAATTTCTTTTTGTATCTCCTGCTGCTGAACTTTGTTGGTAATATATAAAAATGCTGATGATTTATGTGGATTAATTTTGAATCCTGCAACTTTGCTAAAGTTGTGAATTGTTTCTAGTAGTTTTTTAGTTGAGTCTCTAGGGTTCTCTAAGTATACCATCATGTCATCTGCAAAGAGTGATAATTTGGTTTCTTCATTACCTACACTGATTCCTTTTATCTCTTTTTCTTCTCTTATTGCTAAAGCTAACATTTCTAATACAATATTAAATAGTAATGGTGACAGTGGGCAGCCTTGTTTCACTCCTGATCTTATGGGGAATGGTTTTAGTTTGTCTCCATTACATATGATGCTTGCTGATGGTTTTAAATAGATGCTACTGATCATTTTAAGGAAAAGCCCATTTATTCCTATACTCTCTAGTGTTTTTAATAGGAAAGGGTGTTGGATTTTGTCAAAGGCTTTTTCTGCATCTATTGAGATAATCATATGGTTTTTGTTAATTTGGTTATTAATATAATTAATTATGCTGATAGTTGTCCTAATATTGAACCAGCCCTGCATCCCTGGTATAAATCCTACTTGGTCATAGTGTACTATCCTGGGGATGACTTTCTGTAATCTCATTGCTAAAATCTTATTTAAAATTTTTGCATCAATATTCATTAGGGAAATTGGTCTATAGTTTTCTTTCTCTGTTTTCACCCTACCTGGTTTAGCTATCAGCACCATATCGGTCTCATAGAAGGATTCTGGCAGTATACCTTCTGTCCCTAATTTCTCAAATAGTTTGTGTAGTATTGGAATTAATTGTTCTTTGAATGTTTGGTAGAATTCACATGTAAATCCATCTGGCCCTGGAGATTTTTTCTTAGGGAGTTGGTTAATGGCTTCTTCTATTTCTTTTTCTAATATGGGACTATTTAAATAATTTATATCCTCTTCTGTTAACCTCGGCAATCTATATTCTTGTAGATATTCCTCCATTTCATTCAGATTTTCAAACTTACTGGCATAAAGTTGGGCAAAGTAACTCCTAATTATTGCTTTAATTTCCTCTTCATTGGAGGAAAGTTCTCCCTTATCATTCTTGAGACTAACAATTTGATTTTCCTCTTTCCTTTTTCTTATCAAATTAACTAAAGGCTTATCTATTTTGTTAGTTTTTTCATAGAACCAACTCTTAGTTTTATTTATTAACTCAATAGTTTTCTTATTTTCAATTTTATTAATTTCTCCTTTTACTTTTAGAATTTCCAATTTGGTATTTAATTGAGGGTTTTTAATTTGTTCTTTTTCTAGTTTTTTTAATAATAAGCCCAATTCATTGATCTTTTCTTTCTCTATTTTATGCAAGTAAGCATCTAGAGATATAAAATTGCCCCTTAAAACCGCTTTGGCCGAATCCCACAAATTTTGGTATGTTGTCTCCTTATTGTCATTCTCCTGGATGAAATTATTGATTGTGTCTATGATTTGCTCTTTCACCCATTCATTCTTCAGGATTAGATTATTTAATTTCCAATTACCTTTTGGTTTATTTTCTCCTGGCCTTATATTGCATGTGATTTTTATTGCATCATGATCTGAAAAGGATGCATTTACTATTTCTGCCTTTCTGCATTTGATTTTAAGGTTTTTATGCCCTAATACATGGTCAATTTTTGTATAGGTTCCATGGACTGCTGAGAAAAAAGTAAACTCTCTACTGTCTCCATTCAACTTTCTCCATAGATCTATCATACCTAACTTTTCTAACAATTGGTTTATCTCCCTAGTTTCTTTCTTATTTATTTTGTAGTTTGATTTATCTAATTCTGAGAGAGCAAGGTTGAGATCCCCCACTGGTATCGTTTGGCTGTCTATTTCTTCTTGCATCTCTCTTAATTTCTCCCCTAGGAATTTGTGTGCTATTGCACTTGGTGCATATATATTTAGTATAGATATTGCTACATTATCTATGGTACCCTTTAATAAAATATAGTTTCCTTCCTTATCTCTTTTGATTAGATCTATCTTGGCTTTTACTTGATCTGAGATAAGGATTGCTACCCCTGCTTTTTTTTGTTCACCTGAAGCATAATAGGTCCTGCTCCAGCCTTTTACCTTCATCCTATATGTGTCACTATGTTTTAGATGTGTTTCTTGTAGACAACATATTGTGGGATTCTGGTTTTTAATCCAGTCTGATATCCGCTTCCGCTTTATGGGAGAGTTCATCCCATTCACATTCACAGATAGAATAACTAATTCTTTATTTCCTGCCATCTTATTTACCCAAGTTATGTTTTCCCCTTTCCTTTCCCCTTTCTCCCTTCCCCCCACCTCAGTACTTTGCTTTTGATGACCCCTCCCCCAAACAATACTCCCCTTTCCTTTCCCCTTTCTCCCTTCCCCCCTCCTCAGTACTTTGCTTTTGATGACCCCCTCCCCCAAACAATACTCCACGCTTTAGATCCCCTCCCCCTGTTTTTACTCCTTTCCCCTGATTCTTCTATTTTACCTTCTATTAGTTTGTCCCTTACTTTTCCTCCTTTCCCTCCCACTTCCCTCTAGCAACAGACAAGTTTCTATGTGAAATCGAATGTCTGATATACACTTTTAGAGCCCAACCTGATGAGAGTAAGATTTACACAGTGCCTGTCTCCCTCCCCTCTTTCTCTCAATTATATTAGGTTTTCTTTGCCTCTTCAAGTGATTTTACCTTGTTTTTACCTCCTTTTTTTTTTAGATCTTATTTTACCACTTTTTCCCTCTTTTCCCCAGTATGACAACCTTTTCCCCTCTAGTTCTCTTTTTCATATTATCAAACTAATATTTAGTTAATTATACCCCCAAACTTTGAGTATCCCCCTAGTAAAAATAAAGTTCTCAAGAGTCCTTTCCTTTTTACCTTTTTATGCATCTCTTGAGTTCTGTGTTTGGGTGTCGAATTTTTTGTTCAGATCCGGTCTTTTCATTAGAAATAGGTGAAATTCACCTATATCATTGAATGACCATCTTCTTCCCTGGAGGATAATGCTCATTCTAGCTGGATAGGTTATTCTTGGCTGTAATCCAAGTTCCTTTGCCCTTCGGAATATCTGGTTCCAGGCCCTTCGATCCTTCAGTGTGGAAGCTGACAGATCCTGACAGATTCTAATTATTGATCCTCGGTATTTGAATTGTTTCTTTCTAGCTGCTAGCAGAATCTGTTCCTTGGTGCTATAGTCCTGAAATTTAGCCACGATATTCCTTGGGGTTTTAATTTTGGGGTCTCTTTCAGGAGGTGATCGGTGAATTCTTTCAATGGCGATCTTGCCCTTTAATTCTACAATCTCAGGGCAGTTTTCTTTCAGGATTTCCTGGAAGATAGTGTCCAGATTCTTTTTTTGATCATGGCTTTCAGGATGTCCAATAATCCTTAGATTGTCTCTCCTAGATCTATTTTCTAAGTCAGTTGTTTTTCCTAGGAGATATTTCATATTTTCTTCTAATTTTTCATATTTTGTTTTTGTTTGACTGATTCTTCAAGTCTTAGTGAGTCATTCACTTGCATTTGTTCAATTCTTATTTTTAAAGTGTTGTTTTCTTCAGTTACCTTTTTAAGTTCCTTTTGTAACTGGCCAATTTGTTCACTGCACTCTTTTTCCACTTCACTAATTTTATTTTTTAATAAATTGGTGTCTTTTTCATATCTCTTTTGCAGAGCATCATATCCTTCTTGCAAGATACTGTATCCTTCTTGCACTGATTTCAATTTATTTTCCCATTTATCCTCCAGCTCTCTTTTGAGGTTCTTTATGCAATCTTCCAGAAAGGCCTTTTGAAACGGGGACCAGTGATGGTCGTGGCTGTTTTTTTCTGGATTTTTGTCTAAAGAAACCTCTGTATCTGAGGTCGTTTCTTTGCCTTGATAACAGCTGTCTATGGTGAGAGCTCTCTTTTGCTTCTTCATCATTTTTTTTTTTTAGACAGAGTGGATATCTCTTTAAGGTAGGGGAAAAAAAAAAAAACCGGGGCTGAAGACGCTTTGCCCTGGGGCACTTCGGCGAGTTGACTTAAGGTGCTGGGCCGGTGGGGACTAGGACTAAGTCTGAATTACTCCTTAAACAAGGCAAGTCTGCCAGAACACCTGTCCCCAATCAGGGCAGAGTGCCCCGAGTGCCTCAGATAAACTCCAGGTGTTTAGAATTTGGAGTTTGGAGTTTGGAATTTCTTCCACAGTGAGCCGAGCTGAGTCCCACCCTCACTTCCGGCCTGCACAGTTGTCGTCTATTTATCTCTCTGTCCGAGTCCGACTAACCTGATATGAAGTTCTCCAGAGAACCGTGCCCAAATATTTCTGAGTTCGTTGACTTGAAGATCAGTTCAGAGGCTTATTTTATTGTTGATTTGAGAGAAGATCGGAGGAGAGGCAGAAAGTCACCTTTTCACTCCGCCATCTTGGCTCCGCCCCAACGTCATTTTCCTTTTTAAAAAAAATCTCTTGGGGCAACTAGGTGGCACAGTGGTTAGAGCACCAGCCCTGAAGTCAGGAGGACCTGAGTTCAAATGTGGTCTCAGACACTTTCTAGCTGTGTGACCCTGGGCAAGTCACTTAACCCCAATTGCCTCAGCAAAAAGCAAAAAAAAAAAAAATCTCTTGGTATTCATGCCTAGTAGTAGTATTGTTTAAATACTAGTAGATCAAAAGATATGCATGAATTTATAGCCATTGAGCACATATCATATCTTTTGATCATTTATCAATTGGGGCATGGTTCTTATTTTTTATAAATTTGATTCAGTTCTCTCTGTTTGAGAAATGACCTCTTATCAGAGAAATTTGCTTCAAATATTTTTTAAAATTACTACTGCTAGCTATATTCTCCCCTCCCCCATTTATTCTTTTTTCCTTTCACCCTGTCCCTCCTCAAAAGTATTTTGGTACTGACTACTCCCTCCCCCAATATGCCTTCTCTTTTGTCACTCTTCCCCCCTTCCCATATCCCATTACTCTCCTATTTTTCTGCTATTTCCATATTGTGTACATATGCTATTTGCTCTGTGAGCTAATTCTGTTGAGAATAAGGTTCACTCACTCATCCTCTTCTCCCCTTTTCCCCCTTCAATGTAAAAATTTTTTGCCTCTTTTTTTAATGGCAAATGATTTGCACAATTCCATTTTTCCCTTTCCCTTTCTCCCAGTACATTCCTCTTTCACCACTTAATTTCATTATTTTTAATAAAATATTATCCTTTCATATTCAACTCACACCTGTGCCCTCTGTCTATATATACTCCTTCAAACTGACATAATAATGAGAAAGTTCTAATGAGTTACAAGTATCATCTTCCCATATAGGAATGTAAACAGAAAGTTTCTTACAATATCACTTCTGATTACCTCCTTGTGCTTCTTGTATTTGAAAATCAAGTTTTCCATTCAATTCTTGTCTTTTCATCACACATGCTGGAGCTACAATTATAATTGTTCAAGACTTATCAGCAACTACAATAAAATATCACAGGTCCTGGAATCATATCTACTGACAATCAAAAGAACTAGGCCTGCAGCCAAAAATATCATATCCAGCAAAATTATCTATAATTTTGAATAAGAAAAAAAAAAATGGACCTTCAATGAACTTGCAGATTTTTAGAACTTTCTGAACCAATTTTCAACCAAACCCAAACTTAACAGAAAATTTAACATATAAAAGCCAATATTAAAGATCAATGTTAAGAAACTCAGTATGGACACACTATTTAAACATGGACACATTGTTTATGTTTTTTCCCCCCATGGAAAATGTAAATTATATATTTAAGGAGGGCTAGCAGTTGTGAAAACCTACTCACATCAGAAATTGGTTCAATAGGCAACACTACATTATGTCACAAGAAGGGTATATCACCCTCCAAAAAGCTATAAGAAATAAGGGGGGAGAGACAGGCATACAGGGGAGTAAAAAGTGAGGGAAGAAGACAAAGGAGGGATCCATAGATGGGGGGAGGTTAAGTAATAGCAAGGCAAGTTAGGAGGAGAATTAAAGCAAAACGTCAGCAGGAATAGGAAAGATATGTGTATGTTTATGTGTTTGTGTATATATGTATATACATATATCTACATGTATATATAAATATATCCTTTCTTAACCGTAGCTTGCTTGGGGGTGAGGGAAGATAAAAGGAAGAAAAAAGAATAAATAAAAAGGTGCACAGAAGAAAACAAAAAACAATTTACAAGAAAGTAAAGATGGACTCTCATGAATATAATTTCTTCTACTAATATATATCATTTCTTGAATGGTATTTGTTGTTATGTATTTTTAATCCTCCCTGATGTTCTGCACATGATAAAGCTATGTTTTGTTTTGTTTCATTTTGTTTTGTGTTCCTTTTCTGTTTTTCTTTTTTTCTTATTGTTTCTTTAAATAAAAAAAATTGGGGGTGGGGGGAGAAAGAAATACTACTTGTTAGTCAGCCAACAAATGGCTGCTGTGTGCCAGGCACAGTGCTTTAGAAATTGATCAAAAGCTTTATGGTCAAAAGAGTCCCATCTAAAGCAAAGCTTCTTAAATGATGGATCTCAAACTGAATGTGGGAGTTGCAAAAAATTTGGCAATATTAAAGATTACAGCCTGTAGTTTCAAATATTCTGCCAAGATTCCTTATGTAAAAATAAATAGGGGGCAGCTAGGTGGCGCAGTGGATAGAGCACCAGCCCTGAAGTCAGGAGGACCTGAGTTCAAATCTGGTCTCAGACACTTAACGTTCCCTAGCTGTGTGACCCTGGGCAAGTCACTTAACCTCAATTGCCTCAGAAAAATAAATAAATAAATAAATAAGCACATCCACCTCATCAGTATGTAAATTTGCTTTGTCTTTAATACATGATGAAGTTATATGTATATCAAAGAATTGTTTTAAAATAAATTTCTTTATGATTTATTATAAGTAAAAATAAATAAATTTTATTTTCACCTAATCATTTTAAGACTATGAAAGTCCAAGAAAAAATGTACTCAGATATTGTAGAAGGAAAATATTTCTTCAACTAAAAAAAAGAAAGAAAAATTATGTCCATGACTTTTTTTATCATGACTTTCTGGTAGACCAATAATTTTTAAATTATCTCTCCTGTATCTATTTTGCAGGTCAGTTGTTTTTCCAATGAGATATTTCACATTTTTCTGTGTTTTTTTTTCCATTTTTTGGTTTTGCTTTATTGTAGCTTCATTTCTCATAGTCGTTAACTTTCATTTATTCAATTATATTTTTTTTATTTTTATTGTTTTTTAAATAATAGCTTTTTATTTTAAAAATATTTGCAACGATAGTTTTCAACATTCATCCTTGCAAATCCTGCTCCAAATTTTTTCTTCCTCCCTTTCCCCCCTCCCCTAGACAGCAAGTAATCCAATATATGTCAAACATGTGCAATTCTTCTATACATATTTCCACAATTACCATGCTGCATAAGAAAAACCAAATCAAAAAGGGGGAAATATGAGGAAAAAAAAACAAAAAGCAAGCAAACAACAATAAAGGTGAAAATACTATGTTGTGATCTATATTCAATCCCCATAGTCCTCTTTCTGGATGCATATGACTTTCTCCATCACAAGTTTATTGGAATTGGTCTGAATCGCCTCATTGTTGAAAAAAGCACATCCATCAAAATTGATCACTGCATAATTTTGTTGTTGCTGTGGATAATGTTCCCCTGGTTCTACTCACTTCCCTTAGTATTAGTTCATAGAAGTCTCTCCAGGTCTTTCTGAAATCATCCTGCTGATTATTTCTTATAGAAAAATAATATCCCATAACATTCATATACTATAACTTATTCATCCATTCTCCAACTAATGAGCATCCATTCAATTTCCAGTTCCTTGCGCCTACAAAAAGGGCTGCTATAAATATCTTGCATATTTGGGTCCTTTTCCCTTTTTGATGATTTCTTTGGGATACAATCCCAGTAGAGACACTTCTGGATCAAAGGTATGCACAGTTTGATAGCCTTTTGAGCACAGTTCCAACATTCTCTCCAGAATGGTTGGATCAGTTCATAATTCCATCAACAATGTATTAGTGTTCCAGTTTTCCCATATCCCCTCCAACATTTATCATTATTTTTCCCTATCATCTTAGCCAATATGAGAAGTGTGTAGTGGTACTTCAGAGTTGTCTTAATATGCATTTCTTTGATCAATAGTTATTTAGAGCATTTTTCCCTTATGAGTAAAAATAGTTTTAATTTCTTCATATGAAAATTTTCTTTTCATATCTTTAACCACTTACCAATTGGATAATTTCAATTTTAATTTTTAAGGAATTATTTTCCCCAGTGAGCTTTTGTATCTCCTTTCCCAATTGGCCAATTTTGCTTTTTAAAGCATTCTTCTCCTCATTAGCTTTTTGTCTTTTCTTTTGCACTACCCTCAATTCTTTCCCTAATTTTTCCTCTCTTACTTGATTTTCAAAGTCCCTTTTGAGCTCTTCCACAGCCTGAGCCCAATTCTTATTTTTTATTGGAGGCTTTGGATATAAAAACTTTAACTTTATTATAATCTTCCGAGTTTTGATCTTCCTTGTCACCATAATAACTTTCAATGGTCAGAAACTTTTTCTGTTATCTTCTCATTTTCTTAGCCATCTTTTAACTCTGTTAAAGAACTTTGTTTCCAGGATGGAGAATGTACTGTCCCAAGCTTCAGAGGTTTTGTACATCTGTTTTCAGAGATCCTTCTAGGAATTTTACCACAAGCACGTTTTTCTTCCCTGAAGCTGCTAGAAGTGTCCCCACTCCACTGTAGCTGAAAGATCTAATATACTAAAGCAAAAGAATACTGTTTTCCTGACTTTGGGACCAGGACATGAACTGAGACTGGGGCTGGGACTGTACTGGAATAGCCTGTGTTGGGAATACATGCCAGACTCCCACCCTGGTGTCACAGATCCTCTCTGCTGACCTTCCAAGTTCCCCATGTCTCCAGGCCTTAGAGGTCCAGAAGCCTCTAGCATTGCTGCTAATTCAGAAGTCCTGCCTTTCTGATGTGGGGATCTGGCGGGCCAGGGCTAGCCAGGGCTGGGGGCTGGGGGCTGGGGCCAGATCCAAGGCTAGAGATATGCTGGTGCAGCCTGTTCTGAAATTGTACGCTGGGCTCCCACTCTCATTCCATAGACCTTTTCTGATGACCTTCCCCAATGAGCTTTTGTACCTCCTTTTCCAATTGGCCAGTTTTGCTTTTTACCTTTGGTGTCTTTCAGCTGAGAGGTCTGGAAGTCACCAGTACTGCTGCTGATTCAGAGGTCCAGGCTGGGGCTGGGACCAGGTCGGGACTGGGACTGGGACTGGGGTTGGAACTGCAGCATGACCTGCACCAGGACTCCCATCCGGATGCCGTTGACCTTCTAAGTTGCCTTCAGTTACTCCATCTTTGTGAGTGTTCTGACACTCTAAAATCTGTTTAGAATCATTATTTAAAGGAATTTGGAGCAATTTGGGGAAAAGTTGGATGAGTTCCTGCCTTTATTCTGCCTCTTGGGATGATTTCTTCTAGAAGACATGCTTAATCTTTGAAATATCACCTTTTCTTTCCAGATATTCATTAGTGATCTTTTTAATATTCTGTTCTTGGATTTCCTGTAAATGAAGTCAAGTTCAAGTCTATAGGTTTTTTTTAGCATCTGTACTCTTTTTTTTTTAATTGGAACATCTGCCTTTCTCCAATCTTTATTACCTTTCCTACTTTTGATGACTTTTCAAACATAATTATAGTTTAGTAATCACAGATGGCTGTTCTTTTAGCATTCAAGCATGTAATTTGTTAGGACCAGGTGACTTAATATTCATCAAGGTACCTTTACTGTCTCCTTATTTACTTAGATATCAAACCCTTTTCAATGATTTGTCATTTCCAATATAAATTTATCCTTGAAAGAAAAAAATAGAAAAAGGTAAGAATTAAGGAGCTGTATTTTCTCTCTTTGTAGTTAATGTTGTCCCATTCTCCCCAAGCAATGGTCCTCTTCCTCATCCCTTGATCCTACTTTTTTCCCAGTATCAAAAACCACCCTTTTGATTGAATTTGCTTCCCTTCTTAGCTTCAATGCTTTCAAAACTTTAAGATTCCTTTTTTTATTGATTATTCAATGTCCATATATATCTCCCATTACTTGGCCCTGCTTTTATCATCTATACATTTTTAGAATCCACTTTCATTACTTAGTTTCCTATACATCTACATCAACCTCTTCAAACAAATTCCATTTTTCCTTCTCAATGGAATTATTTTACTTATCGTCAGAATTTCATTCTTAAGTATCTTCTATTGCTTTTAGGCTGGCTTCTCCTGAAGCATTTTATATTTTATGAGCTCATGCCTAATCTTTTTTTCTCAATGATAATCTATGTTTATAGACAATTGCAATTAGCTATAGTAAATTAAAACCAAAAAATCTTTACAAATAATATTTACTATCCCAGATGAGGTCATTTGCTACTTCAGACTCAGTATGGAGTATCTGAAATAATCTTAACTATACAACTATGTCCCAAATGTCTATTTCAGTGCACAGTCTCTAGTCACAGATCATGCATTAGACACATATAGCAAAGTTTTTAATTAAAATAGAATAGTACTGTAACGCACAAGAAAACAAATAGGCAGTAAAAATCATTTTTCTTTTATCTATCTCCTTAACTCCCTATATAAAAATTAATTCAAACTCTTGCTGGCTGAAGCACTAAGAGAAGAAGTAACCAATTTCTGTAGTAAAACTGATGTGATAGAGGATATAAATGTCAGTTTATATGTGTGTTTTGAGTGCAGAAATTCTCTTGGACTCTACTAACTTGGTTTCCACCTCCTTCCACATTTGTTCTCCTTCAAAGTCTCTGGATCTCAAACCAGTAGATGGATATGGTAACCTATGTATCACTTGCTCCATAAACTGTATGTGATAGCATAAGGCTGGTTCAGCTCTATCATATTTAACATGGTCTTCATGGTCAGCCATGCCATGCTGCTGGATTTGCCCCAGCAAAAGTTGAGCATCTTTTTCCTTGAAGATCTCTTCTTTTTCAACTATCTTCACTCCCTCCTTCCCAAAGCTATTTAGCCTTGGCACAAATTGCTCAGGATTCTGATGTTCTGACAATTCTCCCAATGAGTAATGAGCTTCTTTGTCTCAGCAGATATGAACAATGAGAGTTCTCATATACTGTGCCTTTATTATAAATTAATTACCTCCTGTACTGAATAGTGTATAACTACAACCATTTACACTATTCATCTCCCCATAACCTCATGTTATGTGTAGGTAGACTTAGTCTAGCCTAACACCACTATTGGAATTGTGGAATCTAGCTTAGCTGTGAAGCTTGTAAGACTGATGAAAGGAAGGAAAAGGAAGGAAACAAAGAGGGATAGTGGAAGGAAAACAAGCAAATATTAAGTATCAGGTACTGTACTAAGTACTTTAAAATTTTATCCTCAACAATAATCCTGGGAGGTAGATATTATTGTTATTCCACTTTACATTTGAAGAAACTGAGATGGAGAGTGTTTAGGTGAATTTTTAAGGTCCTATAGCTAATAAGTGCCTAAGACCAATTTACAATGCAAGTATTCATCATGCTACTAGCTGCCTCTTGATGGAGCTTAATTACAAATATAAGAAATACAAGACATTCAAGCAAAGCGAGTTAAACAAATCATACATTTTTGAGGGCTTTGATTGGTTTGAATTAATTTGGATTAAGATGTTTGTCATTTTTCATAAAATAATCTTATTTATATTAAATAAAAACAAGTTCACTAAAATTCCTTATCCTTGAAACACTAGGGTACTTTCCTAAAACAATGTGGAAAGTTACCAACATTATATCAATATAATCCCTCAATAAACATAATTCAGAGAGAAAAATAAAACAGCATCTATATAGTACCTGTGACTAGATCTTACTGCCAGGCATTCCGCAGTAAGTCTTATTGATTAGACTAATCAAAGTGACATCAGACTTTGCAAACTAAAAAAGGCAGTTCTGATCCACAGTAAACTTCCACATGTAAAAAATAAAATTATGTATACATCTATGTATATAAAGATATAAACATATATATTTAAAATAGCATGAGAAGTCTTTCTTTACTTTCCTAATACCTACTGCCACAAAAGGACAATAGTCCAGCCAAGCAAACCCAAAGAATTTATCCTTCCCCTGTTGTCACTACTTTGTTTTAAATCTTTTTGTGACAGTGTTCAATATAAGAATCAGTCCATAAGTCAACCTTTCTTTCTAAGCAGTTCTCTTAGTCTCTTGTGTTAAGGGAATAGCTATAAATTTGAGGCCAATTTCTGTCCTGTGACATCAATGAATATCAAATACGTGTTACTGAAAATAGAATTTGGCCCTAATAAAACAGACCCATTTAAAAGCTTTTTCCTTCTTCATGAAAGGAAATAGGAGAAATCATACTTTTCCTGAAAATTCATGCCCAGTGCAGGCAAAGCTCATCTACAGATGAATAGATCCAATTTGGATTTTTAAAAAATCTTCCTTTGCCAAACTCAATAAAAGTTTTCAATTCAATAGCTGTGGGGGTTTTATCTAAGGCACTTTAGCTCCATAGTGACAAGACCTTTCTTCACCCTCCATCCAAAATTGTCAGCATTTTCAAACTAAGCTTTTCTATGTATCTTAACACATACCTTTTCCTCCTCCTGGGATTGAAGTTTGACAAATAAGCTTTATAATACTGGTTTGGGGGATTGAAGGGTTTTGTTTATTTGTTGTTTGCTTTCTTTTTTGTTTGCTGGAGTTTTTGACTAAAAGATTAAAAAGAAAGCTTATTAATATTTGAAGAGTATATATATGGCAGTGACATGACTGAATGTTCTACAATTACTTCTTCATTGTTCCCTAAGGATAGAAAATAATTTCTTCCACAATCATAATATGGTCCAAATAACCATTTTATATTCCATTGAATTTGATTGCTTTATGTTTAATAAAATTGAACATTCTATTAATATTATTATTAAGAGTAAGAAAATAATGAAAATAATATACATGGAATTCATATCCTGAATATAACTATAGAATGAATACATTTCCTTGAAGAAAAGAAGGAAGAGGATTTCTAACCATTCTGAGCTCATGAAAAACAGATTAAAGACTTAGAGAAACACTTTCAGAACAAAAAGTCATCATTTCATTAAGCAATAGTAAAGGTTTACAATGGGTTTACAATACTGAATTTGTTGAAGGCAATCAAAAATAGTTTATCACCTAGAGTTTAGAACTTCTGAGGTAAGAGTCAAAAATGGAATCAAAAGATTCTCCATGCCCCAATGTATCCATGAACTCAACTAAAAATAAGTAAACAAATAATCAAACAAATAGCTGCCATGCAGATGTGTTTCTAGAAATGAAGTAATTTATGGTAAGAATTGATAATTATGTCATTACTATCAGAAATTACCCAAAGATTATCCTTTTTAGTAGTATTTTACTATTTCCAATTAGATATAAAGCCAATTTTAACATTATTTTTTTTAATTTTGAGTTCTAAATTTCCTCCATCCCTTCTTCCCCTCACTTTCCCTAAAAAAAGTAAGAATTTTAAATAGATTAGATATAAGAAATCATATAAAACAGAAAAGATTATCTTTAAGGAGACTGGATTTAGTAATCAATGAAGATAATATGATGGAATTGTAATAACTGTACAATATATGACTAGGAGCTATAAAAATTCAGCATCTACCAGATATTAGAAAGATACCATCAATGAGGCTAGTTAGAATTAGACACTGGAAGATTGATGATAAAAAATGATTCCCACCTCATGACATAACATTATGCATTGGATAAAATAGAGTTTCTTAAACTTTGTCCACTTGTGACCCTTTTTTCACCTGAGAAATTTTTACATGATCCTAGATATGTAGGGATATAAATCAAACATTTACTAATAATAAATCATAGTTTTGTGATGCCTACATTCAGTTACACAACTCTATATGAGGTCTGAACTCACAGTTTAAGAAGCTTTGGGATAGAGTACTGAACCTGGAGTCAAGAAGATCTAAGTTCAAATTGGCCTCAGAGAGTTACTAGGCTGGGTGATCCTGAGCAAATCATTTAACTCCTATTTACCTATGTTTCCTCATCATATGTAATGGGGATAAACTAGACCCATTCCCAATAAGATCAGGAGTGAAACAAGGCTGCCCACTGTCACCATTACTATTTAATATTGTATTAGAAATGTTAGCTTTGGCAGTAAGAGAAGAAAAAGAGATAAAAGGGATTAGAGTAGGTAATGAGGAAATCAAATTATCACTCTTTGCAGATGACATGATGGTATACTTAGAGAACCCTAGAGACTCAACTAAAAAACTGCTAGAAACAATTCACAACTTTAGCAAAGTTGCTGGATACAAAATAAATCCACATAAATCATCAGCATTTTTATATATTGCCAACAAAGTTCAGCAGCAAGAGATAAAAAAAGAAATTCCATTCAAAATAACTGTTGATAGTATAAAATATTTGGGAATCTATCTGCCAAGGAACAGTCAGGAACTATATGAACTAAATTACAAAACACTTTCCACAAAAATAAAGTCATATCTAATCAGTTGGAAAAACATCAAGTGCTCATGGGTAGGCTGAGTGAATATAATAAAAATGACAATATTACCCAAACTAATTTACTTATTTAGCACCATACCAATCAAACTCCCAAGAAATTATTTCACAGATCTAGAAAAAATAGTAGCAAAGTTCATTTGGAAGAACAAAAGGTCAAGAATCTCAAGGGAATTAATGAAAAAAAGGCTGATGAGGACAGCCTTGCTGTGCAAGATCTAAAATTATATTATAAAACAGTGGTCATCAAAACCATTTGTACTGGTTAAGATATAGAGCGGTCAATCAGTGGAATAGGATTGGATCACAGGACAAACTAGGCAATAACTATAGCAGTCTAATGTTTGATAAACCCAAAGACCCCAGCTTTGGGGATAAGTGCTCACTATTCCACAAAAACTGCTGGGAAAATTGGAAACGTGTATGGAAGAAATTAGGGCTCGACCCACACCTAACACCACATACCAAGATAAGATCTAAATAGTTTCATGATTTAGATATAAAGAGTGATATTATAAGTAACATAGGATAGTTTACCTCTCAGATCTGTGGAGAAGGAAGGAATTTGTGTCCAAAGAAGAATTGGAACTCTTAATTGAACACCAGATAGGTAATTGTTATTGTATTAAGTTAAAAAGTTTTTGTACAAATAAAACTAATACAGACAAGATTAGGAGGGAAGCAATAAATTGGGAAATCATCTTTACATTTAAAGCTTCTGATAAAGGCCTCATTTCTAAAATATATAGAGAATTGTCTCATATTTATAGGAATTCAAGCCATTCTCCAATCGATAAATGGCCAAAGGATATGAACAGACAGTTTTCAGATGGAGAAATTAAAACCATTTCTAGTCATATGAAAAGATGCTCCAAATCACTATTGATCAGAGAAATGCAAATTAAGACAACTCTGAGGTACCACTACACACCTGTTAGATTGGCTAAGATGACAGGAAAAGATAATGATGAATGTTGGAGGGGATGTGGGAAAACTGGGACACTGATACATTGTTGGTGGAACTGTGAATTAAACCATTCTGGAGAGCAATTTGGAATTATGCTCAAAAAGTTATCAAACTGTGCATACCCTTTGACCCAGCAGTGTTTCTATTGGGCCTATATCCCAAAGAGATCTTAGAGGAGGGAAAGGGACCCACGTGCAAAAATGTTTGTGGCAGCGCTTTTTATAATGACTAGAAACTGGAAACTGAATGGATGCCCATCAATTGCAGAATGGCTGAATAAATTATGGTATATGAATGTCATGGAATATTACTGTTCTATAAGAAACAACCAACAAGATGATTTCAGAGATGCCTGGAGAGACTTGCATGAACTGATGCTGAGCGAAATCAGTAGAACCATGAGATCATTGTACACAGCAACAATAAGATTATATGATGATCAATTCTGAAAGACATGGTTCTCTTCAATAACCATGTTCTCTCCAACAACGAGATGTTTCAAACCAATTCCAATTGTTCAGTGATGAAGAAAGCCATATATACCCAGAGAGAGGCCTGTGGGATCTGAGTCTGGACCACAACATCACATTTTCACACTTGCTTACATTATGTTTTCCTTCTCAGGTTTTTTTTTTCCTGTACAGCAAGATAACTGTATAAATATATATATATATATATATGCATATATATATTCTATCTGTCAAATATTTTAACATAATTAACATGTATTACACTTTCTGCCATCTAAAGGAGGGGGTAGCACTTAGGACAGCTTCTGGCATATATATATGTATACATATATATGCTTATTGAGTGACTGACTGATTGACAGAAGACTTGGGCCTTAAGGAAATTGTTCAGAGGTTATCAAGGCAAGATGAAGGTGAAATGTCTTTTCAACAGAATCACTGAGTTTTTCATGTTTTAATGTCTTACCTATCAACTACATGGAAAAAGATAATAGTGTTGCAGCTATGTCACTGGCTTATAAGTATCTTGTATGTTAAGCATTTCCTTCTTGTGGAATAAAGAAATAGCTGTCCTATCTCCTTTCTGTGTTGTACATTGAATATCTTTCACTTACATTTTAGGGAAATATTATATTTGAACCAAATTTAGGCTTTAAATGTTTGTTCCAGGCACTCCACAGGTAGTAGGGAAAGAACCAAACCATCTGAGAAAAAAAAAAAAAAAAAAAAAAAAGACTGGTACCTATAGATAGGAACCCTTTCATATGGAGGATTATATCCTAGGCCCTCTCTCCTAGGATACAAAAAAAAAATTTAAACTGTCCCTCACTAAATTTCAGTTTTACATGTTTTTCATCCTTCAAATACTAAATGTCTATGTTTTAAGTTAATAATTGTTTTGTGAATGTATTTTGGTTCGGATTCGCTCCTGTAAATGACACTCGTGTACACCAGTTAGAAAAGAAAGTAACTTTTAATTATATGATAAAAGGAATAGATTGCTTGCAATAACATCCAATACAGCAAATAATACAAAATAAACCAAGTATAATAAGTATAAGAATAAGGATAGTAGAGAAAGATAAAGAAAACATCACCAATTCAGGGGAGCACCAATTCTTGAAATCTTGGCTGGGGAATCCCGGTTCAACAGCCTCTGAGTCCCGAATGGGAAG
Source organism: Myrmecobius fasciatus (assembly GCA_023553655.1). NCBI lineage: Eukaryota > Metazoa > Chordata > Mammalia > Dasyuromorphia > Myrmecobiidae > Myrmecobius > Myrmecobius fasciatus. The sequence continues at coordinate 475,596 of JAJPUD010000763.1, read as the reverse complement.
GTCCCAGGCAGATCGTCATCTCCGTGGGTGAGATTCCGGAGAGGCTCAGAGGCTTGCTAGTTCATATAGGTCTTGAAACAAAGAAGGCACATTGCCAACTAGTCTAGCAGTTGGAATCTTGCACTTGTGGCAAGGACGCGACCAAAGAGGGAAAACAAGTCATTTTATCATGTGAAAAGTTATGGCTTGGACCAAGAAACAGACCGTCCTTGAGATATATTTTAACAAAGTTATGCGAGAAGGGAGTAGCCAAGTCCCTTCAAGCATAAGCAGTTCCAGGAGGGGCTAGTTCCTGGAGTCACTATCTAGGTGTTAACTTGAGCCGAGTCACAAAGTTCACATAATGGTTACATTCTCACGGGCCTGCAATTTAGTCCTGGTTCTCATATAGGTTTGAGTGAACTTATTTCATATAAGAATTCTAATTCTTTATTCAATAATTTAAAAGAAAATTAAAAAGAAAAAAGAAACATAAGACTTCAACAGATGAAGATCAAGAAAAGGAAGAGTATTCTAGGTATTGGGAAGAGTGTGAGCAAATGAGGTTCAGGAAAAAGTCAGCCAAGGTGTGTAAGTTGTGAGCAGAAATTATAGTGTGGAATAAGGAAGAAATATAGTTTGGAGACAGATATTTTTGTTTTATTTTTTGTACCTTTTTATTGAAGCTTTTTATTTTCAAAACATATGCAAGGATAATTTTTCACCATTGACTCTTGCAAAACCTTGCGTTCCAATTTCCCTCCTTTCCCCCAAGCCCCTCCCCTAAATGGCAAGTAATCCAATATATGTTAAACATAGTAAAATATATATACATATGTAAATTCAATATAGGCATACATCGTTATACTATTATCTTGTGGCACAAGAAAAATCAGATCAAAAAGGGAAAAAATGAGAAAGAAAATAAAATTTAAGCAAACAACAACAAAAGAAGTGAAAACGTTATGTTGTGATCCCCACTGAATTGCCACAGTCCTCTCTCTGGGTGTAGATGGCTCTCTTCATCATAAGATCATTGGAACTGGCCTGAATCATCTCATTGTTGAGAGGAGCCACATCCATAAGAATTGATCATCATATAATATCGCTATTGCCGTGTACAATGATCTCCTAGTTCTGCTCATTTCACTTAGCATCAGTTTGTGTAAGTCTCCCCAGACCTCTCTAAAATCATTCTGCTGATTGTTTCTTATAGAATAATATTCCATAACATTCATATACCATAATTTATTCAGCCATTATCCAACTGATGAACATCCACTCAGTTTCCAGTTTCTAGCCACTACAAAAAGGGCTGCCACAAACATTCTTGCACATGTGAGTCCCTTTCCCTACTTTAAGATTTGAGACAGATTTTGAAGGTCCTTTAATGCAATATTTATATGCATAGAAGGAAGAAGGCATCCAATAATATCTGTACTCAACTGTCTAAGGTAGTATTTATGCTGGAAGAACTACTTGAATCATCAGCTATAGGTTTCTATGGCAAGGCAGCCTACCAAAGGTTACTTGGCAAAGTATGAGCACCCTGTTACTCAAGCATTTCAGAGACACATTTTATGTCCTTTTATTCCTTGCTCATGCTTTAAAACAAAATTGAAATGCACTGTTTGCAAAGAATGTGACATTTTTTTCTCCCCTCTCATACTTGATTTAGTTTGTAAACCTCCTCTCTCCAAGGACCTAAGAGGATATAAGGATACCTTAGATAAAACTATATTACCATTTGAATTATCTTAGTAACAATGCCCTTTAAAGATGAAGCCTATATATCTTGACACTTCAATTTTCCTATATTCAAAATTGGTTTGAAATCTCATCAATAAAATGAAGGGGTATGGATCCAAGGCCATTTCTAGCTCTAAAAATTCTGTGATTCAATGACATGCATTCTTCTAATTAAAGTGTCACGAGCTTTGACTTAGACCATTTTTCAGCCCTGTTACCACATGATAGCTATTTCCAAGCATTTGAAGGGTTGTCAAATTGAAAAGTGATTAGATCTGTGCTGCTTGGCCTCAGAGGGCAAAACTAGGACCAATAAGTAGTGGTTGCAATGAGGAGTATTTTAGATTAATAAAGGGAAAGTTTCCTGGTGATTAATGCTATGCAAGTTATTTGGCTGCTTTAGGAAGTAGTGACTTCTCCCTCACTAGACATCTCTAAGCAAAGTCTGGCTAAGTGCCTATTAGGTGTATTGTAGTAAGGATTCTTATCCAAGTATGGATTAGATCGGATGATCTCAAGGGCCCCTTTCCACCTAGAGATTCTATGATTTACTACCAACATGCCTTGCAAGAAAGCTATTAGGACAAATGTTTTTATTAAATCATCTCACAAAATGCCTTAAAGGGTCATAAAAATATTTAGTATTGTACTAGTTCCTTGAAGCTAAATTGCTGAAAGTTCTAGCTTTTGACTGCTGACCTCTCGTGGTAAAGCAGCTTCTGTGATGCATGAGACTGTGTTTTTCCCATAAAAGGTTAATGGCAATCTCAAGAGGCTCATATTAAGAGAAAATGGCACAAACATTCATTTTGTTCCCTTGTGTGCTCAGTTACTTTTAGAGACTTGTGTAATGGAGTGTAGCACATTTATGAATTAATGGATTTTTTAAGTAATTCTGTTTTCCTTAACACCATAAAAGATTTAATCTATGTTGAAATGTTAATAAAATGTGTCACTTTTTTGAACCATGGAATCACTGTAGTATTTTAAAAGTTTTTGCCCATTCCTTTAGTCATTGATTCAGGATGCATAGTAGAGAAATAACTTAACCTGTCTTTTTATCTCCCTATTTAAAATCAAAACATTAATAGAGTACTTATCATCTCTCTTAAAAAAGGACTGTGTAATATTTTTGAAGAGAGGCTCTTGAAAGAGCACCTACAAAATATGATATGCTTATAAAAAGGAAACCATGATCTTCTGGATTGTTCCATCCATCTTGGAGGTGGTTTGTTTGTTTTGAGAAGCTCCTGGGGATCCCTTCATAACTAGGCTATCAGAAAAGCTACCCCAGGTTTGAAACACTCATGGGTGAATATCCATCCAGAAAAAGAGATTGTAAGTCCTCCCCAATGTACTTATTTTACCAATCCATCAGTGGATATATTATTTCAAAGTAATAATATACCAAAAATGAATTATCAAACATATTTAAAGCACCTAGAATGTGCCAAGTCCTGTCCTGGGTGCTAGGTATACTAAAACAAATACAAAACCATTCATTCCTTTGAGGAACATTCATTCTTTGGGAAAGATAACATATATGTGTGTGTGTGTGTGTGTGTGTGTGTGTGTGTGTGTGTGTAAAGTTTGTCCAAAAGTCTTTGTTGTTGTTCAGTCATTTCAGTCATGTCTGACTCTATGTGATCCTATTAGAGATTCTCTTGGCAAAAGTGCTGGAGTGATTTGCCTTTTTTTCTCCAGCTCATTTTACAGATGAGGAAACTGAGGCAAACAGGGTTAAATGACTTTCCCAGGGTCACAAAGCTGGTAAATTTCTGATGCCAAATTTGAACTCAGAAAAAGTTTTCCTGATTCCAGGCCTAGCACTATACTATGCCACATAGCTGCCCCCAGTTTTAATATCTTCTGCACTAAGACTTTTGGCACACCTTGAATAAGTAGACACATAAAATTTACAAAAGGAATATCAAATAATTTGGGGAGGGAAAATACTAACATCAAGAAAAACCCCATCATTTGAACTGAGCTTTGAAGGAAACTAGGATTCTCAGAGGCAGGGGTGAGAAGGGAGTATTCCAGGCATATGAGACAAACTGCATAAAGGCAGAGCAACAAGAACATCATATTGAGAAAATGTGAAATTGTCAATTTATCTGAACTTTAGAGGGCTTGCAAGGGAGCAAAATATAATAAAGCTGAAAAGGGGAGGTGGAGGCAAATAATTGAGGGACTTTAAATGCCATACTGGAGTTTGTTCTTTATCTTAAAGGAAGCAAATAAAGTAATAAGAAGGTATTTTCTTCCTCCTCTGTCTTATACATACAGTGGACACATTTTCTCACAAGGTGCCCTCCCACCAGTGAGGAAGGGTATGTATCAAAGGAACATGATCCATGTCCAAATGCCAAGGAATTAATCTACTGGCCAAAGGATTTACACTGGAACAGGGCTTCAGGTGAACAAATCAAACTTCATTTCAGCCCTCCTTATCTAGTTGGCCAAAGGTCATGGTTGAACCTAAGCTATTGATCAAAACATCAGAACCTAGACAATGGGGGTATCATGACATCTGTTCTTTCACAATGTGTGAGTCTCCCTACACTTTTCATTTTTTTCTGGAGAGATAGTAATCAAATCAATGTTATCACTGCTCCTAGAAAGGGAATCTCCTACCATATAATTTCATTCACATTATGACTGCCTAGACATTCCATGGTCATTATTCTTTGATGTGTGCTGTATAATCTCAGCAGAATGTAGTCTCCTTAAGAGCAGGATCTGTCATTTTTTAAATATTTATTCCTAATCCTATGTCTAGAACACATTATGTAATTAAAAAATGCTTATTTGTTGATGAATGCTTCAAGTAGCATATACTAGGAATTCACTTGCCTAAAGGACATTTGTAAAGGACAGATACATAGAGATAATGGGTAAATAGCTGAGACAATTCACATCTCTGACACTGCAGAGCTGTTGATATCTTCTGTTGATTTCATCATATTGCTGCCTGGTACATCATCTGCACTACACATATTGTCACTGTCATATTATTTCTGCTGATTTTGTAGTTGTCAAGCTTTTTCTTTCTACTGTCTGCTTAGTATCAGCTATTTTGTCTCTTGATTGAACCTGATATATGACATTCATTCAGTCAATAAACATTCATGAATCATCTACCATGTGTCAGGCATAATTTTAAGCACTAGGGAAACAAAGAAAGATGGGGAATAGTTTCTATTCTCAAGGAAGTTACAGTCTAATAGAATGGACAACATGTAATACATAGAAGATGAATTGGAAATAATCAACAAAGAGAAGTCTTGTTGTGGAAGGTAATTATTTTAGCTGGGACTTGAAAGAAACCAAGAAGTGATGAGGAAGGAAAAAATTCCAAGCATGAAGGACACAATGAAAATGTCCAGAATCAATTGGTGAAAAGTCATCTGCAAGGAATAGCAAGGGGATCAGCATCGCTGGATCTCAGAATTTAAGGATAGGGCTAATGATAAAGTGTAAGAAGACTTGAAAGGTAAGAGGAATTCAGGTTATGACTAGTGTTAAATGCCAAACAGAGAATTTTATATTTGTTCCTAAAAGTAAAAGGGAGCCATTTAATGAATGGAAGTGATGTGATATGATAAGATCTATGCTTTAGAAGAGTAATTTGACAGCTGAATAGTGTCTGGACTAGCATGGGAGACACTGTATGTAGAGAGACCAAACAGAAAGCTGTTACAATTATTTAATTATCCATGAGGTGATGAGGGTCCACAATGGTGAGATTGCAGTGTGGGAGAAGAGGAGGACACAATATGGAAGAAGTGTTGTGAAGGCAGAATTAACAGGACTTGTCAACTGATTAGATATGGAAGGGAGAAGCCAAAAATATGCTTTATGGATGAATGGGAAGATAGCAGTGTATTCAATAAGGAAGTTAGGGGAAATGTAGTTTGGGACATGTTAACTTTTAAAATGCCTAGGAGAAATTCAATTTAGGATGTTCAATAAGCAGTTGGGGATATGAGATAGAAGGACAAAAAGTTAGGTATTTATAAATAGATTTGATAATCATTAACACAAAGATAATAATTGAGTGACACAAGGCTAATGAAATCACCAAGCGAAATAGTATAGAAAAAAGAAGAAATCCTAGAATAGAATTTTAGAGAGCATCCACAATTAGTGGTCATAATTTGGTTGAAAATCTAGCCAACTAAATTGAGAAGGAGCAGTCAGATAAGTAGGAAAAGGACCAGGAGAGAGCATAGTATCACAAAAAAGCTAGAGAAAAGACAATATTAAAGAGAAGAGAGTGATTAGTGGTATCAAAGACTAAAGAGAAATCAAGAAAGATGAGAATGAGAGGGAACCATATGAAGTCATTTATAATTTTGGAGAGAGATATTTCAGTTAAATTGAGAAGTCAGAAACCAAGTGCAAAGAGTTAAAAAGAGAGTGAGAAGAAAGGGAGTGGACACTGAATGTAGATAATCTTCTCTGAAAATTTTGTGAGGATTAATAAGGAGAGAGGTGTAAAAATTATGGAACGATAGCTATCAGGCATGGGTGAATCAAGTGATGGTTTGCAGGGGAGAGGGAATGGGAAAAAAACATGGGATTATTTATAGGCAATACGGAAGAAGCCAATAGACAAAAAGAGACTGGAGATAACTTTAAGACTATGGGTGATAGAAGGAGCAATATATTAGAAAAGATAGGATGAAATTGTATCACTTAGTTGGTTGATTGGTTGCTATCCTTCATTCTTGAAGGGGACCAAAACAGCATCACTATGTTAGAAGCAAGTTATAGTGTGTCTGGCTGTGACTGATCAGACCAATATGAACTCTGAATGCTCTGCCACAGGTCAAACAAAAAATAGTCCCTTTGAACATTTGGGGTGGATTCTTTAACTTTGGAGATTTCATGTTTCTTCTAAGCTAATTCAATTCTGCTTTGCTTATAGAGCCTAGCACTTTCTCTAAGGGCACATCATACTTGGCAGTCCTGTGCCAGTGTCTCCCATGTCATACAATCAATTCTAAAGTTCTTAAAAGAGACCTCGAGAGGGTCCTTGTATCATTTTTTCTGACCACCTTGTGTGAACTTGTTCTGTGTGAGTTCTCCATAAAATAGTCTTTCTGGAAAGCAAACATTTGACATTCAAACAATGTAGCCAGTCTAACAGAGTTTTCCTTTCTGCAGTAGAATTTGAATGCTTGGCAGTTTAATTTGAGAAAGGACCTCAATATCTGGTATCTTATCTTACCAGGTGATCTTCAGAATCTTCCTAAGACAATTTCAATAGAAGCAATTCAATTTCCTAGCATGGCACTGTATACTCTCCAGATTTCACAGTTGAGATCACTTAGTAGACACTTAACAAATAGTTGTTGATTGATTTATGATTCATGGATACTTAGCCTTTGCATAATGAGATATGAGTCATTATACTGAATCATAGAGCTAACAAAACCTATCAGAATGCATTAAACTAATGTTAAGTTTATTTTTTTGATTTCTTTTCTCCTGGTTCCAGTTCAAGATTGTTGATCATATACAACCATCTGATCTAGAATTAGAAAAGTCCTGCTAATTCTTCTTCCATAACTGATTGAGTCTGACCCCCAAAATTATTTCAGGGACCTGCTCCC
>JAJPUD010000763.1:448478-468237 GCA_023553655.1 Myrmecobius fasciatus | reverse complement strand
GGAAAGGGTTGGAATAGGGAGGCTTCCCTCCCAAGATTTTCCCTAGTTAAACTGTAAGTGAAGGTAGGGTCACATCTAAAGGCTGTATGAAAAAAGCCGTGTTATTGCTCTCCAGCCTCCACCCCTTTTCATTCTGCTTTTATTTTACATATTTGCTTATTACACACATAGTCCAGGAAAAACTTTACTATTCTCTTCACATTCAAGATAAAATATCACAAAACAAAACAAAACAAAACAAAACTCCTGGCAACAAACCCTAGGTCTAAGCAAAGAATGAGATTTAAAAACAATGATAATCAAGGTGAAAAGATTTTATTATGTGATACTTTATACTAGGCACTGTGCTAAGTATTTTAGACTTTATTATAGGATACTTTATGCCAGGTACTATGCTGAGTATTTTAGAAATATTATCTCATTTAATCCTCATAACACCATAGGAGGTAAGCATTAGTACAGCCTCATTTTTTTTTGGTTGAGAAAACAAAGGCAAATATAGATCATATGATCTAGCGTCATAACTAGTAAGTATTTGAGATCATCTTTTATCTCAGGGACTCCTGTATGCTGGCCCAGCACTCTATCCACTATGATATCTACTTCTCTATATGATCCTCACAACCAGATATGAAGATGATGGCCCATCAGAGACAAGCCCCACAGGATGTAAAGATGAGAAATATTCCTTTCCCCAAGAGATTTTTTTTTGAAAATTTGTATTTCTTCTTCCATTATGTGTACCTAATAGCATGTGCTGTTTAACACTAAAAATCTTCTACTTCTTCAGTGAGAGTAGAGAGGGATATTTTCTCAATTGTTCTTCAAAACCAAGCTTGTTCATTATATCCAGTGTTCAGATTAGGGTATGTTTGGTTTTGTTATTTCTGTTAGTAGTAGTGGTAATTAACTTGTTCTATTTACACTATTATATCATGTATATTTTTCTTAGTCCTCCTGCTTAATTTCATAATTCCATACTGATTTTTCTCATGATTAGACCTGCTCACAGCTCCATCAATATTATATTAGTGTGTCTATCCTCCTATAGCTGATGCAACAATTGACTATTTTCATATTTTGTCCCCTTTGCCAATTTGCTAGATATGAGGTAAAAACCTCAGAGTAGTTTTAATTTGCATTCCTAATCTGGTTCTTAAAGATTAAGTTAATTATTCCATGCTACTCATAAAAATAAATGCCAGAAGAAATTTTTGAAGAATGAATTTTTTGTCACATAAACTTTACAATTATCTTTTGGAGGATGAAAAAGGATGCTTTTGAAAAATAATAAAAAGGATGATTTTGTTCACAAGTAGAATGTCAATAACAGGGAGAATAATTGTAAAAGTCATTTTGACAGGAGAAAGAACATTCAGGAAAATTTTAAAGAATTTCTATAGTATCAAAAACTCACAGAATTTTAACTCAATTAAACCCTATTTATCAGCATTCCCCAGAGAGTAATTAAAAAATGATGTAGGAGGGAATATTATTATTTTAGTCTGACTACTTCATAAAGTCAATAATCTTTGTGATCACTGCTTGTTTTTGTAGATGGGATAGCAGCCATCTTTTTAAAATAACATATTCAACAAAAATTTTATCCAGAATTGAACTAACCGACTAGTTTATATGTTTTTTTTCTTTTTTGAAAATCAGGACAAAATCACCATCACATGTAATTAATTTTATCTGATGGGTTAAGAACTTGATACTTTTTTAAAGAAAGTATTGAACATTAAATGCTTTTTAATTCACTTTTTTGATAGATCTCAAAGATATTTCATTTGAAATAGTTACTCAGAAAGCTAGATCTTTGTATAGTTGATAGAGTCTTGAACTTGTAGTTAGAAAAGCATGAATTCAAGCACAGCTTCTGACGATTATTAATGTCATAACTAAGGTGTGGTGCCCAGAACTTTTTGCTAGGGCACTCAATTTAAAATATGTTGACAATATTTTCAGTCTTTTGGCAGTGTAGAAACAACAGAGCTCAGCAAATAATTAACAGGGTTAATTAATTGAAACAGCCAGCAGGTGATTCGTTATAATGAGCTCTATTCCCATTTTTCCCAGTAATGGTGATTTAGCTCTGCTGATTGCTACAAACTTGTATCAGATGCAAAAATCCTTTAATCTAACCACAATCCTTTGAATCTTTGTATCTTCTCCAGTATTTGGTACAGTGCCTTGCATACAGGAGGCACTTATTGACTTGAACTTAATTGAATGGAACTGTTGCAACTTAGAGGAGACATTAAGTTATAAATGCCTTTTGATAAAGCCTGAAATGACCACTTCCAAATAATAGGTATTTTTAAAAAATCATCCAAACAAAGAATTTATTTTTCACTATATCTAGTAACAAATTTATATCTTAACAACAGAATCAGGGATATTCTCCTTAAACCAATATGGTAGCATCAGATTCAGATTGCAGCTAAACAGTATTCCTTTTCTCATAAAACTGTCACAGCAGCGACATCATTCCAATGTGTCTGCATTCTCCTTATCAAAGCAGCCACAAAAATGGAGTCCAGTGTTAAAGATGACCTCCTATGATGCACTATGGTTTTGCTTTAAAAATAATAATAGTAATCCTGAACTCTATATGAGGCACCATACAGTTGCAGCCTGATATGTCTGAACAAAAAAAAAAAATCTTGAGACCTGCAATGCAGCAAAGAGTTGACAGAACAATGAAAGGGAGAAGAAGAAAGGTTTTCATTTTCCTTGTGTATGTAGAGCCTGGACATTTTATATTTTCATTGAAGATGAAGAATTATGGCCTTACTTTAAGTATTTAAAATGGAGCAGGCACCATGCAGTTTAACACTAAACTGCCCCCACTATCTGTGGTCTGCAGTTCCTCCTGGCAGCCTATAATTTGTCGGAGATGGATAATGGAAATACAGCTGTATCAGCACAATCCATGCATTGTTGCCCTTTATTATGTAGCCTAAAAATCCTTAAGGAAACAAATTTGCCAAAATAGAATGGATTTATTTTTTTAAATCCATATGAAAATGTATGTTGGGGTATTGTTAAAAATCATCTTTCAACCCTGAAAAAAATTACCATTTTAGTACAAAACATGGGTTTCATTCTATATATTTAAGGAAATTTCACAATATAGTATATTAGTTGGGAAAAGGGGAAGAACAAGTACTGGGGTAAAGGGTGGAATGCAGAAAGGATTGTCAAACATTTATTTCCCAAGAAGCTTAGTAGATGTGTTTCCATTGAAAATATTCTCTTTCCAAAAGGAGAATATGTCTCTGTGTCTAGTCACATCTATAGCCCATAATTTGGTGGGAAGCATTACCCACAAATGGCAGCAGAGAGGAAATTGCTCCCTTGATAGAAATGGGTTGCTACAGCCAGAGAACCTCTTTCAGAAAATGGCATTTGTAATCAATGATAGCCTTATTTTGCTTGATGTACTTGTTTTCTTCTGTTGTTTTTAACTCTCCTGGAAGAATCTGGTTCTCAATAAAACCTAACCTTTATCAGAAGATATTAAGTGGGTATTCATGGGATTTTTATAGTGAAAAGTCATGTATATCAGTATAAAATGAATAATTGTTTTTTTAAGAACCATGCAAAGGAAACTTAGTAAACTGCATCTTTATGTCATTATCTTTATTTGCCTCTGGGTTGCTATTTTCTGGTTTTGGCAGTTTACTCTAAGATAAATTTTTCCTTCATCTTTTCCATGTCAGTAAGCTTGTCATTGAATGAATTAAATAACTTATGAATATATATCTCATTTAATAACCACAAAATGCATGCTCAGACTATAAAATACTATATAAATACATTTCGGAATAGAGGAACATTAAATTGTGCATTTCAGCAAATCTTAGAAGTCATATCAAAATATACTAAAAGTACTAAAAGAAAACTACAATTCAGGCAAAATGTTCAAAACATAATTCTCAGTTTCACCTATTTATCCCTCCTGAAAGTCTAGTGGCTACAATGGTATCCATGTTATTGTGATGAGAAATGATAAGCGCACAATTCATAGGTAATCCTTCAACTTCCTAAACATTCCTCCCCCCAGTTTACTAGCTTACTTTTTCTATTCACAAGTAGAATAGTATGATCATAGACCTGGAAGGAAGTTCAGAGGTCACCTAATCCAAATAGGTCAAAAACACAACTACTAAGCCACATGTAACCCATAACATTCCTTAGTGTGGCCCAAACCAGATTAAAATACAATTGGGAAATATTTAACAAAAAGAAATAAAAAATACAATGAAACATGAATAATATTATATTTTAAAACTAAGTGAACATGTAACCCACAGGGATCCTTATGTATGTGTAAGTGGCCCCCATTTCTTTTTGATTTTGATTTAGTACAACCCTCTTAGTTTGCAGTTGAGGAAGCCAACTTTCAAGGAACTTAACTAATTTGCCCAAAGTCCCAGAGGCACTTGACTCAGATCTTCTGATTCTGTATGCCTCTGGTGACTTTCAAAAGCCTTCTTATCAGTTCCCAGACATATAAAAAGCACCACACTATTATTTTTCCATCCTATTCACTTTGACATATTTCCTTGTATTCATATTTCTATAATTTCTTCAGTGTGTGACTATAACATCTCAAATGCAATAGAGCAATGTAATGGATCTGTTGTTGTTTAACTACACCCATGATTTCACAGGTTTAAGGAACTTCCAAAGAGTAAATTCTTTTTAAAAAATTGTATAACTTTATTTACTTTACTGAATACAAAATAAGAGGAAACAGTAGAAAAAGATAGAAAAGGAAAATTCAATAAATAAGTAAATACAACAGAACATTGCTATGTGCCCAGCAGAACATGAGGGTGGGGAGAAGGGAGAAAGAGTAATGATTTAATGTTATAATTTCTTTTACTCTCTTTCTTTCTTTCTTTTTTTTTCTTTTTCTTTTTTTTTTTTTTTTGCTGAGGCAATTGAGGTTAAATGACTTGTCCAGATCACACAGTTAGGAAGTGTTAAGTGTCTGAGGCCAGATTTGAACTTAGGTCTTCTTGACTTCAAGGCCAGGGCTCTATCCATTAGGTTGTAATTTTCAAATTCATGCATGTTCCTTGTCTGGGCTATTCCATCTCAGAGATACAATGAGCATTTTTATGTTATCCAAAAGATTAGGTCAAATAACAATCAAGACCTCTTCCAAGTCTAATTTTTTTTATTCTAGAACCCCTGAAATTATGCACAGCTATATACCTGAAAGGATTGGATAAATGAAAAGGATTGTTTTGCAGTTTTCAAGTGTTTTCAAATATAGAACACTGGAAATGACATTTGAAAAACTTTTAAAACCATTTCCAAAAAATCATCTTCCCCAGCAGGTTTCAGTTGAATTATAAGAAGGATTTGAAACAAATATAGCACGTTATACTCATCTGAATAAACCAATCATTTGTGAGAATTCAGAGTTGAGTGATAAGTTAATTATACTTATATCTCCATTTTTATAAAGCTCAATTTCAAATGTTTAACATTTTCCCCTCATATGTTTCTCTGATCTTTTCTGAATGAATTTTAATCTTCTGGGAATGGACCTAACTCTTTTTTCACACTTTAGGGCTCCTTTGCAGGTTTGCTATTCTCAAAGTTGTGATTCTTTATTCTTCACTCTTTTTAATAAACCCCTTTGAAGTTTCTATTTATCAATGTAGTTTGCTAAGTATATTCTTCTATCCTGGTCAACTGACTTCAAAGTCTTTCCAATACTTGAGTATGCATGTATGCACAACACACTTCATTTTAATCGGCATTATTATCATTTTCTGCATAACTTACTTAAATCTAGACAATCAACAAAACAACATGTTAAGCTCTGGTTTGTAGCATTTGCTAATTTCTGAGGCATAAGTGTGTATACTGAAAATTTAACAATCACCTCTCATAAGCAAGGTTCCAGAAGACTCCAGCATACCTTTGCAAAACAGCATACATGTAGGTAGGTCCTATTCCTCACAGCTTTATTTTAAATGCTTTTTCTCTCTCCTTCACCATGATTTTTTACAGACCTTAGCCAGAATTCTAGAATGTAAAGCATTCCCCAAGATATATCTCTATTTTCTCCTAATTCATCCTATAAGTAGCTTGGTACAGTTGAATGGTGGGCTTGGTGACAGAAAGAACTGAGTTCAAATCTTATCTAACACATATACTAGCTGTACCACTCTAGGCAAGTTACTTTACCTCTAAGCCTCAATTTCATCATCTGTAAATTGGAAATGGTAATAACAGTTCTTACCTTAAAGGGTTTCTGTGAGGATCAGATGAGATAATATATTCAAAGCCCTTTACAAAACACAAGGCTTTATATAACTGATACATTATTAATCCAATTTCCTGATATCTCTTTAAAAGCTTTTTTAATATCCTCATTTTCAAATCTATCAAATTCTGTTTTATAGATTTATGTCTCTCTTTATGTTTCTCTAATTAATACCACTTTGATATTTTAAGGGATTCACTTATATTCTACTCTGCCATAATCTTCATCAATAACTTTTTGTTTTTATATGTCAGCCTTTTTTAATATTTTTATTAAGTCCTTATTTCCTCTAGTCTTTCAACAAAGACAGGTGGAATTTGAAGGTTGATCTCCCCCAATTAATATCATTTGTCTTGAAACATAAAATTGTTTTTTTTAAAAAGACAAATAATTTCTCTTTGACCTTGACTAGCCTTTCTTCTTTATTTCAATTGTAGATATATAAGCTGTTTTTTTTTGATTGTCATCCATTATTTAAGGGGGGGAAATCTACTAAACATGTCATTATAATTATATACATTTAAATTTAATTTCCATATGCAAAAATTAACTCAGTAAAAATTAATTAATAAATAATTATTATACAATAAATTGAATTTACACAGAAATTATTTCATGCAAGATATTTGTTCTAGACATTAGTAATATAAAAAATATACTAAAATTACTCCTGTCCACAACATATATGTGAGTGAGATTAAATGTTAAAATTTGCTTACTGCTCAATTACAGAAGTAAATAAAAACTACATGCAAAATAGTTCTAGAGATCATTTAACAACTGAGGATTCACGACATGGATCAAAGATGATATAGGTACTATCAGAGCTGAGTCTAAAAGGGAGATTACAAGGGATCTAAGTGAAGGACCCAAACAATACATCTGTATCAGCTTATTGATGAAACTATGTCTCCTCTTTTCTGTTCATATTTGTGTTTGTCCTTCCTCTTAGGTTCTGACTGCCTAAAATCACTGCAGTTTCAAAGACCTAGGAAAGAGTGTCTATCAACAATATTACACAAACTCTTTCTGACATCCTTGCTCAACTGCCGAACAAGAAAAATGGCTCTAATAGCATGTTACTTGATCTTACCCTGATTTCCAATAACTTCTAAATACCCTGCATACTTCTTCCTTCTTAGAGGCAGCTAGGTGGTGTGATGGATAGAGTACCACCCCTGAAGTTGAGAGGGTCTGAGTTCAAATGTGACCTCAGACATTTAATGTTTCTTAGCTATGTGACCCTGAGCAAGTCATTTAAAAAACATCTGACTTTTTCACTTTCTTTCGTTCTCAATTAAATGCTTTTTTAAAAATATATATTTCCCCCTCTAGATGTATATTTATAATGCTCACTGATCAATCCTCTTTTGATTTCAAATCTGTCCCCAGACACTTAATAGCTTGTGATTTTGGGACAGTCACTTACCCCTGTTTGCCTCAGTTACTCATCTGTAAAATGAATTAGAGAAAGAAATAGCAAACCACTCCATTATCCTTGCCCCCTGCCCCCGCAGGAAAAAAAAAAACTGGAATGGGTTCACAAAGAGTTAGACATGACTGAAAAACAACTTAGCTAGTCTAGACCTGATAAGAATTCTGTAAAGGGATAGTAATAGGGGGTATGCTCTAATCCCTTGGTCCTCTCAGTGGTTAATAATTGCTCTTTTTTTTTTATTGCAACTATCCCTGCCCTCAAGGAGTTTACATTCTATTGTATAAGAAAATATGTAAACATATAACTACAATATATTGTGGTGACCATGAACTAGAAATTTCAGGGATGCCTGTCAATTGGGGAATAGCTGAACAACTTGTGTTATATAACCTTGATACTACTGTACTATAAGAAAAGAAGAGTTCAATGATCTTATTTAAAAAATGGATAGATTTGCACAAAATGATGAAAAGCTAAATGAACAGAACCAAGAAAACATTGTATACAGCAACAGCAAAAAAAATTCAGGGGCAGCTAGGTGTCACAGTGGATAGAGCACTACCCCTGAAGTCAGGAGGACCTGAGTTCAAATTTGGCCTCAGACACTTCCTAGCTCTGTGACCCTGGGCAAGTCACTTATCGCCAATTGCCTCAGCAAAAAAAAAAAAAAAAAAAAAAAAAAGAAAGAAAGAAAGATCTTTGAGCACCTGAGTCATTTTGGCTATGATAAATGTCCAAATTAACTGCAAAGGACATGTGAAGATGCTATGTGAATCCAGAGAAAGAACTGATAATTGGGAGTATGTATAGAATGATTTTACACGTGTGTGTGTTGTGTATGTGTCTGTAATGATAAGAATCTCTAGAATGGGAGAGGGGGAAGAAGGGAAAAAAATTATCTGATAACTATTATATATTTAAAAGGAAGAGCAAGTTGTGCACACAAGACTTGCAGGTCACAGACAATCAATTTTTAAAAAAAAATTATGCTACATTATGAAAATTATTTGTTTCATAAATTAAAAAATAAATAATTTTTAAAATTCATGTAAGTAGTGGGGGTTATGAAGAAGGCTTATATTTGAGGTTTGGAAGAGTTTATTCATAGCACTAAAAAAGGAGATAGAGCAACCAGGCCAGTTTGACTAGATGAGAGAGAGGAGTTCATATTTAATATGTAATAGGGAGCTATTGGAGGTTATTGAGGAGGATACTGACATAATTAGACCTGTTCTTTAGGAAAATCATTTTATCAACTGTATGGAAGAAGAGTTGGAGGTGTTAGAGATTTAATTGTAAAGAGAACATTTAAGAGGCTATTTCAATAGTTAAGACAAAAAGTAATAGGGTCCTCAACTAGAGAACTAATTATCTTTTTAATCTATGCCTTCAATTTAATTAACTCAATAATTTGCTTGTTCATCTTTTCATGGATAACCTGCATTAGCCCTACCATTCTTATCTTTTTAACTTTCCTTGAAAAAGATCTCTTCTAAAAATCTCAGCTATCTTTTCATAATCATTTTACCCTATTCATTTCTTTTCTTAAGCTCATCACGACCCTCTCTTCTTATTTTACATTCTAAAAAATGTCAATAGATATCACCTTTATTCTTGTTTTTTTTTTCACTTGGACTATTCCTATAATGGCTTCTTGTATTAGTCCTTTGATTTTCATTATTTCTGCTACTATTCCTTTATCTTTGTCTTCCATCTATGCCTTCCATTTAATTACCTCTACAAATTGGAATGTTTAATGTGCTTCTTAAATCCTTTGCTTTTATTCCTTCTTTTGAGAGTTTCCTTTATATCCTTTTTTAATAGACCTTACTAGACTCAGATATCTTGAAAATGAAAGTAAGTTTTCCTCTTGTTGATGATCCTTCTCTTTTTTTCTGAGGCAATTGGGGTTAAGTGACTAGCCCAGGGTTACACAGCTAGGAAGTGTTAAGTATCTGACGTCAGATTTGAACTCAAATTTGAACTCAGATCCTCTTTTTGAACTCAGATCCTCTTGACTTCAGGGCTGATGATCTCTCCACTATGCCACCTAGCTGACCCCCTTCTCATATTTTTAATTTCTTCCTATTATAACATTCATTTGTTCTCTCTATAACTTACTCTGACAAATTTCCTAATTTTTGAGAAAGTAATTTTGGCTATTATCATACTAAGATTTGAAAATCATAGGACCATAGAAGTAGAGCAGGAAAGAACTTCAGAGATCATCAGCTTTAAACTCTTCACTTTCAAAAATGAGCTAAATGAATTTAAAGGGAGCAAAGTGACTTGTCAAAGGTCACACAGATAAAAGTAACAAGGCTTGTCCTTTTCCTTTCACATAGCAAATCATGAATATTTCTTTTTTTCTTTCTTTTTTGCTGAGGCAATGGAGGTGAAATGACTTGCCCATAATCACACAGCTAGGAAGTGTTGAATATCTGAGCCCAAATTTGAACTCATGTCCTCCTGACTTCAGGATTGGATGCCCTATCCAAGGCAACACTTAGCTGTACCTATCATGATTATTTCTTGAAAAGTCCTGTCAATTCTGCTTCCTAAACACCAGAAGCTTCCTATATGAATGAAATTATAGGTCCATTAAAAAAAGGTAACTGATTTTTTAAAATCAGAATTGTAATTTCATCAGTTACAAAGAGTTTCTGGTAAAGAATTTCCTCTCTCAGGCCTGGAGAGACTTACATGAACTGATGCTGAGGGAAATGAGCAGAACCAGGAGATCATTATACACGGCAACAACAGTACTATATGACGATCAATTCTGATGGACATGGCTCTCTTCAACAATGAAATGTTTCAAACCACCTCCAATTGTTCACTGAAGAAAGCCATATACACCCAGAGAGAGGGATGCGAAATGTGGACCACAACATAACATTCTCATACTCCTTGAATGATGTTTGCTTACATTGTGTTTCCTTTATCTGATATATCGTTTGTGTAGATAAGATTTTTCTTGCACACCAATGATAAGTTTGGAAATATGTATACATATATTCGATTTGCCAATATTTTAACATAATTAACATATAGTGGATATCCTGCCATCTAGGGGAGGGGTGGGGAGTTGGGGGGAAAATTTGTAACGGAAAGCTATGTAAGGGTTATTGTTGAAGAATTACCCACACATATGTTATGCAAATAAAATTAAAAAAAAGAATTTCCTCTCTCATTACAGATTGTAAACTATGTAACTTAAAACTGAGAACAGATTGAGGCACTGAAAGGTTAAAATAACTTACTCTAAGTATTCCACAATGTCACACAGTGTCAGAAACAGAGCTTGAACTCAGGCCTTCATTTCTCTGAGAGTGCCATATACCTCTTTTTATGGATAATATGTCTATGGATATAACACTATGCATAATTCTATTTGATTTACTAGAGATATTTTTGGTTATAGCCCTAAGACCTTTTTTAAAGACATATTTGAAATCTCTCAATATCACCCTTCTTGTTATAAGGATAAAAGATTGCTCAGATATACTGTAAAAACCTTTCCCCTTTATAGTCTTCTTGAGGCATTGCTATGGCCTTTTGGGGAAAAGAAATCCTTCTTCACATCCACAATTAGAAATCTTTTAGCCAACTGATTATGGATCAAAGCATAGTATTTTCACCTTTTTGTTGTCATTGCTAATTTTCTTTGCTTGTTTTTTTTTCTTTCTTTTCATTTTTACCCTTTTGATCTTATTTTTCTTGCACAATATGATAAATATGGAGATATATTTAGAAGAATTACACATATATTTAATTGCTTGCTGTCTTGGGGAGGGGTGAGGGAAGAGAGGGAGAAAAATTTGGAACACAAGGTTTTGCAATGATGAATGTTGAAAACTATCTTTGCATGCATTTTGAAAAATAAAATACTATTAGAATTTTTTAAAGAAAGAAATCTTCTAACCATGTATCTTTGGAAGATTCACATTGCATGATTTTAGCAAAAAATTCTACTCCATTCTATGTTTTAAGTAGTCTACATAGAAAACCCAAAACTCAGTTTTGTTACATACATTTCTATCTGATGTTATATCTTATACTAACATTATATCCAGTTCTCTTTTTAGAACAGAAATTTCTTCTTTAAAGGAGGCAGTCTGATGAAGGCTATTGATCTCTCCTCAGAATAACATTTGTAAATGCATAAAATAAAATACGTAGAATTAAAAAACCAACCAGTTATATTGAAATACAATTGTCAAATAAAATTTAAGTTCCTGAACTCTATGTTAAAAAGTCCTGTTTAGCAACTGCATTATAAATCTTCTACATTCTCATATAGTTTCTATTAAATATTCCTTCAAGTTGTTTCTTAACTAACATCTGCATGGTGTATCCCCACCTATGAGCCTCTATCAATGTTACTCCTTACATGGGGTATAGGCAACCCTCGCTCACTTTTGGTTGGTTTACTCACCCTCATGCTGGCCCACCTGGATTCCCAAAAAGGACCACCATAATGTAGTTAAACTCAAATTCTCAGACTCTAAGGAGTAACTTTGTTGTGAAGAAATACACTCTGTATATTTACTATTATTGCCCTCTAGCTCTTACAAGTGCATTTTCATTTGTACCAAAAGAGTCACTGATTATGATGATATTAATATAACCATTTACTTAATAATAAGGTGAAAGGAGAGCAGCTAGAAGATATAGTGGTCCTAGAATCAGAAAGACTCATCTTGCTCAGTTCCAATCTGGTCTCAAGACACTTACTTGCTGTGTGACTCTGGGCAAGTCACTTATCCCATTTGTCTGAGTTCTCTCATATGTAAAATGAACTGGAGAAGGAAATGGCAAATCACTCTAGTATCTTTGCCAAGAAAACCTTAAATAGGGTCATGAAAAGTCAGACATGACTGAAAAAATAATGATTGAAAAGGTGAAAAAATAATGAAAACTATCACATATAAAACCAATTCAGAAATAAAATCCATTCATAAATGGTCACTCTCTACCAAAAATGCACTAAGAGGAAGCACATAATTACATGAACCTGGTACTGAGACACATGAATAAGGAAAACCCAAGTGTTCAAACTAATAATTCTTTTTTTAAAAGCTTTTTATTTGTATAACATATGTATGGGTAGTTCCCCAACATTGATCTTTACAAAGCTTTCCATTACAAATTTTACCCCCAGTCCCCTCCCCTCCCCTAGATGGAAGGAAGTCCACTACATGCTAATAATGTTGAAATGCTTGAGAAGTTATGCAAGAAAAATCCTATCTACAAGAAAAAAAAAGAATCAGAGAAAGGCAACACAATGCAAACAAATGTCAGTAGAGATCATGAAAATGTTGCGTTGTGGTCCATATTTCATTTCCCTCTCTCTGGGTGTATATGGTTTTCTTCAGTGAACAATTGGAACTGGTTTGAGACAATTCTTTGTTGCAGAGAGCCATGTCCATCAGAATTGATCATCATGTAATACTGTTGTTGCTGTGTATGATGATCTCCTGGTTCTGCTCGTTTCACTCAGCATCAGTTCATGCAAGTCTCTCCAGGCCTCTCTGAAATCGTCCTGCTGGTCATTTCTTACAGAGCAATAATATTCCATAACATTCACATATCATAATTTATTCAGCCATTCTCCATTTTATGGGCATCCACTCAGTTTCTAGCTTCTTGCCACTACAAAAATGGCTGTAATAACTGTTTTTGCACATGTAGGTCCCTTTTCCTCCTTTATGATTTCTTTGGAATACAGGCACAGTAGAGATACTGCTGGATCAAAGGATATGTACAGTTTGATAGCCCTTTGGGCATAGTTCCAAACTGTTCTCCAGAATGGTTGGATCAGTTTTTTTTTTTAATTTTATTTTATTTGCATAACATATGTGTGGGTAATTCTTCAACAATAACCCTTACATAGCTTTCCGTTACAAATTTTTTCCCCCAACTTCCCCACCCCTTCCCTAGATGGCAGGATATCCACTACATGTTAATTATGTTAAAATATTGGCAAATCGAATATATGTATACATATTTCCAAACTTATTGTTGTGCAAGAAAAATCTTATCTACACAAACGATATATCAGATAAAGGAAACACAATGTAAGCAAACATCAGTCAAGGAGTATGAGAATGTTATGTTGTGGTCCACATTTCGCATCCCTCTCTCTGGGTGTATATGGCTTTCTTCAATGAACAATTGGAGGTGGTTTGAAACATAGCATTGTTGAAGAGAGCCATGTCCATCAGAATTAATTGTCATATAGTACTGTTGTTGCCGTATATAATGATCTCCTGGTTCTACTCATTTCACTCAGCATCAGTTCATGTAAGTCTCTCCAGGCCTCTCTGAAATCATCTTGCTGGTCATTTCTTACAGAACAATAATATTCCATAATATTCATATACCATAATTTATTCAGCCATTCTCCAATTGAAGGGCATCTATTCAATTTCCAGCTTCTAGCCACAACAAAAAGGGCTGCCACAAACATTCTTGCACATGTGGGGCCTTTTCCTTTCTTTATGATTTCTTTGGGCTATAAGCCCAATAGAAATGCTGCTGGGTCAAAGGGTATGCACAGTTTGATAACTTTTTGAGCATAGCTCCAAATTGTTCTCCAGAATGGCTGTATCCGTTCACAGCTCCACCAACAATGCATCAGTGTCCCAGCCCTCCCACAACCCCTCCAACATTCATCATTAACTTTTCCTGTCATTTTAGCCAATCTGACAGGTGTGAAGTGGTACCTCAGGGTTGTCTTGATTTGCATTTCTCTGATCAACAGTGATTTGGAGCACCTTTTCATATGACTATAAATAGTTTTAATTTCATCCTCTGAAAATTGTCTGTTCATATCCTTTGACCATTTATTGATTGGAGAATGGCTTGAATTTTTATAAATATGAGACAATTCTCTATATATTTTTGAGATGAGACCTTTATCAGAACCCTTGAATGTAAAGATGATTTCCCAATTTATTACTTCCCTCCTAATCTTGTCTGCATTGATTTTGTCAAACTAATAATTCTTAACTGAAATCCCTGAAAGCACTGATCAATCTGATGACTACACTGCAAGAAACTCCTCTGCAAATTCCTAGTTTGCTCAAACTCATTGCTCTACTACCAGTTAAATCCTCTTCTCTTTACTCTGGAAATGATGAACAATTTACAAGCTCTTTTAATTATTAATCACCCTTTAAAGGGTAATGAAAAGTACTAACTATTCTATTTTATTGACTAACAGTTCCTTTTAAGTCAGAAAAAAATGCAAAGCTTCTTAGACCAACTTTCATGAGCAATACAAACAAGATCAGCTATCTCCTCAGTCATTAGAATTCTGCATCATCTAGTTTTGATTTTAGCATCTCTTCCTATAAAGTAAAACAGCTGCAAAACTAATTTCTCTTCTTTATGCTTTTCTCTAGCAAAACCAGAGGGCAGCAGAGAATGTGTAGACCTGAATGGCTTCACCTTTTTTTTTTTAAATAATAGATGGTGCTGATAATCAAAAGGAAGTTCTTACATAAAGTTTGAGCCTTTTATTATTCTATCAGGCGTTGGCAACCCTTCTTTTTCCAAGCTTCTAATATAATCTGCTGATTTATCACTCTTCTACTCCACTAAAAACAAGCCTTTTCAACTCTTCACTTGATGCTTTCAGCAACTCAAATTGTACCTTCTGATAGTATCTCAGCACTCCCCATGAAGTTAAAAAAAAAAAACTCACAAATTCTCATTGTTGTTAGTCATTAAAAAAAAACTCATGTTATATAATTATCCCAATCTTCAAAAAGTTATGGGATCTATCAGTTTGTGGATTTTAACCTCTTAAAAGTCTTAAAGTCAATTGCATGGAAATGAGGTGAGGGGCCACAATATCCTGCAACCTCAGCTGTTTCTCAGTCCTTATAGCAATTTCTTTTTTTTTATTTTTTTCCAAAACATATGCATAGATAGTTTTCAACATTCAGCCTTGCAAAACCTTGTGTTCCAAATTTTTTTCTCCCTCCCTTTCCTCCACCCTTTCCCCTAGAAGACAAGTAATCCAATACATTTTAATCGTATGTAATTCTTTTATACATATTTCCACCATTATCATGCTGCACAAGAAAAATAAGATCAAAAAGGGGAAAAATGAGAAAGAAAACAAAATACAAGCAAACAACAACAACAATCAAAGTTAAAATACTATGTTGTGATCCACAATCAGTCCCTACAGTCCTCTCTCTGGCTAAAGATGGCTCTCTCCATCACAAAACCATTGGAACTGCCCCAATTCATCTAGCTGTTGAAAAGAGCCATATCCATTAGAATTAGTCATCATATAATCTTGTTGTTGCTGTGTACAGTGTTCTTTTGGTTCTACTCACTTCATTTGGCATCATTCATGTAAGTCTCTCCAAGCCTTTCTAAAATTATACTCTAATATCAGTTTCTTTACACAATCTGTGTCTTGGGGCAGGGGGTGGGGAATTGTTTGTTCACACTTAAATGTTACAAGCTTTTATTAAATAAAAGTTCTTTCTCTGCCTTTTTCAACCACCAAAATATTCACATATGCCAGAGGCAACACCTTATATCTTTAATAACATGATTGAAATCTTTTTAAAATATATGTAAGAGCTCATTTTCTACCTTTTTAGAAAATGTCTCACAACTAATCTAAAAACTGTTTCTTTACACATTGATTTTATTCATTTTTATTATTTTTTCCTGCCATTTTTCAATCAACAAGTTATTAAACCAAAAGGAATGCCTCAGTTTCTTCCCAAATTAATTTATTTATACTTTTGCTTTACACTCCTTGTCTTCTCCCATTGACCTCTTACTGCACTATCCCCCAACCTATCTAGGCCTGCAATGAAGCAGAAAGGCCAGTTAATACCTGGAATATCCTCCTCCCCTGTATTCCTTATTTTCCCTAGGCTACTAGACTGCTCCCAAGGCTTCAATAAAATGAGAAGAACAATCCATTCCTTCCAACAAGAATGAAGACCACCAGGTCTTACCATCTCCCTGGCACTGTCTTATTCCCTCTTGGTATTACCACCTGCCCTGACTCAGTGTCTTACATCATTATCCCTGATTTACTTATGTGAAGGGATATGTGTAAGAATAAAGGAAGGGTTATAACCCTTCCTTAATACTTACTGCTGATTCCTTAGGGCTTCCAAACCATTCCATCTACCCTGCAGTTGAATTTTTTTTTAATATTTTGGGTTCCCTAATAGCCATATTGATGAGGATCAGAAGGGACCCCAAAAGGTTAGGAGTCACAAACCATTGGCATGAGGTGTCTCAAAAGAATTTGCAAGCTTGAACCCATATCTAAGTCAAGGGGCAAAGTTTATTGTAATTTTAAGGCCAATTGAAGCAGGCTAAATTCCAAAAGAACTTGGGAAAGGACCAAGAGATAAATTTATCCAATTCTTCATGTCATTGATATACTAATTTTATAGTCTAGTGGTGCAACTGAGGAATGGTCTCAGGAATTGGGTTTCCACTGACCAGCATACCTAGGACTATTTTAAGGCCAGAAGACTTTAGAATCACTTATAGATGGATTGCCACAACAATAACACTCTAAGGTTAGAGAGTTTCAGGATCACTAAAGTCTAAGGGAAGAAATATTAAAATATTTCTAGGCCAGAAGACTTCTACAATCATTGACAGACAATTCAATTTAGAACAATAGCACTCTAAGGTTAGGGGGATAAGGGAAGGGGACCTCAGGATCATTGGAAAACCAGAAGATTTTAGAATAACTGACAAATTGCTAGAACAGAAACACCCCAAAGTTGGGGGAATCTCCCTCCTGCTGTTTCCCCTAAAAGCTATATTCCATCAATATGAACCACTTGAGAAGTAAGGTTGTCTTGCTTTCGCTATTTTGTTTCAAATATAGCAATGATTTAACAAATACTTTTTCATTCATTTAATTCAGAACTCATTATCTGCTCCTTCCAGTAGCCAAATGCTCACTTCTTAAAGAGAAAGCACTTTACATTTATCCATATTTGGGGTTGTAATGGTGAAGGAGTAGAGCTTCTAGGAAAGATAGCAATAATTTTAAGGTCCTCTGGCTTTAAGGTGCTTCTGTTCTAGCAATCTGTCAGTGATACTAAATCTTCTGGCTTTTGGAATCTGATCATGAAGCACTCTGATCTAAGAATGCTATTGTTCTGTCAATGATTATAAAAGTCTTCTGGCTAAGGAATATAATAATATTTCATCCCTTAGACTTTAAGGAAGATATATTCGTGATCCTGAGACTAACTATTGTTCTGACAATCTTGTCTGTCAATGATTCTAGTCTTCTGGCTTTAAGATAGTCCTAGGTCTACTAGTCAGTGATAACCAAATTTCTGAGACCACATCTCAGTTCTGCCTCTAGGCCATAAATTTAGCATATCAATAACATGAAGAACTGGATAAATGTGTCTCCTTGCTTCAGGTTCCTTGCTAAAATCTTTGGACTTGAGCCTGCTTCAATTAGTGGTAGTTACAATAAACTTTGCCCCTTGACTTGTGAATGGGACTAGGTGAAGATTTCTCAAAAATGAGATGGAATAGGTCACACCCTAGGCCTAAGTTTCAGGAAGTCCTGTGATCCCTATTCTCAGAAGGCTGTAAGGAAGAAAAGATCTGACCTTAGGTCTAAAGTTCAGGAAAGTGTCCCATAGGAAGTAGACAGCATTGCTGACCATTGCTCAATGGTAACTTCCTTTACAATCCATCCAATGAACCCAAGTCTTTTGCTAGTTAACGAATTCAACATTTCCAGCTCACCAGGCCAAGCACAATGGTGGAAGATGGGTGTCTGCTCAGCCAGTGTGTTTGGACCTCTTCTTGCAAGGACCAAATAAATGCTTCTTGTTTGTATCTGAAGATGCCTCTGAGTAGTCAATTTGGGTAAGGAGATCTAGCACCGGTCCCACCCAGTTTATGGGGGCTCATCTGGGATTTTTGACTTCCCAGAGAGATGGCTGAGGTTCTGATTCAAGGCCAAGTTGGGTTTTTCTGACCATTCTTGAGACCAGACCCTCAGCCTCCCTCTCTGTGAAGTATGGGACTGAAGAGAGACATCCAAATACAAATGGGAGCACAAGTCTTAAAAGAAGAAGCCCTAGGGCAAGTGGTCCATCAGGTAACTTGTATGCACATAATCCAGAGGGAAGGGGAAGGAGCAGTCCAGTGATTGAAGCTGTTCCCCCCAGGGCACTGCCTGTGTCCTTGGGTTGTCCTTAGGCTAAAGGCGACTCTGCAATCAAGCTGCAGCCTAGTAAATCAGAAGGAAATCCTGATAAACGGCACAGAGCAGCACAGCTCTGGATGACTGCTGGCTGAGGTGACCCCTCCGGGCTTAGGGATCTGAGATCAGCTCTGTGTATTACAGGATCTCAAGCCATGAGACTGGAGTTTCTCTCCCCTGAAGGAGAGGGGAAGGAGCAGTCCAAACCAAATCTTTGGAGCAAACTAAAATAACCACCAGAGTATACTAGATGAGATATTGCTGTTTTGTGTGGGGAAAAAATGATCCTCTTCCATGTAATTTTTGTCTGTATCTGTGTTTTTGTCTTTGTGCAGAATGTCTATCATGACTGTTTTGTGAACTAGATTTTGTTTAAAAAAAAAAAAAAAAAAAAGCCTGACTTTTTTCCTGTGGACTTCAGTTCTGGCCAACCTGGAGGTGACAGAAAAAGTTAGCTAATTTTTTGAGAGCAATAACTGGGGATTTTGGGAATTGGTAATTTCAAGATTGCAAAAGTGCTTAGCATAAAAGAAATGCTATATGAGTTAACTACTTTATTGGGTTTAATTGCTTCATATTTAGAAACTCTATGGATTTTTAGATATGATCAACATACAATACCAATGTTGAAATAAATGAATTTTGTGTTGGTGTAAAGTAATTTGGAAGCAAATTCAACTAAATTAAGGCCTCCATGAGGACGAAAGTACATAGGATAAAGGGACATGTGGAGGAAGAGAGAGAAGAAGGAAGGAAGAAAGGAAGGAAGGAAGGAAGGAAGGAAGGAAGGAAG
>JAJPUD010000763.1:432139-448468 GCA_023553655.1 Myrmecobius fasciatus | reverse complement strand
AAGGAAGGAAGAGTGGAAGGAAGGAAGGAAGGAAGGAAGGAAGGAAGGAAGGAAGGAAGGAAGGAAGGAAGGAAGGAAGGAAGGAAGGAAGGAAGGAAGGAAGGAAGATTAGCCTATTGCAGTACACTACTAGTGGGTGTGCCTGCTTCATCTCTCCCCATTCTATCCAGCCTCCATTCATTTACCAAAATGATTTTCCTAAAGTGTAAGTCTGATCATTTCTCCTTCACTACCACATCTCACACACATACATACACACATCCAGAAAAATCCAGTAGCTAATCTCACCACCAGCCCATCTTTCCAGTCTTCTTATGTCTTATTCTGGCTCATATAATTGTTCTTCCACAAACAAGACCTCTCTGAACATTTTTCTCTGGCTATCCCCTATGCCTAGAATTCTTTCTCTCTTCATCTCTTCCTATTGTCTTCTCTGGCTTTTTTTCAAATCGCAGCTAAAATCTCAAATTCTACAGGAAGTCTTTCCCGATTTTTTTATTCCATTTATGAATTTCCTTTTAAAAATTTCCTATTTTTCCTGTCTATAGCTTTTTTTTTACATAATCATTATTTATTATCTGCCCCATTAGATTGTGAGGTCCTTAAGGGTAGAGGCTTTCTTTTGCTTCCCTTTGTTTCCCAAGGTTTAAGACAGTGCTTGGCACAGAGCAAGTGCTTAATGTTTATGGACTTACTTACTGAATAACTTGTGCATAATCTTTGACCCTAGCAATACCACCACTAAATCTACACTTAAAGCAACAAACAGGAAAAGACCCTATTTGTAGAATAATATAGAGTAATTCTTTTTGTAACAAAAAAAAAAAAACTAGAAACCTATCAATTAATTGGGAGATGAACAAATGATGATATGTGAATATGATTGAGTACTATTGTTCTCTATGAAATGGAGGGGGAAATTGTTTTAGAGAAATCTGAGAAGATGTGCAAATGAATGCAGAGGGGAATGAAGAGGAGGGGGGAGGGAGAGAATGTATTATAATACCAATATAATAATAAATGAGCAATTCTAAAATGCTTAAAAACTCTAATCAATTTGAGATCAAACATGATTCCAGAGGATTCATAATGAAAAATATAGATATTTTAGAACAGAGATGTGACAGACACAGGCAGAGAATGAGAAATTATTTTATTTTTTTGGATGTTTCTTTTTTGCTTGACTTTACTAATTTATTATAAGAATTTTCATATTTTTGGGAGGAGAAGAGAGATGACAGAAATGGGGAGAAGAAAAAATGGTTGCAAATTGAAAAAGTACATAACTGCTTTATAAAAGAAATTTCAAGACTGTATGTACATATATTCTGAAAATAAAAAATTGTGTTTTAATTAAAAATACAGAATATACACACCAATGATAAGTTTGGAAATATGTATACATATATTCGATTTGCCAATATTTTAACATAATTAACATGTAGTGGATATCCTGCCATCTAGGGGAGGGGTGGGGAGTTGGGGGGAAAATTTGTAACGGAAAGCTATGTAAGGGTTATTGTTGAAGAATTACCCACACATATGTTATGCAAATAAAATAAAAATTTAAAATAAAAAAAAAATACAGAATATATGAGGCAATTTTCATCTTGAAAAAAGACAAAATTCAAAAAAACATTAAAATACACATTTATTAAGTATCTACTATGTGCAATACATTGTGTTAAGCACTGGGGATACAGAAAAGAAAAAGAAAAAAAGATTCCTGCCCCCAAGAAGCTAACAATAGGGAAAGATAATACCCAACCCAGGAAGGTGAAGGAGGTTAAGAAGAGAGGATGATGATATTAGAGTCAAAACCAAGTGGTGAAAAATGAAGAGATGGCTAGGGATTCTGAGTCTTCTATAAAGAGATAATTTAAATGGCTTTTTTGTTCTGCCCTCCCATTAGACAAATAGAGGAAAATGAAGATTCTGATAAGATATAAGTATCAAAGTTGAAACAATCTCCATGATGGTAAAATTAGTGGGTAGAGAAATAAATTTATACTGGGGAAAATGAAATGATGATGTTATTAAATTATTTTAGCCCTTAATTTTATTTTAACTGTATGCTATAATGCTTTCATAATGTTAAAATATTATAGGGCAATTGGGTGAAGGATTTATGTGAAAATATGAATGAGAATTACAAAGGCTGAGAGGACACAAATGGTTTGTAATCTGCTCTTTTTGAAGGGAGTGACACACTGATTTCGTATTGAAGCATAAATAAATTTCCAAATATTATGACAATCATCCAAGAAATGGAGTTGTGTCAATAATAGCCAATTGTTCCATTTTCATTTTCAACATTCATAGCCTCACACAAATCTAATTCATGCACAAGTCAAGCCATCACCTCATGATGTCATTGGTCCTTTTAGAGAATGAAGGACAAACAATCATAAAACAAGATTCTAATTTTCAATAAAAAATTGTTTTAGGGGTCCAGATCCAGGATTCATTGATAGAAAGAAGCACTAGTGATGAGATCATGGATCACTAAGTGAGCTAGCAAAGAAAACCTGAAGTACTGATAAAATTATTCCCTGAGGCAAGCAAGGAAGGATTTTAGTTCTTAAGACATTAGATAAGGATTAGTTCAGTTTTATAGTCCTACCCTCCTGGAAGTGTTGTATAACCCCATCTTCTTGTAATCAATCAAAAAGCAAAGTCATGTCAAACCTTCTTTAAACTTCACCTATAAATCTGGCTATGACCCATGCCATCTTTGCTGAATTCTTTTTGGATTAGCCCCCCTACTTGTCCAGCTCCTGGTATCTTTCTTCTCAAACCCTGACCATGATTCATGGTGTCTTTCTCCCTGTTACAGCTAATTAACTCTTTTAGATTACCCTTTTAGCATTTAGCCTGCCAATCAATGAAGTACTCCCACCTCATGGATTATTCCACTGGGGAACTTGTTTTCCATTGTTAATTGCTAAATGTTCTCCCAAATCTATTTCATATTTATCATTCCTGGGATCTATTGTATCTCTTCATTTTGTCTGTAACCTTTTCTCTGAAATCATCCTACCTTTTGCTAAAGACAAAGGCCATCGCAAATTCTTCACATGACCAAACCCCAACATTTGGTGCCAAACTCCATTTGTTCCCCTTAATCTCAACATTTGATGCTGTATCTCAAACATATCACTAGTATGAAAATTCCAGTGATCTATCACTCACAATTTTCATGTTTTGTAAAGGCATTGAGAAATTAGGTGACTGTATTACATAGATAGTATATATGTCAGAGAGAATTTTAACCCAATCTTTCCTTTCTCAATGCCAGCCCTTTATATGGGACATTGTCCTATTCCTATTTTTTCCATATAAGCAATTATTTTTCAAAAACATTCAAAATACTAGATGTTCTCTTGTACAAGCATTTGAAGTTCTTAGTGTTATTTAATGTTATGTCACTATATATTGTTCAGATCATGATTCATAAAATGTATCAACAAAGAATTCTGAATTATAGTTTTATTTCCTCACTACCTACTCTAATTCCTTAAATTTATTTTTCTTCTCTTACTGGCAAAGCTAACATTTCTAATACAATATTGAATAGTATTGGTGTTAGTGGCCAACCTTGTTTTATCAGTTGGTCATTGAACAGATAGAAAGAGGGAACAATGATGGCAAAAAGCTAGCATGATTTTATCAAGAACAAATCATGCCAAACTAATTTAATTTATTTTTTCTGTTTGATAGTTACTAGATTGGTAGTTCAGAGAAATGTACATAGCAAAATATTTTATAATGTTTTTCTTGTGATGCTATTCTTTGAGATACAGAAGATAGTATAATTGCATTTAGAAATGGATAAATTATCAGACTCAAAGACTAGTCATTAATTTATTAATTTTTTTAAAATGGCAGGAGGCCTTTAATAGAAAGCTCTATGAATCTGTTCTTGATCATAATGTTATCAGTTTTTTCTCAATTATATTCATAAAGTCGAAGAAGACATTTTTTGAACTTACAAATAGCACAAAGCTGAGAATAACTAATATGATGAATGAAACAGTTGGAATCTAAAAATACCTTAACTTGCAAGATGATAATACATGAGTTGCTTATAAAAATGGAAAAGATGAGATTTGATAAATGATTGAAAATGTAGGATGAGTTAGGAAGAAGGATCAAATTACATTGGATGTAAATCTGGGTGATCAAAAAGAGGAGAGTCCTTGACAAAAACAGAAAAGTTGGAAAGAGGGGTTACTTTGGGAGTGAGTGGAATAATAATTTTTTGTTTAGAGATTGAATTTGAGATGCCTACAGAATATCCAGTTCATAGTAGGCCAAAAAGCAGGTAGTAATGTAGAAGTGAAACTTAGGAGAGAGACTGGGGCTAGATATAGAGATCTGAGAATGATATAAAGATGTTAAATTAATTGATGGGAGCTGATGAAATCACCAAGTTAGACAATATAAAATGAGAATAAACTAAAAGCCATCATGGTAAGATCAGATATGAAAGAAGACTGTGCATTGTCACTTATATTATTCAATATTATATTGTAAACCTAAGAGAACAAAGGAAGTTGAAGGAATCAGAATAGGAAAAGAAGTGAAAAACTATTTCGTTTTGCAGATGATATGATAATATTCTTGGAAAATCCCAAAGACTCAATTAAAAAGTTAGTTGAAATAATTAATAATTTTTAGCAAAGTAACATATAAAATAAATCCACATAAATCATCAGAATTCCTATATATCACACATAAAAAAAACTTCTGAAAGAAAAGATAGTAAAAAAAAAATTAACCATTTAAAAAAGCTCTAGACATCATAAATAGTACACTTGCCAAAACAAACCCAAAAACTAAATAAACAAAATTATTTTTTTAAAAACTTTTTATACAAATAAAATTAGATTTAAGTCATTGGAAAGATATTAATTGTTCATGAGTAGGCAGAATCAATATAATAAAAAATTACAATTTTACCCAAACTAATGAATATATTCAATCTCATCTCCATTAAATTACCAAAAATATATTTTTTATTAAATTAGAAAAAATGACAGAATTCATTTGGAAAAAAGGCAAGAATATCAAAGGAAATAAAATAAGGGGGACTATAAAAGCCAATATTATAAGGCAGTAATTATAAAAATTATCTGGAACTGACTAAGAAATAAAAAAGTAGATCAATGGAATAGAGAACACATACAATTCTCAGCAACAAATAAATATAATAACCTTGTATTTGACAAGTGTAAAGATTTAAGATTTAGGGATAAGAATCCATTATCTGGTAAAAAAAAATATATATATATATTGGAAAACTAGAAAACAGTATGGTAGAGACTAGGCATGGATCGCTATCTTACACTATTTATCAAGATAAAGTGAAAATGGATATATGACCTAGATATAGAGATTTTTACAAGAAAATTAGAACATGAAACATGTTACTTATCAGACATATGGATAGATGAATAACTTATGAATAAACAATCATAGAAAGCAAAGTATAAAATGAATAATTTCAATTTCATTAAATTAAAAGGGAGTTGTACAAATAAAACAAATGTAGCCAAGTTCAGAAGGAAAGCAGAAAATTGGGGGAAATTTTCTATAGATATTTTATCTTATATGTAAAATATATAAATAACTTTTTCAAATTTATGTCATTTCCCAATTAATAAGTGATCAAAAGATATGAATAGGAAGTTCTTCTATTAAGAAACCAAAACAATTTTTAATCATATAAAATACTCTAAGTCATTATTGATTAGAAAAATACTGATTATACAACCTTGAAAAATCATTTCATACTCACCAGAGTGGCTTTAGAAAGGGGGAAATGACAAATGTTGGAAAGGATGTGGAAAAAAATGGGACATTAATTCACTGCTATGGAGTTGTGAATTGATCCAACCATTTGGGGGAGAAATCTGGAATTGTACCAAAATAGTTATTAAACAACTGTACACTCTGACCCAGTAATACTGCTACTTAGTCTATTTCCAAAGATGATTAGGGAAAAAAGAAAAAGAACATATATGTTATAAAATGTTTATATCAGCTCTCTTTGTGGTGGCAAAGAACTCGAAATTACAAGGATGCCTGTTATTGGGAAATGGCTAAGTAAGTTGTGATATATAATTATAATAGAATATTCCTGTGCTATAAAAAATGACAAGTTCAATGATTTTAGAAAAACATAGAAAAATTTTCACAAAATAAGAGCTAAATGAACATTCAGGAGACATTGTATACGGAAGCAACAATATTGTTTTAAGAATGACTTTGAGTGAATAAATTATTTTGTGTTTATAAATATCCAAATTAACCATAAAGGATATATGAAGAAAGATGCTATCTGCATCAAGAGAAGAAGCTGACAAATGGAAGTATGCATATTATAATTTTACATTTATATAGAGTACCTATCTCTAGGAGGGTTGGGAAGAGGGAAAAAAAGGAAAAAAATTATATGATAATTTTGTTGTATATTTGAAAGGAATAGCAAGTTGTGCATAGAAGATTTATAGTTTCATATACAATCATCTATTTTTATTATACTATGTTATGGAAATTACTGCTTTACTCCATAAATTTAAAATAAAATTTCAAAAAAATTAAAAAGACAATATAGATAGAGCCCAAGACAAAGTCCTGAGGACCACTCACAATTAGTGGGATTAATATGGATGAAAATCCATCAAAGGAGCCTAAGAAAAGTAGTTAGGCAGGTACAGAAGACCAGCAGAGAACTATGTCATAAAAACCTTGAAAGAAGAGAGAATCTAGAAAGAGATGATTATTCAAAGTGTTGCAGTGTCAAAAGTTGCAGAGAAGTCATGAAGAATGAAGATTGACAAAAGGTCATGAGATTTGATAATTAAGAGATTTTTAGTAACTTCAGAAAGGGAAATTTCATTTAAATAAAGAGGCTGAAAGGCAGAATGGAAAGGGTTTAGAAGTAAATGAAAGGAAAGAAATTAGAAGCACCAAATATAAATGGTTTTCTCAAGTAGTTTAGCTAAGAAGCCAGATAATACATAGCGGGATTGTGGTTTGAATAGGGTTTCTTAAAGGATAGAAGAGATATAAGTACATTTGTAGGCAGGACAGAAGAACCCCAGTGATAGGGAAAGACTGAAGTTCAGAGAAATAGTGGGGGAAATCTGCCAGAGAATAAAGAAAGGAATCAAGGGAGCATGTAGAAGTTTGCCTTGGCAAGAAGAAAAGCCTGTTTTTATCAAAGACAAAAAAGAGTAAAGAGGAAATAATGAAGAAAAGTTGCATGTGATGTGAGATGAAGAGAGGAGAAAGGGAGCTCTTAAACAATGACTTCAATATTCTTTCAATGAAATATAAGGCAAGGTCACCAGCTGAGAAGGTGCAGAAAAGGATGTGGTAGGAAGTTTGAAGAGAGGTGAAAAGGTTTGAAATGGCAGTTGTAAATGAGTTAGCAAATCATTTAGGAAAGTACAAAAGCATTGCCTTACTTCAGTAAAGATTCATTGAGATATGTAGTATAAATTTGCAGTAGAACTATTCAGTATGGTTTTATGATTTTATCCAGCTCCATTCAGTAGCATATGAACAGAAGAAAAGAAGTGGGATGGCCTAACTTGGCAAGACATGATCATTTTTAGGACAAGGGACTAAGAGATTCAAGAGTAAAGAAAAGTGTAAAATAGAACTGATTTACAAAGAAGTCAAGATGGGGGAAAGAATGGTATATGACGTAGAAAAAGATAAACTGGAAATGTACTCTGGGGAGAAGAGATAGAAAGGATAGAGTTCATGGTGAGGACAAAGAATGGGGCAAGACATCATTAGACATGAGGAACAATAGAATGTGCTTAGATGAAGTATAATGGAAAATTATGCAAAGTGTTATGTGAAAAAGGGACTAGACTGGTTCTCTTTGACCTCAGAATGAGGAACTGGGAAATTAAGAGTTTTGAGGGAGCATAAATAACATATGCTAAAGCTCCCTAGCATGATCACAGCAGTTGTAGTAGGAAAAAAAAAAAAACTCTGCACTAAAATCATTGCAAAATAAAAAGAAAATCCACGAAATTCAATTGATAATGACCAACAGGTTGTTGATTGGGTAATATCTTTGTAGAATATGAAACTCAAAGAAAATGTTGCTGAATGTGGGGTAGAGGGAGATTACAGAAGTGGCAATGGAGAACAAGAAATACTCTGATTGAGTCACAATGACCAGTGATTTATGGGCTATGAATGAAAATATAACTAACTAGTCCTTGAAAGTGTGGTCAGAGATACAAGAGGGAGCCACATTTCAATAAGTATCAGTAAATGGAAGGATTAGGAAAAGAAAATGCTTAGTATGAAAAAAAGTTTGTTAATCATGGAGCGAGGCATTTCAGTGGGCATAATAAATAAAATGAAAATAAAGATAAATGCTATATTTTAATTTGGATTCAAAACATCAACTTCACAAATAAAATACAGGGAGAGGTATGGCTAGGCAGATAATAATTTGTCTGAAAAAAATATCTATAGATTTTAATGACCTGAAAACTTAATGAGTCAAAAGTGTGTTTTGGCAGTCAAAAAATCTAATACAGTCTTAGGATGCATTAAGAGAGACATAGTTTACAAGAAAAAGGAGGTATTGTCCTGCTCTAACCTGCATACCACTATTCATTTCAACTATGTTCATTTTCTGGGAGACTGCAATTTGGTAAATTGGAGAGTGTCCATGAAAGGGCAATCAAAATGGGAAAATGATCTAAGTCTATATTATGTGAAGATTGGTTGGAGAAATTATTGGTAAAAGACTTCAAGTCCATATCATATGAAGATTGTTGAAGAAATTGAGAGCATTTGTTCTGGATAAGAGAAGACACAGGAAAATAATAGCTTTCTCCAGGAAAATGCAAAGTGCTATGTGAAAAAAAAGGACTAGAATGGTTCTCTTTGACCTCAGAAGATAGAACAAGGAATAATGGAAGTTAGCAAAAAATAAGTTTCGTCTTACTGTAGCTTCCTAACTTCTGTATCTTTTTAACAATTAAAGATATTCTACATTGAAATGAACACTATAGGCAGGTAATGAATTCCTCCTCCCTAGAAATCTCTAATCAAAAGCTATCAGCTATGTTTCAGCAGTAATTGATTCTCAGGTATGAGTTAGGCACTGAGCTCTCTTCCCAAGCCTAAAAATCGGATTACTTTTTAACTAATCATTTTAAACATTTTCAACTGATCATAAGAAATCCCTCTAACCTAAAATCAGTGAAAGGGAAAAAATGTAAGATAAGATTCAATCAGAAAAACTGAGGTTTTAATCTTTTAAGCCTGTAGTTTCCTAAGTATTCACCTTTGTTGTACTTATATGATTTCAATGAAAATAAAGCTTCTGTGATCAAAGGATATGAACAGGCAGTTTTCAGACAAAGAAATCAAAACTATCTATAGTCATGAAAACAATGCTCTAAATGATTATTGATTAGAGAAATGAAAATTAAGACAACTTTGGGATATCACCTGACACCCATAAGATTGGCTAATATAACAGAAAAAGAAAATTATAAATATAAATGCAGAAAAATTAGGATATTAATTCTCTCTTGGTGGAGTTGTGGACTGATACATCTTTTTTAGAAAGCACTTTTGAACTAAAACCAAAGGGCTATAAAACTGTTCAGACCCTTTGATCCAGAAATACTACTGCTGGGTAAATTGCCTAAGATAAACTTAAAAACCCAACTTAAAAAGACCAATGTTTCCCATTGCATCTAGAGCTATCACCAGTCATGCTGACCTATGTCTTTGACACTGGACTCCTGTGATTCTTGAGGAAAGAATGAGGCAGATGATACTGTACAGCCCTATCTCACTTAAATCTAATTCACTTGCAATTCAAGATGTCATTTTTTTGATGTCATTGGTAGATTGATCCTCTTTGAGAATGAAGGACTAACAACAAGCAACAAACCACAATTAGGTCCATATCCTAAAGAGATTTTTTTGAAAAGGATATATTTGTACAAAAATATTTATAGCAGCACAATTTGTAGTACCTAAGCACTGGAAATTGAAGGAATGTCCATCATTTCAGGAATGGCTGAACAAATTGT
This sequence comes from Myrmecobius fasciatus, assembly GCA_023553655.1. Taxonomy (NCBI): domain Eukaryota; kingdom Metazoa; phylum Chordata; class Mammalia; order Dasyuromorphia; family Myrmecobiidae; genus Myrmecobius; species Myrmecobius fasciatus. The sequence goes on along the minus strand of JAJPUD010000763.1, from coordinate 438,380 downwards.
GGTATATGATTACAATGAAATATTATTTTCCTATAAGAAATGACAAGCAAGTTGGTTTCAGAAAATGCTGGACTTACCTGAACTGATACAAAATGAAGTAAGAAGAACCAGGAGAACATTGTACACAATAATGGCAACATTGTATAATGATCTGCTATGGTAGACTTAGTTCTTCTCAGCAATACAATGATCCAAGACAATTCCAAAGTACTCATGATGAAAAATGCTATCCGCCTTCAGAGAAAAAACTGATACTGTCTGTATATAGATTGAAACATACCATGTTCCACCTTTTTTCTTCTTTTTTTGTATTTGAGTCTTCTTACACAAAATAACTAATATGGAAATGTTTTACTTGATTACACATTCTATAAACTATATCAGATTGCTTTCTCTCTCAGAGAGAGGGGAGGTAAGGGAAGGAGGGAAAATGTTTGGAATTCAAAACTTTTTTTAAATCCAATAAATGTTGAAACTTTCTTATATATTATTGATCAGAAATAAAATATTATTTTAAAAAAGAGTAAGAAAATAAAGCCTTTCATCAAGCACAATGATGCAAGGTCTGATTTTTGTTACATCCTCAATTCTGATCTGTAGACTATGGAAAACATAATATGAATCTAAATAATCTTTTTATACCCAAAGCACATGCATTTTGTGTCCAGCCATTGATTTTTAGGCTTCTTTCACATATCGGCTGTTAGAGAAACAACTTTGGCTGTTTTTCACTCATAAAATAAAACAGATTTTTATCCAAAAATTCTTGAAAATCCATGGCTGAAAAAAAAAAGAAAATCCATGACTGACAGAAAAAGATGCAGCTATAAAGTATGAGTGAATAAGGGATTGCTCTTGGAAGTATTTTCTTTCAAAATTTGTTATGAGAATTTGATGGAAGTGGCTAATCATAAACCTACAGGTGCTATTTCTTATTATCATCAGTCACAGAATCACAGTATTAGAAGGGACATCAAAGCTCAGCTTGATGAGAAAATACAGAAGGGTCAGAAGGCAATGCAGAAGAGGGCTACATGTATTATAGAAAAAGACAAGGTCTCACCTAGCTCTGTCTGATTGGTTTCCCACAATAATGCCACAGACAGTTGGTGCCAATAATTTAAGAAGTTGGAAATTTCCAGCAATAAAAATTACAGCTATGAGGGCCCTCAGAAGAAAATATGATAAAGGTAACAGGAAGGAAGAGGGGGTGTCTCTTGAGCAGAAATAGTTTTGGTTGGACTAGTCTTCCTCAAAAAATTGTTTTTTCCAGACTAAAACCCAATTAAAAAAACATTCTTATAAGTAAGAATTATGAGCTGTCTCATAAGATAAATTTTATTATGGGCATATAAAGTTCTGCACTCAATTTTCAAAAATCAACTTCACAAATATAGGGAAAAAGTGGCAGGTCTACATAATGTGTTTAAAAAAATAGGGAGGTATGGAGGAGGTTAGTAGATTAAAGGGCCAACATAAATTAAAGGTGAAAATACTAATACAAATTTGGGCTATATCAAGAAAACATTGAAGTCCAAAATGAATATGAGGGCAAAAGACTGTGAAAAAATATAGGTTCTCCTTGATTGAAAGTCTTCAAGCAGAATCAGAGTAATAACTTGTTTGTGTTGTCAAAGATGAGGTTCTTCATCAGGTATGGATTACACTAAATGGCTTCAACTAAGATTCTGTAATCCTGAGGTCAGAAGGAACAAGTCAGATGCCTTTTCATACATGATAACTTTTATAATACTTCAAGGAGTGTCAGATAATAGCCTGTTGGTTAGTGATAACAGAGTTTCTAAGATTAGTGAGCAACAGGCACAGAACAAAATTAGGTGTCCACCACTTGACCTAATGACATTTCAGACCTGAAAACATACCTCTGGAAGGTTCCCCTCTTGAGCCCTGTCCAGAAAATTATGGGTATTGTGTTGTATTGAGAAAAATAGTAAGACTTGGTAAAATTTCAAGTGCAGTTTATTTGCCAGTAACTGCAAGGGGCATAAAAATCACAAATCAAGCAGCCCAAAACAGCAGGAGGCAAGGGTTTTATAAAGGCTAAAACTACAAGCTAACGGATGTTAATTAGTAAGCAGGAAGATGCAGAAGCAGACATCACTAATAATAATAACCTTATCAGGACTAGGGGAATACCGAGAACAGGGGTATAGAACAGGGTGCTCTAATCACAAAGCATTCTGCTTAGACAAAATACTTGGGTAAGTGGGGGAATGGGGCAAGCAGGAGCTAGTACAAGAAGTGTACCTGTGCACAAAGTCAGAACCAGACTATTCTTCAATTCCAGCTCTAAGCCATAAAATTAATATATCAATGACATGAAGCACCTGGTTTCTCTTTTTCCTATAAGTTTATCTTCTTGCGCCTGATTCTTTGCTAATTTTTTAGAACTTAACCCAATTTAATTGGCATTACAATTATAATAAACTTTGCCCCTTGACTGGGAAAAAAACAAGAAAAACAAAATACTTCAAGGCCATTGTCATGTTTCTCTTCATATTCCCATGTATGTCTCTTTCTTTGTGTTCACCCAAGCACTATTCTAGCTTAAGTCTCTATTATTCCTTCCCTGAACTATTGCAATAACTTGCCAATTTTTCTCTCTGCCTCAAGTCTTTTTCCACTCCAGTGTATCCTCCAAATCCCACAGAATGATTTTCCTAAAGTGCTAATTTGACCATTTTCACCACCACCACCACGCCACACAATAAACCTCAATAGCTTCTTCTTCCCTTGGGAATGAATTGTAAAATCTGCTAATTACAATTTAAAGCTCTTGACAACCTGTTCTCCTACTTTCTTTTCAAGTTTCTTATGCATTTTTCTCCATCCACACATTCTATTACCCATGCAAACACTACTTCCTATTCCTCATAATGTTTATATGGTTATAACTCTTTTCTCCATGCCTTTACACTGTCCAGGTGAGATGACTGCTGAGTATAGTGACCAAGTCTGGAAAGTTAGAAGCAGAATTAGAATGGATGGCAAATCTGATTCATTTCTCAAAATGGAGACATTTTACTGTAAAAATGGCAAAAATATCTAGCTTACATGATACTTCAGAAACCCTATGTGAAATATCATATTCAAAATATTTATAATGGAAAGCCAAATCAAGAATTTACATATCTACAAAATGACCTTATGTGATAGTCTATACATGACATGATGTCTTAGGTATAGAGCAGGGATTCTTAACTTAAGGTTCACAGTACCTGAAAGGTTTTGTGGTTAGATTTCAGGAGGTGTGTAAACTTCAGTGAGGAAAAAATACACATATATATTTACTAACCTTTGATTTTCTGTTTAAGCCTATCTCTGTATTTTATTTTATAAACTTAAAAATATTATTCTGAGAAGGGATCAACAGGTTGTGAAAGTAGTCCATGCTTAAAAAAAATTTAAAAAAAAGATTAAAAGTTCTTAGGGTAGAGGGAAAACTAGAGAATAATAAAATGAGAATACAGCGAGGCAACCAGAAGAAGTGGCAAGCCATGGCTATATATTCTGATTTTAGAAATATCAACAGAACTAGATGGAGGAAGAGAAAGAGGAAAGACAGAATTGTAAAAATTACCTTACTTAGCATCACAGACTTAAAGCTGTATGAAATTTTAAAGTTTTCTAATCCAAATCCTTCACTTTACAGATGAGGAAATTGAGGACCACAGAGGTGGCCTAAATTTACACTGGTACTAAATAGCAGGATTAAGATTTAAACATAGGTCCTCTGACTTTGAATTCAGTGCTCTTTGAGTTTTTCCTTGGAAAGTGAGGGGCATACATAATCTAGTTCCCTCTCTTCCAAACTTTGCACAACTTTTGACAGACAGAAATCAATAAAAAATGGTAGCCATGTAATCAATCATTTTTCCATTCACTCAAAGTTTGTTTTTCCCCAGTGTTTTTAACCAGCATAATTAGTTTTATTATCCAAGCAATGATCTGAGCAGGCTATTGCAATCATAGATTAATTGACTGACAGAACTAAGAGGAGTTTTAAGAGATCATTACTTCCTGACCTTCATTTTACAGATGAAGAAATGAGAGGGTCTCTAGGAGTTAAGAGATCTTCCCATGGTCACATAGAACTTTATAAAAGGGTCAAGGCTAGAACCCTAGCTTAATCCAGACCTCTTTAAACTGTAATCCATATGACCTCCTTTATGAGAAATACAAGAACATCAAGGATGCAAGAAATGGCTCTTGTATTTGAACTGGTGTTTTTCTTTATCTTTTGAGTTTTGAAGCAATTAGCAAAAAAATAATAGAATAGAAAATAAATTTTTTTATATCTAGGGAAATAAGATGAATTAGAGATGATTTCAGACATAAAGCATGACTGGGAAAGACATCATTTAGCATAATTAAATGACCAAGGAGGCAGAAAAAAGTAAACTCATTTACCATATTTGCCACAGTGTCAAATAAATGGACTGAAATAAAAGCTATGATTTTGGGGAAAAAATGAGTTTTATGCTAATTTAATTTTACAGTTGAATAGAAGTTGAATATTGGGTTTCAAATTATTTTTAATAAAAACATGCTCTAATATATACAAGCCATCCATAACTTAGCTATTCCATCTATATTCCCTTCCTCTCTCTCTAATTAATGTCATTTAGATATACATACATATACATTTTTAGATAATTATATTCAGTGAATATGTTATTCTAGTTCTATTTTCTTCCTCTAGCACCATTATTTAATGTGCCTTTCGGTTTTTCTTTGTATTTCTCATATTTGTTTTTCTTAATGACAATATAATCTTCCATTGCATTGTTATGCTGTTTTGTTTAGCCATTCTCCAGTCAATTAAAAGTTCTTTTATTCTTTTTAATTCCATTAAAATAATATGCCTATAAATATCCTTGAGCAAATAGCAATTCTTTTTTTTCCTTTTAACTAAATCTTTGGGATATACTCCTGATAATCAGATTACTGGGTTAGTTTTATAATTCTGGTCATGGTTTTCTCCAAGAAAGATGTCAAGGAACACTCTTAAGGAAACAAGTATCTTGGGGAAAGAGAGGACTTTGGGAAAGAGTGGGGGAAAAGACATAGTCATTTTTAAATTTTAAATTTGATATAAGAAAGAATTTTTAACACTTAAAACTGTAGAAAAATTAGGTTTCAGCTCCAAGAGGAATTGAAGAGTCAATCTTTTCACCTTCCAGCCCGGAGATTCCCAGGCACCCCACAAGGCAGCTAGTTGGCACAGTAGATAGAATGCTGGACCTGGAGTTAGGAAGACAAGCTCTTGTGATTTGGGGGAAGTCACTGTACTTTTGTCTGACTCAGTTCCCTCAACTGTAAAATAGCAAAAATAATAGCATCTACCAGAATTGTTGTAAAGATCAAATGAGATAATATTACTAAAGTGTTTAGTTAACACAGTGTCTAATATGTAATAGATACTTAATAAATGCTTGTTTTCTTATTTTTTTTCCTTCTTTTCTTCCTTTCTAAAAAACCTTACTCAGGTTTAGCTTCAGACCTGACTTTATAGCTAGCATGAGAGTATGAAATCCCTGACCAAAAATATTATATTTTCTCCACGTTTGTTGATATTAAAAATAGTTTTAATTGGAAATAAGCCTTGCATTCCACAGGGAGAGGCTAAAAATTTAAAATGCAAATGGATTGAGTTAGAAAATGCTTGAACTAGCACATGCACAATAAAGTGTAATCACAAGTGTCAGTACCTGAATAGTAGTATAGATCTTTTCTTGTTTTGAAATCAGAAAGAGATTAGGCACTGAGTATTTACTTTTTTTCTTCTTTTACTGTTTTCTGCTCTTCCTGTTAGAATAGACAGGCTCTATCCATTTAGCCTCGCAGAGGTTTTAAGGGGTTATGGTTTATCCCAAATTAGGGCTTTAGACACTGAAATAGGGAAAGGGGCAATAATGAAGAAAAAGAGGCTATAGAAAGAAGATCACAGAAATAGAGCTAGAAGAGATCTCAAAGGCCATCTAGTCCAAACCTCTCATTTTAAACATAAGAAAATCAAGGTGTAGAGCAGGGAAGTGATTTACCCATGGCCATATATCTAATAAATATAGAGGGAAGATTTAAATCTTAAGTTATACAGCCTCCAAGTGCTTATATATTATACCATACTGCTTCTCTTCTATCTTCTTTTTTTCCAGATTGGAAAGCCACCAAAAGAAAGAAAGAAAGAAAGAAAGAAAGAAAGAAAGAAAGAAAGAAA
>JAJPUD010000763.1:413527-432129 GCA_023553655.1 Myrmecobius fasciatus | reverse complement strand
AAAGAAAGAAAGAAAGAAAGAAAGAAAGAAAGAAAGAAAGAAAGAAAGAAAGAAAGAAAGAAAGAAAGAAAGAAAGAAAAAAAGAAAGAAAAACTATCTAGAGATAGAAGTTTCCAAATAGCTTGATCATCTATCACAGTATTATGTAGCAGTTGCTTGATAAATATTTTCTGAACTAAATTTTCAGTAGTTAACTTCCTGTAGCAGTGCAGCAGCTTCATACCAATCAGGTACCGTGCATGCAGGAAACATGAACTACACACAGGCAAGAGTCTTCTTTGTGTGATGGAAAGTAAAGAATTTATGAATCAATAAGCTGTCAAAAGGCTCCAGTGCCATAAATGAGGGAACAGGCATGGGAAATTGATATCACTGGATGCATTAAAAAGAAATTCATGACAGATTCTCCCCTATAAACAAAACCCTTTTCAGGTATTGGCCTGGCATCCCCTTAGCAATTTGTTTTTTTATCATTATGGAGTGATGGAACACATGTTCAAAATGTTGAGAGCCTCACTCTAATGCAGCATTAAACACAAACAAATGCCCAGGGTTTGATCTACCCAGGGAAAATACAATTTTAAGTATGTAAGAAGTTTTCACTACACATTTCAATCAGCTAGAGAATATCAATATTTGAAGATTAAACCACCTTAAGTATTATAGAAAAAAATTAGAATGCAAATAGACTACACCAATAAAGATTTCCAGGTTACATTTCTAAATTGCCATAGTTCTTCTCTTTGTTGTCTGGCTTGAGTCCAAATCACGCACTCATACCATTAAGTGAAGTCTTTTTGATTGATTTTTATGTGATTAATGTTTTTTACTTTTTTTCTTCTTTTACTATTTTCTGCTCTTCCTGTTAGAATAGACAGGCTCTATCCATTTAGCCTCACAGAGCTTTTAAGGGGTTATGGTTTATCCCAAGTTAGGGCTTTAGATAAATTACCTACCTAGCAGTAAATACCCTGTAATTTTTCTAAAAGCTACTCCTTCCCTAGAACTGCCCTTTTAAGAAGTCCATTTTTGCCACCATTGTTTTGATATTAGTACTGACTCAAGTTGAATTTTAAAATTTTCATCTACTCAAACAAAATGATCACAAGTAAAATTTGGGGCCTGATAAAATTCTCAATCTGTAACATCCCCATCTCTCAGAATTTTCATAAAAATGAAATTAGTTTAATTCAAACTTAGAAAGGAAATAGTTAAAAGGGCTGCATAGAAACTGATAGGATTATATCTACAATACTTTCTAGTGTTTAAGGTATTTTGATTAGCAAAATAGTATCTACTCCCTCTTAATTAGCTTCTTCTTTAAGGGGGTGAATTCACTCTTTTTCAATTCCTCCCCTAAGAAAACCCCTTTGAGTCTTAATCAAGCCTTCTCTGAGCAGATGGAGACCTTCAAATTGTCTGGGAGAGAACAATGTGGAGAGAGAATTTGCTGGAAGCATTTGTGTTTTACTCATCAAACCTCCTTCTACCAATTAAACCTGTTTGCCTAAGGTTCAGACATTGCCTAAGATTAATGGTCTATATTCATTCTACTTAATATTTCTCAGTATTGAGAAGCTTATAAGATAATTAATATACCAATATCATATCATTCATTCTAATTTGAGTCAAGCCCCCAACTAGAAGAAAACCTATTTTTGGACTAGCATTTGAACCTTAGTCCTTTTTTGCATTTCTATATATTCAATCAATCATTATTCTTCTCTTTTACAGATAGCTATCCACAATTACAGAAATACAGACCAAAAATAATAAGGATATGTCACATTTTATCAAGTGGGCAAAAATTCAAGCAATTTAAACAGAAATCTGAAAGGTAACTTTATAGAACAATGATATTCTTTGGCATAAAGTTTTTTAGACTCATGCATAGATAAGAGGGGTGGGAAAGTGTGATTAGAACCCCTCACCATCTCAGATCTGCCAGGGAAAAAACAATTCAGCAGTGTCTCACTCTGTCCTATACCTCTTACCAGGGTCCCTGAAGCCCCAGGCCAGCCATTTGCTATCTCCATACCCAGTTTGTAGTCCCTAATCTAGCTTCCATTCCTTTCTTTGACTCTCCCTTACTCAATTCGATTAAAATCTATATTCAGCATTATCGTCTGAAGTTTGTTTCTCCCTAGTCTTTGGCTGTGAACCTTGTAAGCCTTGCTTCCACTACATTTAGTTTCAAATGCCCACCCAGGCATTGCTTCACTCCCCCTGAGAGTTTCTGTGTGTCCTTCAGTAGAGGAGGGGAAAAAACCAATATTATTTCTTTTAAACTAAATTTCCCAGAAGCTGATGCAATAAAGCTCTGATAGCTTCTCTTTTCTGAACTATAAAGAAACACATCTTCAGAAGTCTAACACATATGGTAGTGTCAAGGAGTTATTTATTCTTTGCATTGATGATGAAAAGAAATGGAAAGGATGGTCATCAGCTGATTTGTGAGCATGAAGCTCAGAAAAAAATTTTATAATAATTCATTCACATTACACTTTCAGGTTAATAAAATACTTTTTTTCACAACAGCATTGTAGAGAAAATATTGCAAGTATTTTTACTCCTATTTTATAGTTGGGCAAAGCAAGGCTTAAAGTGTGAAATGATTTGTCCATGTTCACATAGTCAAACCTATGTCTCCTCACTGCATTTAGGTTAAAGTCACAGTGCACCAACTGGAAGAATTATTTCAATCTATCTCATTGATTATGTCTGTAAGTTACTGCCTAATCATTTGGTGCTCGCAGACAAAAAAAGACTTGTCCCAGAAAACTGGAAGGCCTATGTCAATCACCTTCATAGAATATGCTTTAGGAATGGTTCTGTTCCTGTACTATTTATGTATTCTCTAGTTGTTGCTCAGTCAAATTGTTGTGTGTGACTCTTCATAATGCTATCGGGTCCTTTCATCCACTACTTTTTTCCCAAAATCTTCCAAAGTTAATTTTTATTCCTTCCATGACACTACCTATTTATCTCATCTTCTGTCATTCCTTTCTCCTTTTGCCTGTAATCTTCTCCAACATCAGAGTCTTAACCAATGAATCCTGTTTTCTCATTTAATGGCCAAGATGTTTAAGCTTTAGCTTCAACATTTGCCCTTCCAATAAGTAATGTGAATTAATTTCTGATTTGATATCCGTACTGTCCAAACGACTCCCACAAGTCTTCCCCAGAACCAAAACTCAAAAATCGTCAATTCTTCAATGTTAAGCTTTCTTATAACCCAAATCTCACATACATTATTACTGAAAAATATGTTTTTAACTACATGGACCTTCATCAGGAAGGTGATGTCTCTGTCTTTTAATATTTTCCATATTTACCATATTTTTTTCCAAGGAGCAAACATCTTTTCATTTTTTGGCTGCAGTAACCATTAGCAGTGATCTTTAAACCCAAGAATATAAAATCTCACACTACTTTCATTTCTTCTCTGTTTGCCAGAAAGTGAGGAAACAATTGCCAAGATCTTCATTGTTTATGTTAAGTTTCAAGCCAGTTTTTATATTTGCCTTTCACTCTCATCAAGAGATTTCTTAATTCTTCTTCACTTTCTGCCATCAGAGTTGCTATTGTCTGCATAGCTGATATTGTTGATATTTCTCCTGGAAATTTAATTCTTTCTTTTGATTCATCTAGACTGGCATCTCATCTGATGCACTCTATCAATGATGTTGTTCCTGCTGTTTCCTGTCCTTCATTTTTGAAGAGGACCAATAATGGTCTTTGTAATGTAATATCTTTACACTTGCACGAATTAGATTTGGGTAAGACAGAGTTGCACAAAATCCTCAGTCTCACTCTCTCTTCCTGATTCATCAAAGTTCAGTGGCAGGGCTAAAGTCAAGATGACTGGCAATGGCTCAGGATGCACTGGCCAACCTCTAAGTGCTCCACATAGCCTCTTTCAGCCACCTTAATAATCATTGGAAGAAATTGTCCTCATCCACCCATTCCATTCGGGAAAGTCTTCCCATATTTGGGATAGACATCCCTAACTCATTGACAGATTTGAGGTCTGTCATTTATCCTCAATCTGGTTTAGCCAATCTACTGAAATGGTTTGTTGGGATGTGGACACTGTGCAACTATGCTTCTTACAGTCATAGGTAAGAATTAGGTGGAAATGGACACCAAAGAATGAGCAGTCCTGAAAAAGGCTCAGCAAGTTATCACATGAAAAGTGCTAGTTTTCCCTGAACATTGCATATACTCCTGTATTCTGGATATAAGTTAAAGAAATAAAGTGACAGTATTCAACCCTATCACTTTTCTGATCTTTAACCAATTATTTGTTACATGTTTGGTTCTAACATTTTTTTTGCTTCTTGGAATAGGAGACAAGTAAGATGATCTGGTACTCCTATCTCTTTGAGAACTTGCCAAATTTTGTCATGGTCCATACAGCTAAAAACTCTAGTGTAGCCACTGAAGCAGAAGTAGCTATTTTTACTTCTGAACTCCCTTGCTTTCCCATAATCCAGGTCTCTAGTACCTCTTTCACTTTAAAAAACAGTCTACTCTTCTGATAATTATTGGTTCACATATTGCTGAAACTTAGTTTGTAACATCTTAAGCATAACCTTGCTTAAGTGTGAAATAAGTGCAATTATTTAGTAATTCGAACATTCTTTGGCATTGCCCTTCTTTACATTTGGGAGATAAAATCGATTTTTTCAACCCAGTGGCCATCGTTGTTTTCCAACAACAGCACTATAATAGCATCATCTTTTAAGATTTTAAATTGTTTATCTGAATTCCTTTATCTCCTTCTGCCTTGTTGCTAGCAGTGCTTCCTAAGGCCCCTTGACTTCATTTTCTAGAATGTCTGACTCTAGATCAGTCAACACACCATTGTAGTTATCAGTGATAATTAAGATTATTCTAGTAGAGTTCTTCTGTATATTCCTGTATACTTTTTAATCTCTTTTACTTTTAAGTCCTTGCGATTTTTGTCTTTTATAGTAGACATTTTTGTATGAAAATTTCCCTTGATATTTCTATTTTCTTGAATACATCTCTTGCCTTTCCCATTCTGTTGTTTTCTTCTATTTCTTTGCATTGTTCATTTAAGAAAAAGTTCTTTCTAGTCTCTGTAATTCTGCAATCAATTGAATATAGCTTTCCCTTTATCCATCCTATATCTGTCTTGCCTCAGTCATTTGTAAAATTTCATCAGTCATTTTTACTTTCTTACTCTTTTTTTGGAATTTGTTGTTGTTGCTGCCTGTTATACAATATTGCAAACCTCTGTCCATAATTCTTCAGGCACTTATCTACCAGATCTAATCTCTTAAAACTATTCATCACTACAATTTCACATTCACAAAAGATATTCTTTAGGCCATACCTATATAAGCTGATGGTTTGCCCTGCTCTCTTCAAAATTAAATCTGAATTTTGTAATAAGAAACTCAACCATCTGAACCATAATCAGCTCTAGATCTAGCATCTAAATAATGACATTACTGTAGATTGATACAATCTGAAGAAATATTGTGAGCTAAATGTTTGACTTCAGTGGCCAGATACCCCTTTTCCTGACTCTCTGTAGTAGGTAGGTCTGCAATAGGCAACTAGTGCTCTTCTATCCATATCTCCCATCATGAAAGAAATTGAGGTGATCAGCTTTTTAGAACTAGGGTACTGATTACTTAATAACAACTTACCTCCATTTCTAGAAGTATTTTGCAATCTAAATAGTGATGTAATGTAGATGAATTTAGAAAGGTGTCAGAAGTCTTTTACATTCAGTAGATGAATAACTGCTGACAAATTTCTTTATTCTGTGACTCAATTTCCTCATCAACCATAGAGATGGTAATACCTGCCCTATCATTCTTAAAAATATTATTGCATATTTTTGTAATTCTTGAAGGGACTTGGAAATTCAAGTTGCTATTTAAAAAAACAATAAGGAGAGAGAAATTTTTAACATAAACTGTCTAATTTCTAGTTTTGAAATGTGGCACATAGGTAAAATAGTTATTTGAGAGTACTGAGGCAAGGGGTTCCTGGGTTTTCTAACATGTACCACAAAGGTGACTATATATATTACCTATGTAAACCCTTTCTATAAGTCAAAATTTTATCTGGTTTTCAATATTTTGGGAAGAAGATATTTCTTATAAAAAGTTGCTTAATGCATTCTTTAACAAGGCATAAACTTCTCTACTAGTAAAATTGGTCTTTTCCACAGCTCACAAAGTCCTCATCAAGAAAACAACCTCATTTTATAGTCTCTTATTTTTCCCTAAGACACATTCTCCTCAAGTACAGATTTAGGATTTGTAATGCTCTCTAGATTTTTTGTAACGCTCTAAATACTTAATTCAGCAAAGAAAATTTAGCCATAAGCAATACAGGAGCTGCCAGCCTCAATTAAAATAGTTTTGATGCAAATTTAATATTATCTAATATAAGACCTTCATTCACTAGGTATATGCATACCTGAATAAAATATAGAACTCCCATAAGGAAAAAAGAAAAAGAAAAAAAAATTCTTTACTTTATTAAAAAAAAATTTATTATATCTGAAAGAGAAAGAGTAAGACTGGCATAGAACTACACCATCTGGAGGGATTTTCAGGTGAAGTAAGCTTTAAATTTTTTCCTTTCAATGGTTTAATAAAAATGGCAGTCTCCATAAAATAATAAAATGTCACCAATTGAACCCAATCAAGAAAGCTTTTCAAACATATCAAATTATCAAAAGCAAGAAACTATTTTTAAAAGTTTTTACTTGATAAGGATTTTTTGTCCTTACTACACCTTTCTCTATGAATGCAATTAAAATTACATTATTGTTTTTAAAATTATTTTGATGATCTAAGACAACAAAAAAGCAGTTAAAATTTGACTTTTTTTCTTCCCATTTTATAACAAATAAAAAAATGTTATTTTTAAATATCTTCTTATCTAATATCATTAGAAACCCTTCTATTGACAAATCCTTCATAAAATCTATCTCCTCCATTGTTTTCTCCTAATCATTCTAGCATACATGAATGTTTCTCTTCCTCTGAATCCCCGGAGCACTTTTCTGTTTCTGCTACTCATTTTGGCATTAGTCTATATAATGCCAAACTTTTGGAGGGGATGGGTACTACAATTTCATCAGTAAAGAAGAATTTCCAGAACCAAAATCAAATCAGTCTCTCCTTGACATCTTACAATCTTAGCTGTTTAAGCGCCTTATCCAGAGTCTCACAGTTAATACGTGTGAAAATTAAGCCTTGACCAGGTCTCCCTGACTATGACAATGGCTCTCTAAGCACTATACCATGTTGCCTTTCAAATATATTTCCTGATTGGAGCATTTATGTGTAAAAGTGGTCACTGCAAGGAAACTGAGGTTTTCTTCATGTTCCCTTTGCCTTTCCCATATAAGATCTGTAGGATTCAGTGCATTCCATGCTTCATCATTTCTGTGGATCTGGGATCTCATTGATGTGGTTTATTCCTCCAATTCTACATATGGCAATCTATGTGTACTTTCTCATCCTGTGTAATTATCGTTTATTAGATCCTCTAAGTCTTTTTAAAAACCCTGGTTATCACTTCCAATTGTTCAGTGAAGAAAGCCATATGCACCCAGAGAGAGGGATGTGAAATGTGGACCACAACATAACAGTTTCATACTCTCGATTGATGTTTGCTTACATTGTATTTCCTTTATCTGTTATTTCTTTCTTGTAGATACAATTTTTCTTACACAACAATGATAAGTGCGGAAATATGTATACATATATTCAATTTGTCAAGTATTTTATCAGAATTAACATGTAGTGGATATCCTGCCATCTAGGGGAGGGGAGGAGACTAGAGGGAAAAGTTTGTAACAGAAAGCTTTGTAAGGGTTAATGTTGAAGAATTACTCATACATATGTTTTGCAAATAAAAAAATAAAAATAAAAATAAAAACCCTGGTTATCAGAGCAACATTATGGTCTGTCCATCTGGTATCCATTGCTTTTGCTACCCATTTTTTTCTGATCATAAGTTTTGACAGTGACATCCTTTATACCATTGTATTATCAAATCATGGAAGGATTTAGCCATAAGTCTTCATATATTGTATTTCCTATATTCCTATCATGATATAGGGATTCAATTCTGGCAATCACACTTCACTCATTATAACTGTGGGAATCGTGTTTAGTTTCTTTTCTTCCATTTGTTAATATTTTTAAATTTAGTAAGTCTCATCTGAGAGATGATAATTTGGCCATGATTGAAAATATGCCATAGACTATCTGTATTCACCAGATGCTGCTACTGTTGCTGCAATCACTATGATCCATGTGTAGGCTCTGTTTTTAGCTCCAACTTATACATTTTTCTGGTTATACATTCACATTAATTATACATGCACATTAATTTTTAATACACATTTCTTTATGAATCATTTTGGGAGAGAAAAATCAGAACAAAAGGAAAAAATGAGAGGAAAAAAAGTGAACATAGCATGTATTGATTTACATTCACTTTCCATAATCCTTGCTCTGGATGCAAATGGAATTTTCCATCCAAAGTTTATTGGTATTGTCTTGGATCTCTGAAACACTGAGAAGAAGCAACTCTTTCATAGTTGATCGTTATACAATCTTGCTGTTACTATGTGAAATGTATTCTTAGTTCAACTTGTTTTGCTCAAAATCAGTTCATGGAACTCATTCCAAGCCTTTCTAAAATCAACTTGTTCATCATTTTTTATAGAACAATAATATTCCCCAATTGATGGGCATCTACTAAGTTTCCAATTCTTTGCTCCCACAAAAAGAGCTTCTGCAAACATTTTTGCACATATGAGTTCTTTTTCCATCTTTTATGATTTCCTTGGGTTGTAGACCCGTAGTGGCAATGCTATATCAAAGGGTATGCACAGTTTTATAGCCCTTTGGGCATAGTTCCAGATTGCTCACCAGAATGGTTAGATCATTTCACAACCTCTCCAATAATACATTAATGTTTCAGTTTTCCTACATTTATCATTATCTTTTCCTTTCATCTTAGCCAATCTGAGAGATATAAGTTGGTACCTCAAACTTGTTTTAATTTACATTTTCTAATCTATAGTGATTTAGAGTATTTTCATATAACATATAGATATAGATTCGCCATTTATTAATTGGGAAATGACTTGTATTCTTATAAATTTGACATGATTATTTATATATTTTAGAAATGAGGCCTTTATCAGAAACATTGGCTGTAGATTTTTTCCAAACTTTGTACTTCCTTTTTAATTTTGTATGTGTTGGTTTTGTCTGTGCAAAAACTTGCACATTAAGTTGTCCATTTTGCCTTTCTTAATGTTCTTTAATTTTTCTTTGGTCATAAATTCCTCCCTTCTCCAAAGATCTGATGTGCAAACTATCCTTTGCTCTCCTAATTTGCTTATGGTATCACCCTTTAAACACAAATCATGTAGCTATTTTGACTTTATTTTGTTATGGAGTGTAAAATATAGGAGTTTCTGACATTGTTTTCCCAGAAATTTTTGTGGAAAAGTGAATTCTTATCCGAGAATCTGGAGTTTAATTCAAACATAAACTTGCATCAAACAACTATCTCAACTATGTCCAACCACAAATGGAAGTAGGGGAGGCATAGAAAAGAGAGGCCCCACTCTATTTGAGATAACAGATTAGCCTGGGACTGCCTTTAGGCAGAATACTCCAAAGAGGGCAAAAACATGACTCAAGACATACATTCCACCCTCCTAAAAATTGTAAAAATCAGCAAATTGAATCAACACTGTCAGAAACCCCTTCTCCCCAAAAATGAGGAAAATAAACAGATATTTTCTTTTAGCCTGAAGGAAACTGGATTGTTAATCAATTAGAAATAGCAATGTGCACCCAAAGTTACCTGAAGCATGGAACAAGGCCAGTGAAAAGTGAATTCCCCAACATTAAAGGAGAGTCAGAGAGAGCTTTTTGAGGTCCTATGGCAAGTCTAAATTCATCATCTGAAAGAGTCAGAAAGTAAAAATGGAAGGAAAAAAGAATAAAAAATGTAATGAGCAGAATAATAGGGGAAAAAAGAATAAAATTGCCAAAAATTTTAGGAGGTAGAAAATTCTGTTAGAATCCTAGACCACAAGCAGATAGATTAACAGGGAAGTTGCAAAAAGCTCTGCCTCACTTAAATCTAATTCACTCATTAATCAAGGCATCACTGTGATGTCATTGGTCCTTTTTGGAAATGGACAAACAACTGCAGCTAAAAACAAATAAGAAGGTAAGGAAAGGTATATATCTAAAAGACTGAAATTTTTTCTAAATATATAGGAAATAGAACAAGCATTTGACAAAGCTAGAGTCCTATGTATTTTAGAGAGAACATAGAGCAAGGTATTTCATTATGTGTTGTTTTGTTTGTTCTTGGTGAGGCAAGTTGTAAGAAGTGAAAGGAAAAATAATAAAATTAAAAGAAAAACTTAATCTCTTTATAATTTCTCTCTCCCAACAGATAATTCAATAGTTTGTGAGGTTATATTTTAGAACATAATTGTCCTTTAAAAAGAGATAGGAAGTGGAAGATGAGACTGAAGAATATCCCCATTAAGGAAGAGAGTTGTTTGGGTTTTTTTTTTCATGGAAGTCCATGATCTTTCCATTTTCTCTGAGAATTATGTCTCCATGGAAAATAATTTATCTCAAAAAAAAAAAAGAAAATAATTTATCTCAGGGGAAAAGCTCCAGGAAGAAACTAGAAATTTGGGAGGGCAAGGACATGATAAGTTTGGTATATAAAGAAATTCTTACCATGGGACAACACCTCTATCTTTATGGCATTGAGGAATTGATGCTTCTAAGAGTTCAGTACAACAGAAAAAAGGAGTGAGAAGGCAAGATCTATAAGACAATAATATAGAAACTATTTAGAAGAGGGAAATTAAGCATGGTACATTTAATTGGTAATTTTAGTTCTGTGACGAATACAAAGAGAATAGAAAAAAAGAGAAAATAACTTTAAAGAATATGAAATAAAGAATAAAGGCTTAAAATAAATTTCTAAAGGAAGTAAATTAGTGAAGAGAACAAGTTTAAATAATTATTTCTTATAAAAAAGAGTATAGAATGTTCCAAAAAAACACCACTAATAAGCAAAAAAAAAGTGATAGTCTAGGAGTAGAATGGGTATTTTGAATTAATCATTTAATTGAAAAGTTAGGAGAAAAGAGGGGAATAATTAGGTAAGTTTAAAAGAAATCAATAAATTGAGTAAAGTGGCCAAACTAGTGAGTTAACTAATGAAAGGAGGTTTGGGGGTCAACAAAAAATAGCCTATAAGAAATGAACAAAGCAAAGCCTTAATGGAGGATTGGAAATAAAAAATGAATAAATAATTCAAGAAAAAAGCAATAGTAGTAAAACAAATGGAAAATGTAAACTATAAACTTATGACTATAAATGTAAATGGATTACACTACCCAGGAAGAAGGGAAGAAAGAAAGAAAGAAAGAAAGAAAGAAAGAAAGAAAGAAAGAAAGAAAGAAAGGAAGGAAGGAAGGAAGGAAGGAAGGAAGGAAGGAAGGAAGGAAGGAAGGAAGGAAGGAAGGAAGGAAGGAAGAGAGAGAGGAGAAACAGAGAGAGAAAGAAAAGGAAAGGAGAGAAAAAAAATGAGTGAAAGGGGAAAAAAGACAAATTGGATAAGAAAACAAAATCTTGCAACATTTTTCTTACAAGAAACATATCAAAAGGAGACATGCACAGAGTGAATTGAAAAGTCAGAAAAATTTACTCTAGTGAATCCAAAAAAGTAGACATTGAAATCATATTGCTATGTGAAATTAAAAAAAAATTGTCAAATTAACACAGATTTTAAAAGTAAATGATCTTATAATGAAAGGAATTATAAACAAAAAACTGATATTAGTATTAAACTAATGTGCTACAGATTCCATGAAACCTAAATTCACAAAAGAAAAATTAACTAAACTATCTATGTCAAAACTTTATAAAATGTATAATTGAATAAATTTTTGGAGAAATTAGAGTTGAATTGTTCATGGAACTTTTTGAATGTGACTACTAAAGATTACACATATTGCTCATCACTCCATAAAATTGTTGTAAAACTGCCTATGTGTTAAGATACAAAGATATTATAAACAAATGTTAAAATGGTAGAAATATTTAATGCAACTTTTATAAATACAATAGAATAGCAATCAATTCAGACAACACAAAAAGATGAAGACTTATATGGAGACTTAATAATGAAATCTTAAAGAATGAGTAGATTAAAGAAAGTAATTTATAGAAAGATAATGATATTGACAAAGCAATATATCAAATTATTTAAATACAACTAAAGCACACTTCAGGGTGGGGGTGGAGATTACATCCCTAAAAGTATGTATTAACAAAATAGAAAAGGAAATGTTGAATAACATTAATCTATATTTAAAAATACACTAGAAACCTAATAAATAAACAAAATTAAAATACTGAAAACTAGGAGGAGATACTGAAAATTAAAGAAAAATGGATAAATTAGAAAAGAAAATTACTATGAATATGAAAGACAAAACTAAAAGATGCTTCTTTGAAAAAACTATCAGAAAATATAAACCTTTAGCCAATATATATATTTTTTAAAAGAGGACAGAAAATAAAATCAATAAGACAATAAATGGACAAGGTAAAAACAAGAATAAGTAAAAAGAAATATCACAATCTACTCTATAGAGTTACATGCTAAGAAAACTGAGAACACTAAAGAAATAAGACACCTTCAAAAGTAAAAAATGTCCAAACTAAGAAGAGATCAAATAAATATATAAAATATTTCACTTGAGAAAAAAGGAAATAAAAAGGAACTATCAAAGATAAACTCTAATCTTTATGAACATACATAAGAATTCCTTAAAACATTATAAAATAATAATAATATAATTTATAATAAATATTAAAAATTAATTATGTAAGAATAATTAATATCAAGAATAAAGTCTTTTCAAAGACTATGAAAGAGCATTCCATTAATCTCCTTTTGTGGGACAAATAGAATTCTAATAATTAAATAAGAGAAGGATAAATCAAAGAAGAGCTACAGATGAAACTTATTAGTGAATATCAATTCAAAAAAATGTTTTTAAAATCTTAGCATAAAGATTACAGTACTTTATTTTTAAAAATAATTCAATTTGACCACGTTGGAATAATAACATATTGAGGGATTGATCAACTTTAGATAAATAAAATAATCATATTTAAAAGCTAAAACCAATGAGAACTCACTATTTGACAAAAAAATTGCTAGGAAAACTGGAAAATAGTATGGCAATATGACACAAATTAGGCATTGATCAACATCTAACATGGTATATCACAATAAGATTGAATTAGGTTCATGATTTAGACATAAAGGGTGACATTATAAACAAATTAGGAGGACAAGGGATAGTCTACCTGGAGAAGGGAGGAATTTATGGTCAAAGAATAACTAGAAAACATTATGAAATATAAAATAGATGGTTTCGATTATATTAAATTTAAAAGGTTTTGTCCAAAACCCTGTGTATCGCCTTTGATCCAGCAATGTCACTACCTTGTTTTTATACCAGAGACTATAAAGAAGGGAAAAGGACCTACATGTGAAAAAATTTTTGTTGCAGTCCTTTTTGTAGTGGCAAGGAAATAGAAACTAAGTAGATAGATGCCCATCAGTTGGAGAATGGCTGAATAAGTTATAGTATACAAATGTAATGGAATATTACTGTTCCATATGGAATGATGAGCAGGCTGATTTCAGAAAAATCTGGAAAGACTTGCATGAACTGATGCTAAGTGAAGTGAGTAGAACCAAGAGAACATTGTATACAGCAACAACATGATTATGTGAAGATCAACTGTGATAGACTTAGATCTTTCCAACAATGTGGTGATTCAAGGCATTTCCAATAGACTTGTGATGGAGAGAGCCATCTGCATCCAAAAAGAGGACTATGGGGACTAAATGTGCATAAAAGAATAGTATTTTCACCCTTTTTTGCTGTTGCTACTATTTGTTTGCTTGTTTTTTGTTTTTTTTTTAATTTTCATGGCTTTTTTTTTTCCTTTTCCCCTGATTTTTCTCACACCATATGATAAATGTGGAAATATGTTTAAGAGAATTGAACATATTTAACCTATATTGAATTACTTATTTTAATATGATTATTTTTACTTATCTAAAGTTGATTTGGTTTTTTAAATTTATCTAAAGTTGAAACATTCAATTTTAGAGGAAGGGGGAGAGTACAGAAAGAGAAAAAATTTGGAATGCAAGGTTTTGCAAGGGTGAATGTTGAAAACTATCTTTGAATGTATTTTGAAAAAATAAAAGGTTCTTCTTATTTTAAAAAATAAAAACTAAAACCAAGCAAAATCAAATTATTTGCTCATTAGAGGCTAAAAAGAAACTTTTAGCAAAGAACAAGACATTTTATATTAAAATCCCTAAAACATATGGGTATAGGAAGATATATTAATACTGTAAAAACCAACTATTGAAAATCAAAAACAAGCATCACATGTAACAAGGATATACTCAAAGCTTTCCCAATAAATATAGGAGGGAATCTGTTATGCATTCTCCCCACTATTAAATGATATAATTCTACAAATGCCAATAATAACAAGAACACAAAGAAAGAAATTAAAGAGGTAAAAGTAAGATGAAAGTATTCTTGTTTGCTAATGATGACTTTGTTTTAAAAGTGCTGATAGAGAAATGAAAATTTAAATTATTTTGGATTATGTAAATTATCTAATACCTATCTGAATGGAAAAGTTTAAAAATGGAAAAAAGACAAATTTTGGAATATCTGTGAGAAAATAGATATATTAACATATTATTGATAGAGATGTGAACTGGTTCAGATGTTCTGGAAAGGAATTTGGAACTATACAATGAAAGTTATCTAACTATGCATATACTTTGACTAAGAATTACCATCACCAAAGAGATCAATAAAAGAGGAAAAGAACCTATATGTACAAAAATAATTACAGTAGCTTTTTTTTAAATATGGCCAAGTTTTAGAAAATAAGGGGAATGAACAATGAATATGATGAAATACTATTATATTGGTAAGAAATGATGAAAGGGATGACTTCAAAGAAACTTAGGAATACATAAATGAATTGATTCAGAAGTGAGAAAAAACAGTAGGACAATTTATATGATAACAATAATATAGTAAATACAAACAACTGTGATTTACTAAGGAACTCTAATCAATGAAAAAAACACTGTTCCAGAAGGTTCATGATGAAGCATGCTAGCCAGTTTCTGAGAGAAATGTAATGGACTAATATGCAGA
The DNA here is from genome assembly GCA_023553655.1 of Myrmecobius fasciatus. Taxonomy (NCBI): domain Eukaryota; kingdom Metazoa; phylum Chordata; class Mammalia; order Dasyuromorphia; family Myrmecobiidae; genus Myrmecobius; species Myrmecobius fasciatus. The sequence goes on along the minus strand of JAJPUD010000763.1, from coordinate 416,798 downwards.
ACAGGACTTTTTTTAAAAATGTCCAATGGAGGCACTTGTTTGTTTGTTTGTCTATTGTATTTATTAATATACTTTTTAAGAGGGAAGGAAGTTCATGGTAGAGCGATAAGTGGGAAAGAAACAGATATTCATTGATTAAAAATTATTTTAAAAAAGAAAAAAAACCATAGGGAAATTAGCAAAGAAAATATTTGATCATCTTAACAATTTTAATTAATTTGTAGGCCACAAAATGAGCCCTCAAAAATCAATAGCACTTAATGATAAATAATCTAGGAGGAAAATATAAAAATAATGAAAGAATACATAAAATACTTGGGAATTGATTTACCAAATCATATTCAATATTTATATCAATTAACTTACATTATGCTCCTTAGGGAAATAAAGAACAATTTAAATAGCTAGAAGAATGTTTGATACTCATGGCTGGCTTGTTCTAAACAATACTATTAAAATTACCTACAGTTTTAATAATATACCAATAAGCTATCCAAAAAGATACTTTACAGTACTTGATAAAATTATGACAAAATTCATTTGGAAGAAGAGAAGATTTAGAATATCAAAAGAAACAATGAAAAATTGGAACTATACAACAAAAGTTATCTAACAATACATATACTTTAACTAAGAATTACCATCACCAAAGAAATTGATAAAAAAGGACAAGAACCTATATGAAATGACCACAAACTATGTCATAAAACAACTGTTACCAAAAACCATTCTGTACTGGTTAAAAAAAAGAGATTCACATCAAACAGGCTAGAAAAGGGAAAATCAGAAATAACAGAATTTAGTAAACTAGTTTGATAAATTAGTAAATAACTCCATATATGATAAGAACTACTGGGAAAACTAAAAAGTCCCCCAAGCAAAAAATGTCTTAGATCAAAATCTTATGCCATATTCCACATTAAATTTAAAATACACTCCTTGAATTAAAAAATGATAACCATTAAAATTTTAGAATAGAAGCAGAATATATTCCTTTCGCAACAATAGATGGGATATATATTCTTTCCTAAGAATACAGGCAATTACAAAACATGATTTAGTTATACTACATTGATAAGCTTTAATTCAAACAAAATGGCAGATGTGATAGGAAAAGAATAAAAGCGGTCAACTGAGAAAAATCTTGACATCAATTTTTTTCTTTCAAAACTGCATCAAATTTCTAAAATAAATATTTGTTCCCCAAGATTAACAGAAAACTACAACAAATACAAAAGACTAAAAGTGATTCCCTAGTAGCTAAATGGTCAAAAGAAATGAAGAAGCTGTTTTCAAAGGAAGAATTGTAAACTGTTAATAACCATATAAAAGAAAGTTTCGAGTCACCATTAATTAGAAGAATGCAAATTAAAACAAACCTTAGGTTCTAACCCTTACCACAGTCTGGCACATTGTTATTTATTATTTATCCTTCATTAAAAAGGACCAGTGCCATGAAGAGGATTTACATGAAGCAGAATTGTGCAAAGGGATCAGCTTCACTCTGTCTTCCTAAAGTCATAGAAATCCAATGGCACAACAAAAGTCAAGACAACTGGAGAGAGAAGATGACCTTGACATCTTTGATGGGTTAGTTCTAAAATAAATCAAATTCACAAGAGGAAAGAAAAGGCATCTTTAATAGAGATAAACAAAGTTGCAAGACTAAGGCACCCAATATCTGAGTATGTAATGTCCATCAAGAAAACTTATGGAAATAATTTTATGCTTTCAGGAGGAAAGAAGTAGAAGGTCATATAAAGAGTGAGACCTAATCATGAGGTACCAGTCACACAATTTAAATAAGAAAACCCACTTCATTCTGGTTATTTACCTTTCACAATCCTCTTTGCCCCAAACCCTCATAAGAAGACAAGGGCACTTTTGGTAATCATAGCTAATTCAAGCTAACTTAAAAAATAAAGAGGGGGGCGGAGCCAAGATGGCGAACTGCAGGCAGCTTTCTCTGTGAACTCCTTTGGGACCTTCCCTCAAACCCAGACAAAGTGAGCCTTTGAACTGGTTTGTGAGTGAAGGCTCCACCAAACATTTGGACTACAACGCACTTCTATCAAAAATCTACCTTGAAAGAACTCTGGAGGAGGTTAGCCTCAGGGGAAATCGGCCGCTGGTCACCATCAGACTCCAGCTGGGGCGGAAGTCAGGGCTGCGATAGAGGGCCAGATTTAAGGCACCCAGGAAGCCCCTGGGAGACGCCTGGGCCACTTTGCTCTGCTTGCGGGCAGGTGCTTTGACAGATCTGCCTTTGGTAAAGGGTGGATCGAGAGCAGCTGAAAATGTGGTCCTAGTGCTAATCTAGCCCCACCAGCCTCAGACCGGAAGTCAACTCGGCAAACTGCCCCAGGGCAAATACAAATCGTTGCAGTTTTCTCTGTTTTTGACCAATATCCCAACTTTAAACCATGAGCAAGAAGCAGAAGAGAGCTCTCACCATAGAAAGCTTTTACGTAGAAAAAACAGAACAGTCCCCAGATCCTGACATTATGAAAACAATCCCAGATGAAGCCACAAAGGCAGACTTAGATCAGGGCAACAGAAATATCAAAAACTGGAAAATAGGACTGGTGAATTAGAAAAAGAAAACAGTTCACTGAAAAACAAAATTGGTGAATTGGAAAAAATCACCAACTCACTGGAAAATAAAAATGGTGAACTGAAAAACAAAATTGGTGAATTGGAAAAAGACAACAATTCACTGAAAAACAAAATTGGTGAATTGGAAAAAGACAATAATTCACTGAAAAATAAATCTGGCAAAATGGAAAAAGAATGCATTGAATCAAGAAACTCAATTGGCCAGCTACAAAAAGAGCTAAAAAAGATAACTGAAGGAAATAATACTTTAAAAATTAAAATTGAACAAATAGAAGTAAATGACTCAATAAGACTTCAAGAATCAGTTAAACAAAAACAAAAAAAATGAAAAAATAGAAGAAAATATGAAATATCTCCTAGGAAAAACAACTGACTTGGAAAACAGATCCAGGAGAGACAATTTAAGGATTATCGGACTCCCTGAAAGCCACGATGAAAAAAAGAACCTGGATGCTATCTTCCAGGAAATCATGAAAGAGAATTGCCCTGATGTTTTAGAAACAGAAGGCAAAATTGGCATTGAAAGAATTCACCGATCACCTCCAGAAAGAGACCCCAAAATTAAAACCCCAAGGAATATCGTGGCCAAATTTCAGGACTATCGCACCAAGGAAAAGATATTGCAAGCAGCTAGAAAGAAACAGTTCAAATACCG
>JAJPUD010000763.1:390495-408527 GCA_023553655.1 Myrmecobius fasciatus | reverse complement strand
CAAAAAATTTGACCTCCAAGTAGAGAACTCAAGAGAAGCATAAAAAGGTAAAAAGGAAGACTCTTGAGAACTATATTTCTACTATAGGTATCCTTTAAAGAATGGCAGTATAATTTGATTTTTCTTTGATAATAATGGAAAAGAAATTAGAGGTGGAAGGGATACCATACTGAAAAAGAAAAAGGGGGGAGGGGGGAAAGGAGGCAAAATAAAGTAAAAATAAAGGAGGTAAAATAAGGCAAAATCTCATAAAGAGACATAGAAGATCTAATATAATTGAGGGAAAGAAGGGAGGGCGATGAGTATTGTGTAAACCTTACTCTCATTAGATTGGACTCTAAGAGAGTATATCAGACACATTTGGCTTCAAAGAAAGGCCTGACCCTCCTTGTGGGAAGGTAGGAGGGAGGGGAGAAAAGGAAAGGGATAAACTAATAGAAGGATTAGGGGAAAGGTATAAAGGGGAGGGAGGGACTCTAAAGGGAGGAGGATTATTGGTGGGAGGTGGTCATCAAGAGCAAAAAATAAAGAGGGAATGTGGAATGCCAAAGTAGGAACCAGCCCAACCAAATTGAGATCAAGTGCCTATAGAGCAGGAATTCAAGAATATTATTAAATTTCTGACATTATTAGGATTATTTAGATGGAGAGGAAGAAATTTTATATTTGTTATTAACAGTATTAAAGTTAATTTTCCTGCCAGATGTTTCACCAAACTCTAAGTGCTCCACAGCACCTGCTCTAGCCATCTTCTCCATATACCCCAATTAAATTAAATTATACACAGAAAATTGAGAAAGATGACAAAAAATGAGAATAGTCCATGTTGGAGGGCAGAAAGATAGGCAAACTTATACTTTGTTGGTGAACATGAGTCTTATTGTAATCATTCTGGAAAGTAATTTGGAATTATGTATATACCAAAATATTTATAGCAGCACTTTTAAAAATATTTTAATTGATACTTTTTATATATTGTCTAAATTTTTCCTAGCTCTTTCTCTTCCCTCCTCCCAGAAAGTGAGCCCATATAATGAAGAATATTTTAAAATATGTACTGGTATTCATTGCCAAGTATAGCTCCACTGGACAAATGGTTAAGGAGAAAAATCAACAAAACTTATTATAGCATTGATAAAATCGGAAAATATGTGCAATGTTTCCCTTTAGTGAACCTGCAACCTTTACAAGAGAGTGGAAAGGAATTGTTTCCTCATATCTCTTCCTTGAGCTCAAACTTGTTCTTTTTAAGTCAGAATCTTTCACTTCCTATTGCTTTGTGGCTGTTGTCTTCATTTACATGGTTGTTGTCAATGTGCATATTATTTTCTTGGCTCTGTTTACTTCATTCTACATGAATTCTTGTAAGTCTTCAACATGCATCTCTTTCATCAAATCCATCCTTTTTATGACTCAGTAAAATTCAGTTATATTCATATGTCCCAATATCATAGAAACAGAGTGTAAGTCTTGCAATGCCCCTCCATGCAGAGATGGTGGCTTTATTAATCATATCTACCAGATATTTAATATCCTGAAATTTAATTTATTTGCACCTAATGACTTGAACCCACTGAAGTAGGTAAGTGATCTCACTATCTGCTTATTTGTCTTGGGTTTCAACTCCCTATTAGCCACTTTTATTCAGTCTTTTCAAGCCCAAAGATTATTCTCTTTGGCAGAACAAAATGAAGTAACATAAGGCATGAGTAGTTCTGTCTTCTGTCTATTATTATAGTCCTAAGCATACCAAACAGTAATCTTATCCCTCCTTTGATCTTGCTCATTCCCCTAATAAAGCTAACAAAATGTCTTTTTTTCATTCTTGGAATTCCTCACCTGTCTGAGATCATTCTTTTTTATACTTCCTGACACAATTCTAGTAAGAACATGCAACATTGTTGTTGTTGGATTTTTTTTTAATTCATTCTCCACTATCTACTTTTTCTTTCATTTTTCATATGCCTCTTTAAAAATCTAAGTTTTTGAATGAGTTCCTAGTGAATCCTTAATGTTCCTTTCAGGTAATTCCTTCATTTCCTCCTAAATGGCATTGCATCTTTCCACATCTTAGTATTTCATTTTAAGAAATTACAATCTTTTATGGGCTTGCTTTCCCTATAGAATATTAGACCTTATGCTTGTACATAGCATTTTCCCTGAATGCTTTAAAATCTTTTCTCCCAAACCCTAGAATGAAAGTCAAAATATACCCAACTTTCTTTACATTATTCATCCTCAATTGGAAGAAAGTGGTCATTTCACCCTCTACTTAAAGGTCTCATCATTTCTATTCCAATTCCTTGCTCTTTAGACTGATCCAGAAGAGCAATTCTTATCATCAATTTTTTAATCTTTTCTGAATTATATCATTCATTTCAATAAACACTTATCAAATAGCTGCTGTATGCCAGACTATGCTAAATGCTTGAGGTAAAATGATGAATAACCTATCCTCAAGTATATCATCACAATGTGGCATAATAAGTGATAGGGTCCTAGCAATTTCTAGTTCCAAATGATGTGTTTAGGGCGCAGAATCAAATGTTGAGATTAATGTAGACACCAAATGTTGGGGTCCATCATGTGAAAAATTCACATTCTCTGGCAAAAGGTAGATTTATTAAGGAAAAGAAGTTATAGACAAAATGAAAGGATACACTAGAAACCAGGAGTGGTAAATATTAAATAGAGTTGGAAGAGCTTATAGTTAGCAAGGAAAGGGGTTTTAACAATTAACAATAGAAAAGGCAAGTGGAACTCAGGATTAATCAGGAGAAATTGAATACTGGCAGGTGAAATCCAAAGAAGGATTTAGCACCCTAAAAGAGTTAGCTATAAGAAGGAGAAAGACATCAAGAGGCATGATAGGGAAATAAGAAGAAAGATACCATGAGGCAGAATCTACTGTGGCCGACTTAATTTAAGAGGGGTTCAGTAAAGATGGCCATGGCAGATTTATTTCTTTTAGTGAGCATGTCTTTTTTTGGTATTTTTTTAATTAAAACTTTTTATTTGCAAAACATATGTATGGGTAATTCTTCAACACTGACCCTTACAAAGCTGTCTGTTACAAATTTTTTCCCCCAAGTCCCCACCCCTCCCCTAGATAGCAGGGAAATCCACTATATGTTAATTATGTTAAAATACTTGATAAGTCGAATATATGTATACACATTTCCACACTTATCATTATTGTGCAAGAAAAATCATATCTACAAGAAAAAAATCAGAGAAAGGAAACACAATGCTAGCACACATCAATAGAGAGCATGAAAATGCTATGTTGTGGTCCACATTTCACATCCTTCTCTCTGGGTGTATATGGCTTTCTTCAATGAACAATTGGAACTTGTTTGAAACATTTCATTGTTGAAGAGAGCCATGGCATGGCAGATTTATAGGGGAAATTTAACCTCAAGGGTTTGACATACGATTTCTGACTTAATATAGCAAGGTGGGACTATCCACAATCTTGACAGAGGATGGGATTATAAGGTTAAATTGATCCCCATCAATGTCCTTCCCTACTTGCCTCAGGGAGCAATTTAATCAGTACTTCAGGCTCTCTTTGCAAACCTTACCCGATAATCCAGGACCTCATCTCCTGAATACCCTCTTAGTTTATTGATAGATTCTCTCAGACACAGAAGACTACACCAGATTCAAGGTATTCTGTGAGTCTGCTTCCATGCAAAACTATACTTCATGAGTGGCCATTGATGTTTTCCCTTTACTAGTCAACAGAGAAAAACACTAAATGAAACAGCACAGTAATAAAACATTTCCCCCATAAACATGGGGCACAATTACTCACAAATATGCACACCATCAGTGGAAAGAATGGACACATAAGAAATTCCCATATAAAAGCATAAGGAACATGTGTGACAAAGACAACTCAAGTGCCAACTCATAAGGCTGCCTACGTCTCGGGATGCTATCAAATTGTTCCTTTCTGGCCTTATTGGAAGGAGATGTGTATTCTCCCTCTGGATACATGGTTTTTACTAGATTTGTAATCTTCTCTGGACCTTGCTCCCTACTGATCTTTCATGGCTCCTTCTCTACATCACTCCATTGGGCTATTGGTTACTGCTGACCATTGCTCCAGGGAGCAAAAGTTTAAGTAGTTTTTCTCTGCTTCCAGTCTCTGAAATAACTAGTTGAAGTACTTTGTCATCTCTATGGGAAGAGTGGTTTCTTTCCATTTAAAGCTTAACAGAGACTCTATACTCTCTTAGAGAAAAAGATAGAAAACTTCAATACACCCAGTCATCACCCTAGGAAAAACTTTCTTAGCATTTTTTTTCCTTCAAGGAGTGATTTGTCTGTTTCTTTCATGTAGTTGGCTAGAAGAAGCTTGTTCTCCCCCAGAAGGAGATCCTTTTTTTCCAGGTCACAAGACAATACAGGGATATTTCCAGCTAAATAGGCTAAATTCTATTTCTTACTCATCATTTCTGGTGTTTAATTTTCTACACAATTCCTCTCCCTATCAAAGGATTAAACAATTTCTTTTGGGACCAAATTTAATTCCCATTTGGGATTATGTGTCATCAAACTCATTTGAAGGAAGCTTTGCTATAGAACTCCCACAAAGATGTCCCATACAGATCTTTGTGGATCAAACACCATTTTTTGTTTTGTTTTGCAACACCTTCACAAAATAATGCAAGCCTTCCCTCCAAAGAAAATTTTTTATCCTTGGAGGTGACGTTATTTTGTCTTCTACCTACCTAGATTCTTGGCCCTTCTGGCTTTGAACTCATCTTTATTTAATGTAACAAGAGGAATATAGCATATAGCAAGGAAATATGCTACAAAGTAGATTGTGATGGGGCAAAAAGAAGATAAAAAAGAAAATTTGAGGAGGTTGAATTCACTTCCAATAGGGGAATTAGGGAAGCTTCCAGAACATGAAGGAAAAAAAATAATTTCAAAAGGCGAAGAAAATTTGCTCTAAGAATGGTGTCCTACATAAAAGTGGGAAATGATGAGGTTGGATACAAAATGATGAGGTTGGGATAGCAATTCCTAGTTCAAAATACAAGGCTCAAGGTGTAAGGAATATGTGAAGAATTCATAATAACATTTTCTTTGCCAAAAAAGGTACTTTTATTTATGAAAAGTGGTTATGGGCAAATTGAAGGGGTAAAATAGACACCAAGAGTGATAAGTATGAAATAGATTTGAGGGAACATATAGTTAGCCAGGAAAGGAATTTTAACAATCAACAAGGGAAAAAACAATTTCTTTAGAAGAACTCACAATTAACTAGGAGAAAGGAAATATGCCATGAGGAGGGAGGATGTAGCAGACTGAATCCATAGAGCAGTTTAACAGATTTACCCCAAAACGGAAGGAATTACATCATTGATTGATGGACTAACCCAAAACAGGATTTAGCACCTTAAAAGAGTTAGATATAAGAAGGAGAAAAACACCATGAGGCATGAGGGAGAAGTTGAAAAGAAAAATGCCACAAAGCAGAACACTCTGGTGAGCTAACCCCAAAAGGGATTGAGCAAAGATGGCATTGACCATGAGGGCAGATTTATAGGGGAAATTTAACCTCTGGGATTTGACATCATAACTTGGTTTTCTGATTGGATACAATAAGTAAAGTAGGGTTTCCCAAAGACCTACACCAAGATTAGGTCTATAAGTCTGAGCTAATCTTGATAAGTGCCTTTCCTTGCTTGCCTCAAGTGAGTGTTATAATCTTATCAGTATTTCAGGCTTTCTCTGCCAACTCCATATAGTTACCCAGGACCTCATCAGGAAAGACCAGGACAAGGTCAGGGGAACTCTAGTCATTCACTGCAACTGGAATAAATAATGATGCTTGGCACTTTTCACCTTTCCTTAGTGCTAAAGACAATACACAGTGTAATTTTTTTTTTTTGCAACATAACTTAAAAGAGGTCAGTTTTTGCTAATGGACAGCTTTCTGCAGAGCCTTGATTATTCATCATTCCTCAAGCATTTATTAAACACCTACTATATGCCTTGATGTTAAATAAAGTGGGAAAGGTTAAGAGAGAGGTTTCTTAATCAGCATTCACTGGGACTCTTAGAATTAAGTCATGTCACAAAAGTGCAGGCTAATAGAATCTCACATAAAGTCAAAAAGAAATCGAGTCACTAACCAAACCTCCCTCCTCCCATAAAGTGCACAAAATTTGCCACTCTAATATTCTTCCCTCTTGCAGGCCATAAGGAGGGATAAAGAGTAGTCCATCAGCAAAATTAAAGAAATCTAGAAGAGCAGGAAAGCACAGCGAAAGAGAGGTTCTGTTCTGGTTGCAAGACAGCTTTTACATTGTAGAAGCAATCTGGAAATGTTTGTGATGCTAAAACAAAATACATCAATAAAACCTTAAAAATTAAAGGAAAATAAACCCTCTGGAAGAAATTTATTCAAAAATGATTTTATTATTGTTTTGAAATAACTCTGCCAAAAACAATTCTACCATTCCAATAACTAATCACTTTACTTTATCACCTACCTCCAAAATCATACAACCAAAATTAGTGGACTGTAATATTCCACTTTTAGATTTTAATATTCTTGAAATGCTATGACTTTCTTAGTGTCATTACTGTTGGATGTATGCCTCTCAGCAAATGAATGTCAGTAGAAAGCTCATATACCTGAGCCCCTATATGGATGGAGAAATGAAATGAAAGCTAGTAAAAGGCAATGGAATTGAACTGAAAATGATAGTAATGAAAAGACATGAAGACAAACAGCATTTTGGCAATCACATTATGCTCTGCAGAAAGCTGTCCATCAGCAAACACTGGCCTCTTTAAGTTGTCATGAAAAAAAAATGATTACAACGTTTACCATCTCTAACACTGAAGAGAGATGAAAAGTGCCAAGCATCATTTCTTTATTATTATCATTTGCTATGGATTCAAATACTATTGGGAGTGAGCAGGGATTATTAAACAAAAGATTCTGTTCTGTTTTCCTACAGAGCAAAAATTAATACATGTCCTTGAAGGGGGGAAAAAACAGAACCCAGGTAGAAGGCCGGACTGGGGATTAGCATAGGGAATTGGGGGGGGGGATTTGAAAGGCCTCACAAGGAGAAACAAGGAGAAAAGGAAAATTTTAGTGGCTGACATGGTGGTATATTTCCTGGGGATCCTGTCCTGGGTGGTCTTTTTTCATTAGCTAGTACCTTATTTAACTATTGTGACCTACCGCATGATTCATCATGCTACTACTAATATATGAGTTTTTACCTGTAATATTAAAACTAAATGATGGATCTATCCAATATGATTGTTATCATTATTGGTTTCTGTTATTAGTATTTATTATATACTATAACTCCAAGTATAACCACTATTCTGGAAAATGTCTTTCTTAAGTAAAGAAAATATTGTATTCAGCATGGTTTGTTGTAAGTATTTTTGCCTCTGGCTGTGTATCCACTATGACAAACTGCCTCTCTTCTAGAGAATTTTCATATATTTGTCAATTTATTTCTTGCACTGCTAGACTTAAAAAGAAAAGTTATCTACACCTGATGTCTCAAGTTCATTGCCACACTCTTTCCCACCCCCACTACTAAATTTTAATCTGCTTTCACCTCAACCTGAAATTACTGTCTCAGAAATCATCAAAAAACTTTCTAATTGCCAAATCCAGGTGCCTTCTTAAAATTCTCTTATTCCTCAACATCTCTGAAATACTCAAAACTGTTTCCTACCAGCTTCTAGTCTCTCTTAAAATCAAGATCATACTTTTTTGGCTCTCCCCTTACCTCAACAACTATTCCTCTACCATATAAATTTATTTTAGTACAAAGTTCAGAATGAACAAAAATTGGCAGTTTATGGTAAAGCTAGCAGAAAAGGAAGAGGGTTTTTTAAAACTATTTGCCAAAGGGAAGATCATAGAAGGGAAATTATTGCAATGAGCAGTAATTGGGGCAATATGAACAGGGATGGAAAGAATATTGGATTGGGAATCAAAAGATCTGAATTTTTATTTTGATTTTACCATTTACTAACTATGGGTTCATCGCCAATAGCAGCCAAGCCCAAGCAAGCTTCTATGTGTTTTGATGGCTTAATATGAGTATAAATAGCAATTGTTTTCTATTCTTGCAAAAATCTTTGAGATTCTTCTCCTCCCAGATGGATAAATGTGGTGGTAAATTAGGCCATATTTTGTCTCAGTTCTTGCCTACCTCTTAGTCACTGAATGGATGTTATCTCAGACAAATTGAAGCCTGGGAAACCTTGATTTAGAAAGGCCAGGGTCATCCACTACATCCTGCACCATTACCAGTCACCTGGACTTTAGTCTTGCCACTGGACTTGGATGACCAGTAGAGAGGGTAAGACTAATTTTGATCAACTCTGCCCCATTTAAATTCAATTCTTGCTGAAGTCATCACCATAAAACAAAAGATGAACAGCATGGATCTGTTGGTAAATCACTTCTGAAGGGTATTGGTTGAATAAATTTCTTTCATTCCTTCTCTTTCTCTCCCTCTCTCTCCCCCTCCCATATATGTATATGTCTGTCTGTAAATATATATATATATTTGTATTAAATTAGAGTCTAAATTCAAAGATATTACAGAAAAGGTGAATGAAGGGAGATAAGGAAAAATTATGAAATCCATATTTTTTTCTTTCTAATGCACACTATTTTTATTGTCAGAAATAGCAGAGAAAATGTCAAACCTAACATGTAAGTATGCAGTGAATCCTCCTTAGAAAGTATTTGCTTCTCAGGATTATAAATACTTATTAATAACACTAGTTAAAGTTGTTTTTATAATAAATTCATATGCATACATGCTTAGCAAAATTCAATGTCAAATATTTCACCACATAAAAGTTCTCATCCAGAAATAAATAAAAAAGAAAGATTACAAATCAAAATAGTTAAGTGCTACTCTAAAAGTCACAAAAACAGCCACCTCATTTTCAGAATATGAAATACATCCAGTTGTTCCTCTTCTTCAGTCCTTCACTCCTTTAGTCATGGTTTGATTCCATTTTAGTATGTCATCCCAATGGTTCTCAGATCCACAAATAGTTCCTCCCAATTCTTTTGTCTTGAGCTTAGCATAAATGAAAGCTATTTTTAAAAGTGTATGGTTGGGGCAGCTAGGTGGTGCAGTGGATAAAGTATCAGCCATGAAGTCAGGAGGACCTGAGTTCAAATCTGGTCTCAGACACTTAACAGTTCCTAGCTGTGTGACCTTGGACAAGTCACTTAACTTCAATTGCCTCAGCAAAAAATTTTTAAAGTTTAAAAAAAAAATAAAAGTATATGGCTGAGATAACCAGATCACAGCTATAGCAAGAAGAGGGATGCTTGGACTTTGTCCCAGGCAGGAACACTCAGAAAATAGTAACTGTAGCTTTTGCAGTAGCTTCTTGTTTTGCTTACTACTCAATTTTGGTATCAGTAGTAGTCTCTACTGATCTCACCATACTTTTCTCTCCCTAATCTGCCACCAGTAAACTTTTTGCCCCTCCCCTTGGTCTTTATATTTTCAGCATAGTAGAAACCAATATATGTTTAGTCCCCTTTTAAACTGACAAGTGTGCTCAACTTTAAGCTTAATCTCAGTAAAGTTCTGCTGATTAAATCTTTATTTCAAATATTTAGGAACAGACAGTTGTGTCTCTTGTGTCTCCTTTCTATCCCCTATCCACTTGGCATTTTGCATATGCTTAAAACACTATGTAAATGATAGCAATATTATTATCATTATTATATCCTACCAGATTTCAAAACAGTTTTTCTTACAAATAGACTTTTTTAAGATGTTAAAAACTCATTTCTTTCTATGTTTATTTTATATTTGGAACTATGTCCTCAATTTCTACCTTGGATGTACTCTTTTTGAAACTAGTGTCTGGTCACCATAGCCAGGAGGCACTAATTAAGGTCTCAAGATCATTAAACAGTACGATATGAAACTCTGATCATCCAATAGTTTTATGAGCTGACTATTATCATTCTGATCAATTAATAAACATTTATTAATCACCCAATAATAAGAGGAACAGTTCTAGGCACAGGAAATAATAAGACAAAAATGTTAATAATGCGTGCCCAAAGGACCTTACCTTCTGTAGAATAGTATTCATTAAACTTCTTGAAAAAATAATGTCAGGCTCAAGATTTGGTTTGTCGATATTATTGTTGAGCCATTTCACTAATATCTGACTTTTCATGACATCATTTGGCAAAGATACTGGTGTGGTTTGCTATTTCCTTCTCTAGTTCATTTTACAAATGAAAAAACTGAGGTAAGTAGAGTTAAATGACTTGCCCAGGATCACATTACTAGTAAGAGTCTTCAACCACATTTGAATTTTAGGCTTCCTGACTCCAGGTCAGGCAACTCTATCTTCTGCTTCACCTAGAAGCCCCAGATATTTGGTTAGTTACCCCTTTATCCAAAAACTCTTTATTGTCTGAATTTGGGGCTTCTATGATTTAGCGACAGCTTCAGTTAAGCATTGTTCTTTTGATCAAGCTCTATTCTCTTGATCGCAAGGGGGAAAATACAATAGTAAAATTCACATTAAGATTCTTTTCACCCTTACATTTAATGAAAGATGAAATTGTATGCATCTATATATAAATAAAATACTAATCCATATTCTATCTTTTGGAGATTATTTAAGGACAATTTCCCATATTTTTACTTGAATTTATTAGCCCAGCTTTTCACCTCAATATGTGCTTCAATTGAAAATGTTCTGACAGTATCTTTTGGAGTGAGAAAGTTCTTCACGTACCCATCTTCAAATGCTGGTAATCCACCTCCTGGTGAACAGGACAAGACCTGAAAATGTATAAATCAACTGTAGCAACCACAGCACAAATGCTATTATCAGTCATGATAAAAATCAAGGTTAATCACAATTTGGTCTTAGGAATTTTGCTTAAGGACTCGATTCTTGCTTGAAGCAGTACATGTTACAATAAAAAAGAAATGTTTATGGATGAAAGCTGTAACAGTCTGTCAGCTGCCAACCAAAAAAGGCTCTATCCCAGCACTATTTAAACACTGCTTATTCATCTCAAAAGCTACAAAAATAAGCAATTTTGATGCAAATTCTGTGAGACTTTTTACTTTTTTCAAAAAAATTCTAAAGCAGAAGTTGTAGAGTATACAATCTTGTGAGACTTTCTGGATAATCTTGTTGGACAGTGAGCACTTTCTGGAAAAGAAGTCAAGGTTTGAATGATAATTTCCAAGAACTCAAAAATGTTGATATTTTCATGTTTCACTAGCTGTGACCCAGGGACTCTTAAATTGGGGTATATGCGCTTGATTTTTAATTTGTTTATAACTGTTTTTCAATATAATTTGTTTTCTTTGTAATCTTAAGTATTTAATTTTGTACATTTGAAAACATTAGGAAATGAGGTTCATAGGTTTCACCAGAAGGCACTTGGGTCCATGACATAGAATAAGAGAAAAATCCCTATTTTCTCTGCACCCTGACCTTATGCCAGTCCTCACCAAGAAACCTCATTTCTTAATGAGGCTAATGAACATCTTTTTCCTACTGTAGAACCACAAAATGTCACTTGTAGAAAGAGGCACAGAAGAGTTGAATTCACTGATTCAAATTCCTAGGACATAACTTATATTTGTTCTTTATTGCTACTCAACAACTCTTCTGCTCTAAATGAACTCCCTAGTTTTTAAAATTTCTTTGTAAACCTTTAGAGATAGAAATGAGAGATTTGATAATTAACTGGACATTAGAAGTTCCAAATTTTGTCTTGCATCTTTTTTTGCATCATGTCCCCATTTCTCAGAAGTAGAATTGGTAAATGCCTGGAGTTTAGCAATTTCTACTCTTGGTTTCACATTGTTTGGTAAAGTGGAGTGTCTTTTTTTAATGATCTAGTTCTCTAACTTTTTGTGGAGTACTACATAATTGTAATGATAACCACTTTATAATATGTTTTAACATCTGGAAATTCAAGGCACTTTCATCAGTCTTTTATTTGAACATGTCTATTAATATTCTTGCCTATTTGTTTTTCCATATAAATTCAATTATGATTTTATCTAATTCTGTGAAGAAATCTCTCAGTATATTGATTGGTATGACATTAAAAATGTAAATTTATTTTGGAAGGATTGTCATTTTACCCTACTAATCTGAGCTATTCAAGAATACTGAATATCCCTCTAATTATTTACATCCTTTCTAATAGTTTCATAGTTGCCCATATAAATATCATCTTTATTTCTAGTTAGGTTAATTCCTAAATATACAAAATATTTACAAAGTAATTTCACAAGGTAAAGCAGTGTCAACAACAGCAATCCATTTTGGTCTCGTTAAGAAGGTGGCAATTGATTCAAAACTTGTAGGAAGGTAGGAATTCTCTGGGATAGAATTAAGGAGGTCATTCTAGACTTAAAGGATAGTGTATAAAGGTATGGAGACAGAAAAGAGAATATTAATAGGAAGGGGTCTGCTGGTAAATAGGATCCTTATGGCATATGCAATCCTCTTCTCTTCTCTTTCATATCATTTTCCATTCCCCTTTTACTTTTGTCCCTGAAGAAGAGGTGCCCCTTCTATCCAAAGTCAACACCTTTACCAGTACCCTTGTCCCTATCCTTTCCCATATTCTCCAACAGATTACCCCCTCAATCATCCCTATCCCTCTCTAATTGTCATTCTTATCTACTATCATAGCTCTCCTTCATTTCTCAGCTGTGCTCCTAGAAAAAGCTATCTAAACACCTTACCTTTGCTCCCTCTCTTTTTGTTCACTTCTCAATCCTTTTCAGTTTGATTTGCAACTTCATCACTCAACTAAAAAGAGCTCTCTCCAAAATTTCCTTTTCTCTATTCCTAGCCCTATTCCTGACCTTCTGGAGTTCAAAGTCATACTTCTACTGATGTCTTATATGGAATTTTGCTCAGTGTATGGGGCCTTTTCATCCTGGAACATCCTACTAACCCTATAGCTGCTCCGTGGAGCAGCCCTCTACAAACCCTACTTTTTTCCCACTTGTGAGGTCTTCCTGTAAACCTCCATTTTGTGAAAGGACCCAAACCAGGCTGTGTTCATTACCCTTTCAACCCAGTACTGACTTTCTGGATTTCAAAATAATGCCTCCCTTCCCATTTTTCATCTCCTTTTTATATGTTGTCTTCCTTGGTTAGTTAAACTTCCTGAGAGCAGAAAATGCTATCACAGTATATAGAAAATAGAAAGTCCTTAATCAGTGCTTATTTTCTTTATCCCTTCCTTCTCTTCTATCAAGGTAGACCTCAATAAGAGAAATTCACCTCAAAGAATTGCTTTGACTGCATCCAACAGATTTTTATATTTTGCATGATTATTGTCTTTTAAAAAATATTATTTCAGCTTTTTCAGATTTCCTTTTTTAAACACAATCATTGTTAGAATAAGAACGGAGTCCTTGAGTAAGACAACTCCTACCAATTCAGGTCAGGGAAAAAAAAAAAAAAACAAATGCATGTATTTGTATTGTCAAGTTCTGAAATAAGCCAAACACATAAGTGAAAGAGAAAAGAAATATGAGTTTATTCAAAATAAAAGAAGTTTGCAAACTAGGGTAACTCACAATTACAGAATACTATGGACTTCCCAAACTAGAGGCTCATGGAAAAGTCTTTTATGGCCTAGAAGGAAAGAAGGAAGAGGTCCTAAGTAGTAAGGCCTAATCACAAGCTGGCTGTTCATGAGATCCCAGCCACCCTAGACAATCCAAACAAAGAAAATTATTTATTCTACCTGTTTTGTTCTTCCTTTCATGAATTCCAATGGAAGGGGAAAGGACATCAAAGGACATTCATTTTAGCTAGGTTTCCCCACAAGGCAAGATATTATTTTGTTGTCTCTCATTCAGACTATTCAGATTTCTTCTTCCCCTACTCTTTGCCTGATTCTCTTTATTTGTGTATTTTTGCTGATAAAATCTTTCAACTCTTACATATCTTTAAAGTTCTTTTGTTTTAAAACAATGTAGTCATGCTTACAGAATATGCAATCTGGATGTTTAAATCCTGCTTTTTAAGACATTCTTGTTCAGCTTTGAATTATTTGCTTTAGAGTAACCCTGAATTTTTGAAAACTTTAATTAGATTTTTAGCGCAATTTCTTTTATTTCTTCCCAATACTTTGTAATTTTGTAGTTATTCTATAATTATATACCTTAGTAAATCAAAGAAGATATTTCTGCATACTAGAATCTTACTTATTTTTTAATGTTATGATATATTGTCTAATCTTGCCACTCTGAATATAGCTCTTTAATTAGACCCTTGAAAACAGTGTTTAGCTTTTTAAATATCTTCTGGGATCCTAATTAATCTAATATTTGCATTTCTTATCCTATTCTCTAATTCAATTCCTGAACCTACATCAACATTAATTGCTTTTGGTTTTCAAATTTTACGTCTTGGGGTTTTTCCCATTTAATTTATCATTGATGGGTCTTTGTTCTCCTTCATTTGTTCTTTTATGTGTTATTTACATTCATTATTTAATACTTTACATGTCTTTCTTCAATTTATCTACTTATTCCATCATCTCTTCCTTTGTGTGTGTTTATGTGTTTGTATTTGTTATAAATTTGCTTCTGAATCAGAATATTCCTTTAATTCTTCAAACATATTTGCTGTTCAATTCAATTCATCTTGTGTTATTTCTACGAAATCATCCACTGATTTTTCAACTTGAACTCCATCACATCATATGTGTTTGACTATAACATTATACAAATCTCTCCCAAATACTTTCCATTTAGCTACCAGTGATCTTGGTCAAGCTCATTTAATCATATCAATAAACTCCAATGATTCTGTTATCTCCAAGATTAAATAGAAAATCTTACTTGACTTTTAAAGCTCTTAATAACTTGGCTCCTTTATATCTTTCCAATCTTATATTTTATTCCTCACAAATACTGTTTCTTATCCACTAGCACCTATCTCCTTGCTCTTTCTTGTAAGACACTCACTCTCCCCATTCCATGTATATGTGCAGGATGTCTGAGTCTCTTTCCTTCCTCATCTCTGCCTAGTTTCCTTCAAATCTTAGATTAAAAACGTAACTTCTATAAGAAACTTTTTAAAAGTCATACTTAATACTACTGCTAACTCTTTGAAATTATCCCCAATTTGTTGTGGATGTATCTCATTTGTATAAAGTTGTTTGCATGTTTTTTCCCCTTTTAGCTCCTTAAGGGCAAGGATTTTTTTTTTTATCCACTTTGTTTTTCCTCCCAGTGCTTAGCATAATGCCTGGTTCACAGAAAACACTTGATAATTGCTTGTTGATTTGTTGAAAGAATTTTGTCTCGAGTAATTAATTTTAATCAATAAATTTTCATCAAGTGACTACTATATCTTAGCAGCTAGATAGCACAATGAATCAAGAGTCAGAAAGACATCTTCCCGAGTCCAAATCTGGCATCAGACACTTACTAGCTGTACAACCCTGGGCAAGTCACTCGATCCTATTTATCTTAATTTTCTCATGTATAAAATGAGCTGAAGAAGGAAATATTCCAGTATCTTTGCTAAGAAAACACTAAATGGGATCACAATGAGTTGGATAGAACTGAAATGACAGAACAACTATGTCTCAAGCACTTTATTAAATGCCAAAGATACAAAAAGTGGCAAAAAGTAAAAACTTGCCCTCAAGAAGCTTACCATTTAATGGATTTTAAATTATATAATCATTTGTGGTACTTTTTTAAAAAAAAATTACTACTTATTTTTCAGGTCATGAGAGTTGTAGAAGAGAAAGCTCTAACAAAGGTAATCTACATGTGATTTAGAGATGCTGTGGAAATGTGATACTTGGTCTTCTGATAACTCTGAAGAAAATGGTACTTGGCTTGGGGAATGAAAAAAAACATGGATTCCTGGTTCTCAACTTTGCCCCACTTACCCTGCCTAATAGTGAAATTCCTGCTTCTTTTTTCCTAATTCCCAGAAAGTGAAGATAATTCCATACTTTCCTCCACATCAAAGTTAAGGGAGCTCCCCACTTATCCTACTTTCACATGTGATTCAGGCATAGGGAAGATACAATTCTGCTTCCACCTCTATTCTTGAAAAAGCATCACAAAATTCTTAGATATATGATTTAACAAAGATTTATTTTTTGATAAAATATGTAAACTTATCTCAGAGTTTTTACTTTCTTATGAGGTTCGTGTTCATGGATCAAACAATTATTATGATGAACATTTTAAAAGATTGTCATAGAAATTCTCATTGTCATTTCTGGAAGTTGTTAAAGACATTCATGGGAGCAAGTTATTTTTTATCTCCTGATCTGAGTTCTATTCAGGAGAGAGATTCAGCAGTCTTCCATGAACATAAGCATAATTTCCATTGGTATTTGGGTCATTAAACAATACATATACTGGGACAGGTACTGCAGAGGAACAAGAATTGGGTCAAAATTAAATAAGAAAAAGAGGATTGGATGGGGGGTGGAGCCAAGATAGCGGAGTGAAAAGGTGACTCTCTGCCTCTCCTCCGATCTTCTTTCAAAGCAACAATTAAATAAGCCTCTGAACTGATCTTCAAGTCAACAAACTCAGAAATATTTAGACACTGTTTTCTGAAGAACTTCACATCAGGTTTGTCTAACTCGGACAGAGAGATAAATAGAGGACTCCTGTGTAGGCCGGAAGTGAGGGTGGGACTCAGCTCAGCTCATCGTGGCAGAAATTCCAAACTCCAAACTCCAAATTCCAAACACCTGGAGTTTATCTGAGGCACTCGGGACATTCTGCCCGGATTGGGGGCAGGTGTTCTGGCAGACTTGCCTTGTTTAAGGAGTAATTCAGACTTAGTCCTAGCCCCCACCGGACCAGCACCTTAAGTTAATTCGCCGAAGTGCCCCAGGGCAAAGAACTTCAGCCGCCATTTTTTTCCCTACCTTAAAGAGATATCCGCGCTGTCTAAAAAAAAAAATGAAGAAGCAAAAGAGAGCTCTCACAATAGACAGCTTTTATCAAGACAAAGAAGTCATGACCCCAGATCCTGAGGTTCCTTTAGACAAAATACCAGAAGAAGGTATTAAAGACCATCACTGGTCACTTTTTCAAAAAGCCTTTCTGGAAGATTGCATAAAGAACCTCAAAAGAGAGCTGGAGGATAAATAGGAAAATAAACTGAAATCAGTGCAAGAAGGATATGATGCCCTGCAAAAGAGATATGAAAAAGACACCAATTTATTGAAAAATAAAATTAGTGAAGTGGAAAAAGAGTGCAATGAAAAAAAAATTCAATTGGCCAGTTACAAAAGGAGCTTAAAAAGGTAACTGAAGAAGACAACACTTTAAAAATAAGAATTGAAAAACTACAAGTGAATGACTCACTAAGACTTCAAGAATCAGTTAAACAAAAACAAAAAAATGAAAAATTAGAAGAAAATATGAAATATCTCCTAGGAAAAACAACTGACTTGGAAAATAGATATAGGAGAGACAATCTAAGGATTATTGGACTTCATGAAAGCCATGATGAAAAAAGAATCTAAACACTATCTTCCAGGAAATCTTGAAAGAAAACTGCCCTGAGATTGTAGAATCAAAAGGCAAAATCACCATTGAAAGAATTCACCGATCACCTCCTGAAAGAGACCCCAAAATTAAAACCCCAAGGAATATTGTGGCTAAATTTCAAGACTATAGCACCAAGGAACAGATTCTGCTAGCAGCCAGAAAGAAACAATTCAAATACCGAGGATCAATAATTAGAATCACACACGATCTGTCAGGCTCCACATTGAAGGATCTAAGGGCCTGGAACCAGATATTCCAAAGGGCAAAGGAACTTGGATTACAGCCAAGAATAACTTACCCAGCTAGAATGAGCATTATCCTCCAGGGAAGAAGATGGTCATTCAATGATATAGGTGAATTTCACCTATTTCTAATGAAAAGACTGGATCTGAACCAAAAATTCGACATCCAAACACAGAACTCAAGAGATGCATAAAAAGGTAAAAA
>JAJPUD010000763.1:366627-385495 GCA_023553655.1 Myrmecobius fasciatus | reverse complement strand
AACAACAATACTATATGACGATCAATTCTGAGGTCCATGGCTCTCTGCAACAAAGAAATGTCTCAAACCAGTTCCAATTGTTCACTGAAGAAAACCATATACACCCAGAGAGAGGGATATGAAATATGGACCACAACGTAACATTTTCATGATCTCTATTGATGTTTGCTTGCATTGTGTTGCCTTTCTCTGATTTTCTTTTTTTTTTCTTGTAGATAGGATTTTTCTTGCACAACTTGTCAAGCATTTCAACATTATTAACATGTAGTGGACTTCCTGCCATCTAGGAGAGGGGAGGGGACTGTGGGTAAAAGTTGTAATGGAGAGCTTTGTAAAGATCAATGCTGGGGAACTACCCATACATATGTTATACAAATAAAAAGCTTTAATTAAAAAAAAAGAAAAGAAAAAGAGGATTGGACTGTATTGGGGAAAATATTTTAATATTCCTTAGGGACTCACACACACACACACACACACACACACACACACACATATATATATATATATACAATCTTTTTAAGACAAATGTTTCTCTGGTGATATCATATAGTTATAAATCTTAGAATGATGCAATCTTCAGAGTCAAATTATAGGCTGACCCAAAGAGCACAGTGGAAACATATTAGTTGTATCTTTCTAATGATCACCTCTTTAAAGATATGACATAAGAAAAGTCTCTTACATTTATCCCTCTCCTGAGCCCTGGACCAGCCAAATATCATCCATGGTGGCAAGTCTGAAACTGTAGCATGACTTCTTAGACTTTCTGAATTATTTGAGAGTCAATAACTAAAATCCTTCTTATGAGATGTACAACCTACAAGACTTTTAACATCTTTTCTGTAACTAAGTTTTAATGTTCTTTAGGCCTTTCCATCTACTTTTCCAAACTTCTGGACACTGCCTTTCAAGCTACTAACATATCCTAACGACTCCTGGTTCTTGGCATCTGTCCTGCCTTTGATATTAGGACTTCAGATGCATTTTTATCCATTTTGAAGTTGAACTCTCTTATTTATGTTGTCTCTCTAATTAGAAAGTGAGCTCTTTGAAAGCTAAGGTTGCTTAACTGTGATCTTTTTTTCATTTTGTATCCCTAGTCCTTGGCACAGTGCTTGGCACATAGCAAATATTACAAAAATTCTTTTTCAATAAAAAAACAAGATCAGGAAAAAAGATGAGTTACTCATGTGGTGACTATAAAAGATAAAAGATGGACAATCATAGTGCTACATCAAAACCCAGGAAAGCCTGGGAAAAGCTCTGCTGTCATCCTGATGCTCTTTAAATCAGTTCCTACTTCATCAACCTATGTAAATAGGCCTGCCTTTGTAAATTTAATTTAACCTGAATAAGTAAGCTTTGTGTAAATTCTAGCTTAACTTGAGCAAAAGGGATTATGTGTGATGGACCTGAAAATGTCCATGTGTATAGAATATACACGAACATATGTGCATGCACATGTGGATATAAATTTATATGATTTGCCATATAAGTTGGTATAATTCTATTATGAATTCTAATAGCCTCTAATTTGAAAAATGTTTTCATCTAGAATGTATTTTGCCAAACTCTTTTGAACTCAGTCACTCATGTCCCTGAGTGGACAAATTTTGGACATCCACAAAGGAGCTTTGGTGATTGGAGTAGTTATTTTCTAAGGAAAAAAAAATAATTTCTTTAATTTCCCAAAGAGAGAGATAACAAGAACTGTGTCTAAGAGCAAATTTGAACTTTTCTTCCCAGTGCTGTCCTTATATGGAGTGCTAGTACAAGTAGCAAGAAACTGATAATCCTGGCTCCTTTCAGAACTCATGATGAAATACGAAAACCTGGATGCTTATCGCCTAATGTTCTGTGGAGGATCCTGAGACAACAGCTTGCTTCTGATTATCTGGACCTAACAGGATTTGACCCTATAACCCAAAAGCCTGCTTTTCTCCAAGAAAACTACCAGCTATGACTATTTGTTTTACTGTGGTCCTTGATTGGGTGAAGCTGCCTTAAAACAATGTCTTTAATAAAAGTTACTCCTTGAGGATGAGATAGGCTGTGTGTAAGATTAGGCTAGGAAGAAATTCTA
Source organism: Myrmecobius fasciatus (assembly GCA_023553655.1). Lineage (NCBI taxonomy): Eukaryota > Metazoa > Chordata > Mammalia > Dasyuromorphia > Myrmecobiidae > Myrmecobius > Myrmecobius fasciatus. Next base: position 383,409 of record JAJPUD010000763.1, on the reverse strand, counting down.
CTCTCAGAGGAATTTTAATGTCCCTGTTTGGCCAATATACCAACAATATTTTTAAAAAGGCATCTCTGATCTACTGGCTATTATTCTGGAAGTGAAGTCACTCAAGGGTATAAAATAACTCAGAGAGGTCAATAACAGGAAGATACGCTTGAGGCCTTAAGTATGTTGAGTGAGTTGTTGGTAGAGGAATAAGGCAAAATATGGTCAAGACTTACAAAGAGTAAGAGGGCAAGGGTCGGTTATAATAAATACCAATAGAGAAAAATGCCCATATTAATGAAAGACTTTTTAAAATATTTTCTTAATAATGTCTTTTAAACTACTTCTTGCAAGAAATCATCATTGGCAATATGTCACAATCTAATTATAAACATATGCCTTTCCATTGTCATCTGTAAATTTGATTCCTTTGAAAATATAGAATTTGAGAATTTATATTCCTTTGAGAACATAGAATATAGAACATATAGGTGGTGCAGTGAATAGAATACTGGATCTGGAGTCAGGAAGACCCAAGTTCAAATCTAGCCCCAAGTTAGCTGTGTTACCATGCATAATTCACTCAACTTCTACTTGCCTCAGTTTCCTCAACTGGATAATTGTGTATATCTTGTAGGAATGCTGTGAGTCTCAAATGAGATAATAGCCATACAGTATTTAGCAAAATGCCTGGAACATAGTAGGCATTGCATAAATATTTATTCCCTTCCCTATAGTGTTCCAAGATTTGAAACCATATGCACCATTGGTAAAACACTGAAGAGGAGGAGGAGAAGGAACAGGAAGAGGAAGAGAAAAAAGAAGAGAAAGAGGAAGATGAAAAGAATGTGGAGAAAGAGGAGGAGGGATAGGAGAAGGAGGAGAAGGAAGGGGAAGAAGAGGAGGAAAAAGAAGAAGAGGAAGAATATAAGGAAGAGGAGGAAGGAGAGAAGAATTAGGAGAAAGAAGAGGAGGAGGAGGAAGCAGAGGAGGAGAAGGAGCAAGAAAAGAAAGAGGAGGAAGAGGAAGACGAGGTGCAGAAAGAGGAGGAGGGATAGGAGCAGGAGGAAGGGGAAGAAGAGGAGGAAAAAGAAGAGGAGGAGGAAGAGAAGAAAGAGGAGAAAGAAGAGGAAGAGGAGGAGGAGAAGGAGCAAGAAAAGGAAGAGGAGGAAAGGAAGAGAAGGAAAAGGAGAAGGAAGAGAAGGAGAAAAAGGAAGAGGAGAAGGAAGAGGAGGAGGAAGAAGAGGAAAAGAGAAGGAAGAGGAAGAAGAGGAAAAGAAGAAGGAGAAGGAGGAGGAAAAGGAAGAGAAAGAGGGGGGAAAAAGAGGAAGAGGAAGAGAAGGAGGAGGAGAAAAAGGACCAGCAGCATTTTCCTAACTCGAACTATCAAGTTGGGCCCCAGAGGGCAGCTATTACTGCTCACAGATTGTTGTTCTTGTTTGTCCTTTTTTTCTTGACTTGCCTGTGAATTGTATTTCAGTGAGGCAGAGCTGTGCAAAGTCATCAGATTCTAGTAGCATGATAACCTCTCCCAACTTCTAATCAAAATGATATTGTCCTGCTCAACTCAAACATTCAAGTAGATATGGGATTTCATTGAGAAAGATGTTTGATTCAATAGTTCAAGTCACTATTGTACATTTCTGCCCATTCTGTATGCCTCATGCCCTTGCCCTCAAATAAGTTTACCATAGGGAATATACCAGGGGTTCTTTGCTTACATTCTCCTTATTTCATCCAGATACTATCCACCAGCTTTCTCTTGTTCTTGTCACATCATTAATTGTTATTGAAAAAAATGTAATCCTAATCCATTCAATAAAAACAGAATTCTGTATTTCTATGTCAAAGAAAGGTCAAGATTTGAGTCAGAGCAACTACAAAGATCATTTATTGTTTTTAATAGATTAATAATGCCATGGTCATTTTCAGGATTTCAACTTTGCCTCTTGGTTTTGGAATACCATTTTAACATTCCATTTTCAAGCAGCTTGCTACATAGCTGCTTTCTTTATCTAACAGTCTTACTTCCAACAAGCTCAATTATGAAGGTCATAGCTGCGGAGTTCATTTTGGCACCTTTTCTACCTTCTTCTATATCATATGAAAGATGAAATAAACAGGAAACAAAGGTTTGAAAAAGTCCCTTAATTCTGGTAGATTCCAGGCATAAGTCAAATTTGATGATGGCATCAAAAGCCAGGCTCAGGATTAACTAGATGAAGAAATTTTCTGTTTAAAAAGGAAATCACACAATGGAAAAACTGAGTCAAGAGGATCTTACTTTAGGCCACACCAAGATTATCCTTTCAACCTTTTTGAGAGACAGACATCCATCTTTAGCAGTTTTCATACTGGAATATAAGACATTTTCTATTATTGACTTCATGACAATTCAGACAACCATCCCTGTAACCAAAACTCAAAACATAGTAAATTATATTCTCAAGAATTTTTATCTCCTAATAGCAAAATTTCACTAACCATAATTTAGACTTTGAATAGTATTAATTATATTTCCCTTACAATTCCATTTCATTTATTCTTTTCTTATAAATTAAAATTAATGGGTCTGTTGTTTCTGTAAATATCTGATAGTTGACTCATGGAAATGTATTGAAGCTACATCTTTAAACCATCCAGTACATTTTCATAATTTTTATAAGTCATTGTCAAAAATTTTCAGATGAAAAACCATTCTTTATTACAGTAAGCATTATTATCTATTTTAAAACAAAATAAACCATATTAGATATTTAACAATTTTCAAATATCTGTTTTATCATTGTTTTAAAAACTTCATAATCTAACAGCATCAAGATTTTTTTTAAAAGTTGTCTTTTTAACAGCATTTGTGATACAGTGATTTCACAGTATAAGAAAATTTAGAAATATAATAGTAATATATATAATATCTTGTGTTTAAAATATGAAACAAAACATTATCAGTCAAATCATGCCTATTTAGTCAAATGCATTTCCAAATTATTTTCATAGAAAATCATTAATCTTTGACACTTTATGCTAATGGAATCTAAAATCCAGTATGCAATTACATTAAATTAAAGAAATAATAATAACAATACACACCATTTATATAATTTTTACCTTATGTTAGTCACTATGTTAAGCATTTCACAATCATTATATAAGGAAACTGAAGCAAACAGAGATAACTTGCTTAAGATCACACAGCTAATAAATTTCTGAGACTTAATGTACTTGAGGTTTCCCTGATCCACATATTTTTCCAGCATTGGTTGTTGGGACCTTTATTTGGGAGCCTGATCTAAGAGAAGAGGGGTTAACAGTGTCAGAAGGGAAAGATCTCTGAACTGAGGAAATTATAGGGAATTTCTGAGCTTCATTGGGAGGCTAACAGGGGGTCCTTCTCTTTAAATCATTCTTTCTATTCCTTAGATTCAGTTAGGTGGTGTAATGGAGAGATTACAAGCCTGAAGTCAGACAGATTCATGGTATTGAGTTCAAATCTGGCCTCAGACACTTACAAGCTATGTGACCCTGGGTAAGTCACTTAAGCCTGTTTGTCTTGGTTTCCTCATTTGTTAAATGAGCTGGAGGAGGAAATACAAACCATTACAGTATCTTTTCCAAGAAAACCCCAAATGGGTTCACAAAGAACCAGTCATGACTGAGAAATGACTCGACAACTTCCACTCCTTAAATAGTTTACTCATTTTTAAGTTTCTCTCTTTTCAGAATCAAGAAAGGTTTAAGTAAATTTAAATTTCAATCTCATTATCTATTTTTTCATCACTTGGGATTATTTCCAAACTAGTTGCCTTTCTTTATTACACTACAACAATGAAGTCTATCAAACTAGGAAAGAGTAGGGGGAAATTATCTACAACAATAAGTCTATTAAACTAAAAAAGAGTAGGGGGAAATTATGTAAGTGCTTTTTACACCTAAAACTTTTACATAATTTAATTCTTATTCTTAACAAATCCTACAGGATGATAACCCAAAACTCACTAAGATTTTTCAGAAGAGTCTGAGTCCCTGAAATTATTCAAAGTCCTAGGAGTTCTCCCTTGCAATCTTAAAATGATTAATCTTTAAATTTCTTAATGATTAATTTCCAATTCTCAAAAATCTACTAAAATAGTTTTAGCAATTCTACAAACCAGAAAAAAAAGTTTTCCTTTCTTTGATTATCTAACTTTATCTTCTGTAATTACAAAATGACTAGAATTGAAAAGCCCGAAAAAGTATCTTGCACTGTTTTGTTTTTCTTATAAACTAATCTCCCACTGAAACTTACTTTTGCTTATTGGGACAACTGCTTCAAGTATGAAATTCCATTGATCTCACCCATTCTAAACTCTGGCTGCCTCTTTTTTGAAGTTCTTTCTGATTGGTTTCTTTATCCTTTTAAAAATCTTTCAGGTAGCAGAATGTACAAACAACACTAAATATAACACAAGACAAAGATTTTCTTGCATTTTATAAAGATGTAAAAAGCATAGACAAAACAATAAGACTTCAAGAGGCTGAAGAGGAATAGGAAGGATAGGATATAAAGAAAACCTTTGTTAAGGGAGTTGGACAGGAACCATCACTTAAAGCTGTCCAAGAAAACCAAAAATTTATCTGATCAGAATACAGTTTTTCAATGACTAGCCTTAATTTTTTTCAATTTGCTGTAATGAAAAAAGACAAACTGAAGCCAAAATAAATTACCAGTTTACAAGTAACCAAAATAAATCTTGCAGATTCATACCAGATGTCACATAATTCAATTTTGTGCTGTTTCGTTATTCCCATAGTTATTGAGAGGATCCTCTGGTTGCACAATATCAAAAATTTATTCAAAAGACAACCCAACAGTATTTTACTATCACTGAAACCTATAACCCCCTTCCCCAAGGGAAAACCTAATCCTCAACTAAAATTTAACTTAATCCTATCCCTAACCCTAAACTCCCCTCTCCTAGGGGATCCCTCCTGGGAGAACATCGAATTCTTGATTTAACCTAAACTTAACCCTAAACCCATCTCCCCTGAGGAACCCCTCTCCTAAGGGAAAACCTAATTCTCAACCTAAATCCTAAATTTCCCTCTCCTGAAGGATCCTTTCCTAAGGAGAACCTGATAATGGTTCCAAAATTTAACAGCTGTTGTAACTGAGGTACAAAAATACATATTAAGTGTGGCTCCTCACTTTCCCATGTGATTATTTTGTTGAGGTTCAAAAGGAGACCCCAAAAAGTTGGAGTCACAGACTGGTATTGGAGGCATCTCAAAAGAATTTGCAAGTTTGAACCCATCTCCAAGTCGAGGGACAAAGTTTATTGTAATTATAATGCCAATTATAGCAGGCTAAGTTCCAAAAGGATTTAGCACAGAACCAGGAGAAAGCTATTAGACAAAATTAGAGAGATCACAGCTTCATGTTACTTATTTGCTAATTTTTTGGCTTACAGGTAGGTTTTTTCACTGTCTCAAGGACCTGGTTATCATGGACCAACAGATTATCTATCTGGCAGCTAGCTATGTTTGTAGGACTATCCTAAAGCCAGAAGACTTTAGAATCATTGACGACTGTTAGAACATAAACACTCTAAGGCTAGGGATCCTCAGTATCACTGCTATATATCCCTAGAATCTATACCCCATCAATTTTGTTGTGTCTGAGAAACTCCAAAGGGAAAAGAGTCGTTCTTATATTCTCCCTGTTAAAGTCCTCCCTGCCCTTTCAGATGGGCAATCACTGGAGAGCTCATACCTGCCTTCCCAGATAGGAATAACATCCCAGTGACTGGAGGAGCCAGCTGCACTGTGTTGGCTATTTAACATTTGTCTATTCTTAAACTCCTAAAAAGGCTATGAAACTAAAAATAGACATGATTAGGATAACAATGTTAAAATCACAAATACTGGTTTAAATTTTAAAACAGCTCAATCAAGAAAATATAATAGGCATTTACTACTGTTAGTGATGAATACAGAGGCCTTCCTTCAAATCTCAACTAAATCCCAAAGCGAAACCAAATTCTCAGTTCTAGGATTTTTCCTCTTTTAATTACTTCCTACTTATCCTGTGTGTGTGTGTGTATGCATGTATTTATATATGTGTATATATAGCTTATTTGCACATTTTTGTTTGTTTTTTGTCTCCTCCATTCAATGTGAGCTCCTTGAAAGCTAAAACTGTCTTTTCCCTCTCTTTATATCTTTGGGGAAGTGCCTAGTTATTTAATTAATGGTTGCTTACTAAATGTTTATTGACTAAGAATGCAGACCTGAAAATAGAACAAAATGTAATTTAAAAATTAAGATAGTTTGGGGCAGCTAGGTGGCACAGTGGATAGAGCACCAGCCCTGAAGTCAGGAGGACCTGAGTTCAAATCTGGTCTCAGATGTTTAACACTCCCTAGCTGTGTGACCCTGGGCAAGTCGCTTAACCTCAATTGCCTAAGCAAAAAAAAAAAAAAAAAAAATTAAGATACTTTGCAGATTTTTATAATGATGAAATTATCATTATTGTAACAATCATCATCAAGATAAGTCAACAATCTTGTACAACATAAAATTTGCAAAATATTAATATTTTCATTTTACCAACAAGTAATTTTTGCCTGAGAATGGTTAGGTAGCTCACCCAGAGTCAGGATTTAAACCTGGGACTCCCTGACCCCTTTGTATATCCATCTAATTCAGTACTTTGTACATAATAGGTATCTACTAAGATCTGATTAAGTTTGATGAAAATAAATGACCTTCTAAAGCACAATAAGGTTTTCTAAACACTTTATACATATTATTTCAATTAATTCTGACAACAAACTTGTAACATAAGTAATGCAATTGTTATTATTTTCATTTTGCAAGTGAGAAATTCATGAAGTTGATTGGTATTAAATGACTTGCCAAAGGTCACACAGTTATGAAGCATCTGCTTTTAACATTTTTCCTGATTCCAAGTCTCATACTCTATTCAGTAAATCACATTATAGGTTTTCTAGACATTAGAATAGTAATAATGGGCTGCAATTTCAGGATAAAAATAATTCTTCTTCCAGTTCTATAATATTCCAATATTGATTATCTGCCTCTTAATAAGACTCTAATTTGTAAGTTTCTCTTATGTGGCTATAAAATTTCATCCTTAGGCATCTCAAATAAAATTTATTGGAATTTTTTCTTTCATAACTCATGTGGTTGATCCTGAATTTTTTTCTCTGTAATGTCTTGCACATTGCTTTGCTGTTTATTTTCTATCACAAGAATACTAGCATGCCCGCCATTCAGCAAAACACAGATTTTTATCTAGAAATTTTCCCTCGTGTTTAGCAAATGGCTCTGTGTGTGATGTATTTCTTCCTGCTTACTGAATCCAAGTGGAGGAAAGAGAAATGTTCCTTGACTTGTCCATTTGTTTCACCTTTACCAACATTGTGGCTGCAACTCATTATAGATAATTTGTGCTTAAGACTCCTTCCCTTGTGGCCCTTCAGCTAGAATTATAAACTTACTAAATCTCTCCTCAAAAATACACAGAGCCAGAAAGAAAGTGCCCACCAGCCATGTTCTTTGAGACCCATTAAGGGTAACTGGCTCTTTAAAATGTACCATATATCAGAGAACACAGATTGCTCTAATACCCAGTCTGGAAAACATAAAAAGTGTGACTTTTCAAACCCAAAAGAAAACAAATCTCACTGTGTTCTCTCCACTTTCTCAGATTTATTAAGAGAGGCATGAGGAAGCACACCAGTAATCAAATCAACAAACTTTTGTAAGTGATATGTTATATAACTTATAAGTAATATGCCAGACATTGTGCTAAGTACTGGGAAAACAAATAAAAGCAAAAACAAGACAGTCCCCACCCTCAAGGAGCTTACGTTCAAATGCCATGTTAACACTGTATTTCCAGCTATCTCTTGAGAAGAATCTGGTAATGGGATAATAAGCATGAGTACATGAGTCTGTACCAGTGAATTTCTAGTTAGTGTTTGATATATTCAAGCAAACCCTAATAGGAAGGAAAGAAAGGAAGAAGAAGCTAAGAAGAAGAGAGGAGGAGAGGGAAGAGCAAAAAGAAAGAACATCATTTCACATTCAAAGAATAAAGATTGTGTCAGGGGAAAGCGTGATGGAGTGGAAATTAAAGGTCCTGGGTTCTAATCTCAGCTCTATATAAAAAGCTTTGTGACCTTATACAGGTCATTTAACTTCTGTCAACCTTTATTTCCTTATCCACAAAATTAAGGGATTCATTATGGAAAACATTCTTAAATATTTTCTTAAATCTAACTTACAGAAAGCATTGATTAGATAAAATCAAGGGTGTGCTGGAAAATGTTAAACAACCAGCTTCTCATACACATACACACACCCAAAATTTGCACAATGCACTTTTAGCTTAATCTGTACTGTTAACTTTTCTCCATCACTTTCTTCAATCAAGATAATCAACAAAACAATGAATAATTCAAGCCCAGTTTGTAGCCTTTACCAGTTTCCTAAGTATAAATGCTCACAGTGAAAATTTACCAATACAACTCTAACATACCCCTGGATGCAATCCTCTCAGTATTAATACACACACATACAAGAATACCAGAATCAATATACTAGTCAATTTCACCCAATTTCTCAGATATCCATTCTATCTCTGAAAGGTAGAGCAGTTAGAATTTTAGCTTCAAGTTACAGGTCAAGTTTAAATTGTTTTAGTTAGTTATAGGTAGCACTATTTTTATTCTGCAAAGAAAGGGGAGCTAGGATCTTTTGCGAATGCATCAGTAAAAGAAAGTCAGACTTTCTTTTTTCTAAAGAAAGTTAGATAGGACTACACAAAGGTGTTAGAAAAGTTCCATTACTTGGAAACAGTTCGTACACATCAGTCAATCCAGCTATCTGTCTACCTGCTCTTCTTCCTCCTTCTGTACATTGTGGCCAGCTTTAGCCATATTGTTCAGCAAGGAAAGATGACTGGGGCAAATTCAGAGAAGCATAGAAAGACATATGGGAAGTGAGGCAGAGTGAAGGAAATAGAACCAGAGAGAACAAGGTGAAAAATAACTATAAGAATATAAAGTAAATAATAAAAGGTATCAAAACTGGTCAAATACAAGGCTGGTATTGATCTCATACTATCAAAATTAAAGTACATGTCCTTCCTTCTTGTTAATAATCAATAAACTACAAAAGGAGAAAGTGACGTGTACTATCAGAAATAATTGTACTGTCAGGCAGTTGACAGGGGATGCACTTCTAAAGAAGGGAAGATCATTATGTGGTTATTTTATCTATTTTATCAAGATAAAATCTATCAATAAATTATAAGGGTAAAATAGATGATATCTTACATCTCTTTCAATGTTCAAACTCAACAACAATAATAATTAGTAGTAATTCAATCATGTCCCACTATTCATGACTCTATTTGGGGTTTTCTTGGCAAAGATACTCAAATAGCTTACTATTTCCTTCAGCCTGTTTTACAGATAAGAAACTGAGGCACACTAGATTAAATGTCTTAATGTCACTCTGCTAGTAAGTTTATAATGTCAGATTTGAACTCAAAAAGTAAGTCTTCTGACTCTAAAGCTGGTGCTCTATCCACTTTGCCACCTAGCAACACCTGCATAGCACCTAGTAGGTGCATAATAAATGCCTATTACCTCCTCCTCCCATTTGCTAAATATTTCATCCATAAAATGTACAGAAAAAATTATTCTTTCCCTATTTCAAAGGAATATTTTAGAAATTAGAAATTAGAATTATGTTAGAAAATTAGAAATTAGAATTATGTTAGAAATAGAAATTAGAAAATGTTAGAATAAACTTTGAGCTCTTTAGAAGAAAGTGATATGTGGTATGAAATGTTGGTCGGTCTGATCCTTGTTAAATTATATGCATGGGTTTGTAGAGGTTTTTTCTTTAAAAAATGACTACATGTAACAGAAATTGAGTCTCTTGTGTAATCTTCTTGTTCTTTGCATTTTGAAGTGTTTGTGTTTGCTGATTATTACATTCACAATTTAAAAAAAATTTTAAACAAACTACACAAAGACAATATAGTGAACAGAACCAGAACTAGACAATCTATTGCCCAAGTCAATCAACACAAAAGAAGTTTACAAATCAAACTTTTTTAGACATATTCACTTCAGCAAAAGTGGAAAAGGAACCTTAGAACTGTTGGGGAAGATACACTGATTCTTCACTATGTACTAGGAGACAGAGATGCTGGTTGACTATGAAGCTAGGAAAGTTGTCACTGTGGAAGTACCAGTGGGGAAGAATAGGCAGACCAAGGAGGGATTCATTTGGTATAAAGAGTATCATCATCCTATTTTACCTAGTTTTTCTTGTTAACTAGATATTAATAGCAATTGTGCCTTCTTGCTGAAAGAATAAAAATGCTGCTAACCCTCTAAATACCCTGGTTTAAAACCTCAATTGTCATGATCTAGTTACAGCTCTCACAGTGAAAACACTATGAAACACACATGAATTGAGAGTAGGTTTTTATTTAAACAGCAAAAAATAAAATACTCAATAGGGTCTTGTTTTAAGCAAAGGTCAAATGAGCACTTACTGAGGATGCTACAAAGGGGGACTCTGCTACACAGAAACAAGTTGTATTAGGTAGCTTCAAAAGTATGTCTCAACCCAGTTTCTATAATTCTGTAATGAAGCATAGGTCTTTAATTTTAAAGAAAAGAAAACTGAATCCCAGGAAGCTAAAGTGGGTTGTCCATACTAGATTAGTGTCAGCTAAAGCTAGGACTAAAATCCAGGTCTTTCCCATTCCTCTGAGTTACCTTTCCTGTCACGGAAATTATAGAAATGCAATTATTTAATTGTTCCCATGGGTTTTCATGAATGTCAAAAGCAACAAATAAATGAATAAGTCTTCATTGGATCATAGAGTTAGAAGTAACCTTGAAGGTCACCTAACCCAATCTCCTTGTTATATGGATTTTTAAAAATGAGGTTCATCGAGGTTAAATGATTTTTTAAGGTCACACAGGTAGTAAATAGCAAAGATAGGATTCAAAATAAGGTCTTCTGACTCCAAATCCAGGTCTGCTTTCTCCAGGGACATATTCAGACACATCTGCTTGGGTATTTTGACCTCTGATCATAGAAAACATATTTGTATTTGTGTGTTCTGACCTCACTCTCAGATGAACAAAGCACAATTTAACAGAAGGTTCAATCAGGTAAAAACTCCGAACTGAAACCTCTCACTATTGCTAAGGAATGATTTCTTCACCCTTTGCTTTACATTTGGCAAGGGTGGATGGTTTTAGTTTTGTTCAGTTTTATTTTTGTACTTTTCAGAGCTAATTTTGTTTTGGTAGAGAGTTATCAAACTAACCTTCTCAGACACTTCCTTTCCATTTCCTTGGTGCAATTTTACACTCCCTTTCTCCAATAATGCTTTCCTGTTTAGAGCTTAGATTGAGTTCATCACTCTGAAAAAGCTGGAAACATTCTGACTGTCTTCTCTTATGTGAAGCTTACAAGTCATTGATTTCTGTTGCTTTGTCCTTAGCTATATGTTTATTACCTGTCAGTTCTGGTTTACTTAGCCATCTCTGGTACAAAACACAGCAGTCTATAGAAAACTCATAAAAAAAAATGCAGCATTTCATTCATTCTAGTGACGCTTACCATCTGCCCTTGAAAATCAACTCACCAGACTGCAGGAACAAGGTCTCTATTTTTTCAAAAGGTCACTGGCCTTATCTAGGGTGTGATAATGACAATATGAGGCAAAAATAAATAAATATTCAGGATATATGTGCTGGTGAAGAACTAAGTATTCTTTTATCTAAATTAAATAAGAGTTCCTTTTTATTATGTCACCAACTTGGGTGAGAGTATCATACTTTTAGATCTGGAAGGCATCTCAGACAGTTATGGAAACTTAGGCCTAGAAAAGTTGAATGACTTGGCCACATAAGAACAAATTAATAGAGGTAGGATTGAAATCCAAATGCCTTTCCTCTGAGATTGCTTCAAATTTATCCTGTGTTTGTATATACAGTTTGTACTTAATTTTGTATTTTTCTTTTCCATTAGATTATGAGTTCCTTGAAGCAGAGATTTTTTTTTTTGCTTTTGTATTTCCATTATTTAGTAGGAGCATAATCCATGGTGATCTTTAAAGATGGTGTGAATATCAGAAGAGGAGAGATTATTTAATGGTGACAGTGGAAAGTAAGGAAAATGTTAATTAAATAATCTTTTTTTATCTGTTCCATGATATTAGGTAAAATCTACCAGATAGAGAGGTAGATTTCAGGGATTATGTAAAAACCAGGTTCAAAGCAACAGAAAAATAAATAAGTTTAGGGACTGAGAATTCTACATTGAGAAGAGAGCTCTAGATTCTACACATGACTTTTTTTCTTCTCATACATAACTTCCCTATCAATCATTCACATTCTAATATTCTGTGATTTCATGTTGAATATTTTCTATAACTATCTCTGGCCTCTCTTTTTTTTTTTCACAGTGAATATAGAAATGGCTCACAGGGTTAAATTCAGCATCCCCTTCTCATATAGCCCATGATGAGAAATCCCAGTTCTTATTTTCACATGGACCGAGATTATTATTCAGAGCTTCTCATGAATTATCCTTCAGCTCATACTCTTGTCCAAGATTTTCAGTGCCTCCGGATTGGGCTCATGTCTAGATCTTAACAGCAAAGCTAAAAATAACCTCCAGTCCTACCAAGTGCCCCATATATCCCCAAAATACTCTATATTACAGAAATCCTGCCTACTAATATTCAACCAAGTCCTTGACTAATTACTTCATTTTCTGTTCTGTGACCAACAGACTTCCACCTCCAGCTTCCCTAATTCCTGTGATTCACAGATACCATGTGGTTAAGTTTAAACTCTTTTTCCCTGCTTCCTTTTCTAACATTGTCAGGTCTCTACAAGTCATGTGTAGAATCTGGATCCTTTTTCTCAGTGTAGAATTCCCAATCCCTAAACTCTTCTATCCTACCCCTTCTATTATATTCTCTAGAATCCCAACTTTATTGTTAACCAACCTTAGAACTCTTCCTCTCATGTGCTTTCTATATTCTTGCATTTACAAAAAGCAGTTTTCTCTGGGAGACACCTTTCCCTTGCCTACTCCCTTCAATGTTGTTGGCTTCTCATGTTCTCTGACTCAGTGGTCCAGGAAGAAAAATCAACATTTTCCTTACTTTCCACTGTCACCATTAAATAATCTTTCCTCGGGGCAGCTAGATGGCACAGTGGATAGAGCACCAGCCCTGAAGTCAGGAGGACCTGAGTTCAAATCTGGTCTCAGACACTTAACACTTCCTAGCTGTGTGACCCTGGGCAAGTCATTTAACCCCAATTGCCTCAGAAAAAAAAATTAAAAAAAAAAATCTCTCCTCTTCTGATATTCACAACATCTTTAAAGTTCACCCCATCCAACACTTAAAATTATCTTCTATTGTCCCTCAGATTATTCTTCATTTTTCAAACTCAACACCTGGCCCACAATATTCTTCTTCACCTTAATGTTTGATATACCAGTATTTATGTTGATGTTCCTTTGGATATCTTGGTCTCCAAATTTCATCAAACTCCTCTCTACCTTTGACCTCCATGTCCATTCTACCTCAACTTACCACAAGACTGGTTGAACTCCAGAACCAATCATATAACTTGAACTCCAAATGTTCCCTCTACAAATAATAATTTCGCATACTTGACTTTCTCCCTCTGCCTTATTTTTAAAAATGAGGTGTTCAGAGAAATCAAATATTCTAACCTATCAGAAGTACCAAATATGCCATATATACCTTGCCCATTTAGAATAAATGTGTTTCTTGAAAAGAATATAACTAAGTAGAATATAGTCAAATATAGTCAAAATCATGTTTAAATCTTTTCCTAGGTGATTTGGTCAGTTATCAATGCTGTAAATGTGCTGATTTTACCAAATACTCCAGTTAATTAAATACCACATAAACATAATTTGCAGTATATTCCCACAGAAGTCTAAAATGAGCTTTATAAATTTATGGGATCCCATTTAATGATGGTACTGAGGGCACAATACCCACCTCATAGGTTAACCCAAATTCTATAATTCTGTTTTGTCAGGACTTTTCAAAAAGATTATGAGAGGATGGAACAGAGGAATTAGTGGTATATTCAAAGTAGGATAAAATGTTCATGATTTTTTTTTCGAAATGGTTTCGAACAGGTACTTTTGGAAATTACAGTAAATTCTTCAAACCATTAAAGTAGTGGAAACCATTTATTAAGTACCTACTATATATTAGACCTTAAAAAAGACACAATGATGAAAAAATAGTTTCTTCCCTCAAGAGTTAATTTTAAGAATACACTAGTATAGTAAATGGCACTTTGTTATAATAAATTGCATTCTAATAAACAAAATACTTTAATGTTTCTTTTTTTTTTCTTTTTGCTGAGGTAATTGGGGTTAATTAACTTGCCCAGAGTTGCACAGCTAGGAAGTATTTAGTGTCTGAGGCCAGATTTGAATTCAGGTCCTCCTGACTTCATACTTTATACCCATATTTTAATGTTTCTTTTAAAAAGGTTTTAACATCTTTGTAGACAACTAGATAAGAGAGTAGATAGAGAACTGGGCTTGGAATCAAGAAGATCTGAGTTCTAATTCAGCCTCAGACTCTTACTATCTATGGGAGTCTTGGATATGACACTTTAACTGCCTACCTCATTTCTCTCAACTGTAAAATTGAAAAAAAGAAAAAAAAACCAATAACAATTACTTCCCAGCATTCTTCTGAGAATCGAATGAGCTAATATTTGTGAAATATTTAGCATTAGAATAATTAGTATTTACCTTGACTCAAGTACAAATATGCTCAGAGTGTTTTGCAAATTTCAAAGAAATTTCATATATGTGTGTGTACTTACATATCAACTATTATCATTATTATTATAATTAATAGTAGTACTATATCAACTATTATCATCATCATCATCATCATCATCATTATTTATCTCCCTGTGATGTAAGCAATACAAGTATCAGTCTTATTTTTTCAGATGAAGAAACTGAAAGTCAGAGACAGAGATAAGTAAGTGGTTGAGGAAAAACCTCACCCCAGATTGTTTGACTCTACATCTGGTTCCTTTCCATAATACTCCTCCAGTAAATGGCAATAAATTTCAAATCTCTTGGCCTGACCTTAAAAAACTTGAACTCAGTCTAATCAAGAGAGAATGCAAAAGGGAAAGAATGAAAGTAAGTAATCACAGGTACAATTATCAAGACTAAGAAAAATTGAACATTCCTTTTGGTGATAAATTCAGCTACCCCAAGCCAAAAGTTTTCCCAAGCCTTTATGTATTAAGCTCTTCGGGCCTGAGGGCATGCTTACTATGTTTAGTCCATTTGTCCTCACAGAATCACGGAAGGTCAGTTGTTTCCAGTTAGTTTTATTATCACTTTCCAGCCAAGCCAGATTTCCTTGGAATGGTTAGAATTAAAATTAATCTGAGAGGCAATGACTGTGGCAGACACGGCACAATTTATACTGTATCCCCAAAGAATGTCCATTTAGAAAAGGAAGTGCAAAAGAGAAAAAGCAGGAATGGAGACTATTTCACGAATTTGGGAGGTCAAAGGGCCATATTTGCTGAAGTTCCTTTTGACCAAGCAACAGAAGAAAAAAAAAAAAAATGTACAGGCAAGTGAGGGTAAATCAATATTTTAGAGTTGGGGCCAAGGGCTCCAATTTTGACCTTTGAAATGTTGTTAAATGACTAGAAGAAACACCTTCCATCTCTTCAGAACATTTAGTTAACCTACTATTGCTTTAACCTAAAATGTGGTGTGTCACTAGCCTGAACTATGGGTTTTCTCAGAGTTAATTATGTCTTGAAAGTAAGTCATAGACTATAACATGTCTCCCTATTCCCCCATTCCAAAAAAAAAAAAAGGAGAAGAAAGAAAGAAACTCATAGAAGCAAAATAACCTATTGAAAGTAGTTGAAATAATCTGAAAAGAATTAGATTTCTTCATCTACAAAATATTAATAATTATTGAGGATGGCAGCCCTGTATATCAAGATCCAGAAAAGGGAAAAGAAATAAAGATTTATATAATGTCTATGTACCTGGCACTGTGATAAGTAAGTTAAAAAATATTACTTCATCCTGTAAGGTAGCTGCTATTATTATCTCCATTTTAAAGTTGAGGAAACTGAGGCAAAATACCCAAGATCACAGATTTAGTATGATATATATTTGAGTGTTTATTAGTATAAGTCAAACCCTTCAAAAATATTTTAAGCCCACAATACAGGAGAATCAATCTTACCACAGCACAAAGGAAAGGGTAGTTAAACAACAGATAAATAGATAGAAGATAGATAGATAGATAGATAGATAGATAGATAGATAGATAGATAGATAGATAGATAGATGGATAGGTAGGTCGGTAGGAGGAGACAAAGAAAGATAGAGACATATTGACAGAAAGAGAGAAAGAGACAGAGACAGAGAGAGACAGAGATAAAACAGAGACAGACACACAGAGAGACAGAGACAGAGACAGAGAGACAGACAGACAGAGATGACTAAATAGATGGAGATGGATGGATAGGTAGGTAGGTAAGTAGATACATAGACAGATAAATAGATAGATAGATAGATAGATAGATAGATAGATAGATAGATAGATAGATAGATAGGTAGGTAGATAGATACATAGATACATAGATAGATAGATAGGTAGATAGATAGATAGATAGATAGATAGATAGATAGATAGATAGATAG
>JAJPUD010000763.1:346319-366617 GCA_023553655.1 Myrmecobius fasciatus | reverse complement strand
TAGATAGATAGATAGATAGATAGATAGATAGATAGATAGATAGATAGATAGATAGATAAAAGCAGCAATGATAAGAAGTGACAAACCATTGCTGGGAGGAAGCTTAATTAATCCTCATGTAATACCTCTTTTGCTTGCTACCCCCTTCATCTTTAGGGACACTCACTCTTTCTCTGTGGCTTATTTTTCTTCAACAATACCTCTATGCTGGCAAATTAGAGTGTTCTTCAGAGAAATGTCTATTACACCTCTCTACAGTCAGGATGACAGAAGTAACTCTTCTGGGTATTATTATTTTTATTATTATCATTTAATATTATAGTTCATGAGCACTCACTGCTATATTTCCTATTAAAAAGTCAGTTTATGATGTTGAGTGAAATAAGCAGAACCAGGAGATCATTTTTCATGGCAACAACAATACTATATGATGATTAGTTCTGATGGACATGACTCTCTTCAACAATGAAATGCTTCAAACCAGTTCCAATTGTTCAGTGAAGAAAGCCATATATACCCAGAGAGAGGGATGTGAAATGTGGACCACAACATATTATTTTCGTGCTCTCTATTGATGTTTGCTTGTATTGTATTTCCTTTATCTGATTATTCTTTCTTGTAGATACGATTTCTCCTGCACAAAAATGATGTGTGGAAATATGTATACATATATTCGATTTCTTAAGTATTTTAACATAATTAACATGTTTTGGATATCCTGCCATCTAGGGGAGGGGTGGGGAGTGGGGGGGGATTTGTAACAGAAAGCTTTGTAAGGGTTAATGTTGAAGAATTACCCATATGTTTTGCAAATAAAAAGTATTAATAAAATTTTTAAAAATAATTAAAAAAATAAAAAAGTCACTTTAGCTCAAATAACCTTAATTACAATTTTTATAGAAGATACAAAGCAAGCACATGATTTTTACACAATATTCCATCTATAAACAATATGCTTAGTATTCTTTGGGAAAGTGTGCATACACTTAATGTCCCAGAGTAGTAAGACATGTAAATAGGGAATACAAACAATGAGGACAAACCACAAATACAGCATCAGAGTGCAATATCTTCCTTATGTCTCAATAATAAACTCCCTAATGAAAATGGGAGATATGTTAAACAGATGCTTCCGCTGTTAGAATAAACTGAAGCACACTATACTGGACTAACACATTACTGAACAGAGCATCTCAGCTGGACAAGTCAATCTGTTGGTACTGTTTCTCTGGAGCTTTGTTTCTAAGTTGTTCCTTTCCTCATCAGAGCTTCCTCTCAATAGTAGCTATAATATCCATCACTTCCACCTTCAGGCTTAACTTATGCCTTCTTTTGAAATATCATTATCTCCTTTCATAAAAAGAAAATTTCTTTTATCCTTTGGTATGCTAAAGCTCCTTCACCTCTGCTTCTTTGTACAATTTTGCACAATTCTTCTACACCTGTTTACAACAAAAATGAACAGCAGAAAACAAAAAGAATTACAGATGGGTATGACTTGTGAAGTTATATATCAAATGCATTTCATTTTAAAAGAAAAATATCAACATCATATACAACCCTACTTTTCTGCTATTTATATGGAAATGCTCTTTTGATTTTGTGTTTATTAAAGTAGAATAAAAATTAGTTGTAAGCATTTTTTTCAAATTAGATAATAAAAAATAAAATTGAAAAAATAAAAATTGAAAGACTAGGAAGGAAAGAGAAAAAACTTCTATTATCTCCTCTTTTCTGCTCTTTTCTCTCATCTTTTATTCTTTTCATTCTCAGAAGCAGATGACAATACAAATAAAAGCATTTCTTCTCCATTCCTCTTTCTTCTCATGTAGGTAGGAGACGAGCAGGTAATAGTAGAGAGAAAACTTCAGCCTCTATTTAGCCAATAAAATTAGTCTGGCAACAAGTGACACTTCATAGAGTTTGAGCCTTACTTTAACACAAATCTACAGTCTCCTTTTTTACTTATCTATCTTCCTGGCTCATCTGCTAGATCCTTTCTAAGAGTGGTCTCATTTTATCTTATGAAGTCAGGAGGACCTGAGTTCAAATTTGACCTCAGACACTTAATACTTCCTAGTTGTGTGACCCAGGGCAAATCACTTAACCTCAATTGCCTAGGCAAAAAAAAAAATTTCATTTACTAAATCATGATCAGTAAGCACATTTATCTATATTAATATTTGCCCAATTATGTTAAAATGTCTCTAATTTTTCAGAAGTCAATGACTATTTCAAATACAAAATGCTGAAGGATTTGTCTTAAGTTCATTACAAAGTCTTACAACCTATCATATGTAAATGAGTAATTGTTGTCTGAGAACACTAAAGCAGATTTACCTCATCAATTGTTTTCTCATTAACAGATAAGTAGACTTTTGCTTTAGAGATGGAAGCTGTCATCAGTCACTCCTTATACCCAGAAAATTAGCAAAGATGTTCAGAGGGTCCTGATAGCTGGAGAGATTGTTATTGATTCTCCCACTATGTGTTGCAGACTTCTGAAGTTGGAAAAAAAGTGAAAACTACTATAAGAATAGCTCCTAATTTTTCCTATTAAAAAAAATAGCTTGCCATGAGCAAAACAGTACGAAGCCTAGAAAAAGAAAGATTTGAAAAAGGCCATTTTTACTAAGGAATCTGTCTTTTTTTTTTTCTTTCAAGACAATTAATGAAATCATTTTTATAAGAAATCCAGAGAAGCATGTATACTTAAAAGCATTTTCATTCAATGTTTTGATGGAATTTTTTATTGTCAGTAACTCTGGAAGTCTTGTCCCCCTTGAGGGAATGATGAACTATAATCATATATTCATATATTGAGAAGTAGAATTCTTCCAGAATTATAGAACTTTCCAAATAGAGATGGAATATTACAATATGACTTTGCACCATGCCACATATGATGAAAGGTTGAGACAATTATCCAAGAGATAAAGATAAATATGCTTCAATGACTTGGAAATCCATATAATTCAAACCACATTGAAAACCTATGAGCTATAACTAAGGCAAGTATTGCTTGTAAAAATAGGCTATTCATCAAAGATACATTTAATACATAATGAGTAATCAATCAATTGATAAATACTTATCAAGCACCTGCTATGTATCAGGTACTGTGCTAAGTTGTAGAAACACTGTTTATTTTTACATATAAATAGAGAATGCATAAAAGCATCAAAAGGAGAAAATATTGTGTTAAAAGTTTTTTAATATAAAAAATTGTAAGATTTACTGCTGAAGCAAATTAATTTCATTACTTAAATTTGTCCTAATCGATTATATACCACTGTAGATCAGGAAGATACTGTTGTTCCAGTTTGCCAAGATTTTAGCAAAGTGTTTTGTAAAGTATCAAATACTATTCTTTGATAAACAATAGAGGAAAAAAGGTGGACAAGATGATATAATTAGATGGGTTTGGAACTAATTGGATGGCTAAACTCCAAGAAGTTCTTAATGATTTGATGTCAACTTGGCAAGAAGTACTCCAGGGATCTATGACCATTTTTATCAGTGATTTGGATAAAAGTATTGATAGCAGGCTTATTTAAATGATATGAAGTGGTAAAGAATAATTAACACTCTGGATAACAGATTCAGTTTTCAAAAAGATCCAACGAGTTAAAAATTAGTATACCTCTAAAAAGATGAAATTCAATAAAAATTCATGTAAATTCTCACACTTGGAGAAAATTAGCTTAAGTGCAGGTTGAGGGAGGCATGGCAAAACTTTGAGAAAGATCTTGGAGCTTTAATGAATTGCAAATCCAATATGCCTTATCAGTGTGATATTGCAGCCAAAAAAAAAATGAATGAAGTCTTGAACTGCATTAAGAAAAACATAGCTTTCAAAAATAAAGAGGCAATTGTTCATCTGTGCTCCACTATAGTCAGACTACATCTGGAGTATTTTGTTCAATGCTGAGAATCAGCAGTGTAAAAATGTCATTGACAAGAAGTAGAGTGTCCAGAGGTGAGGAACCATAATAGTGAATGAGATGTAAGCCCAATTTTTAGAAAATTGGTTTTAGAAAATATAAAAAACTCTATTCAAAGATTTTATATTATATGAAGGATGGAGTTAAATTCTATTTAGTTCCCAAAGCAGAACCAGAAGAAGTATATGGAACCTATAAAAATTCAAAGTTAGGCTCAATATAAAAAAAAAAAAAAAAAAAAACTTCCAGACTGACCCTAAAGTACAGTTGACTATCTCAGAAGATAATGGGTAATTCCTCAACAGAAGTCTTTAAGTAAAAACTGGATGACCACTTGTCAGGTATTATATAATAGGTGTTGATTTCTAATATATGTTGGAAGAAATGGCTACTGAGGTTCCTCCCAGCTCTATTAAGGTTTTGTGCCTATGGTTCAGGACAGAAATGAGGGCTGGATATGAAGATTTGAAAGTTATTTAAATAGATATTTTGGTTAAACACTAAGTGTTTGATGTCACATCAAGAAAGTGACACCTCCTGTGTGATTATAAGCAAATCATTTAGCCTATTATGATTATATCAACAGATGCAGGAAAAAATTGACAAAATATAATACTTATTCCTATTAAAAATCTAGAACACATAGGAATCAATGTAATTTTTCTCTTAACAATAAATGGAATCTATCTAAAACCAAGAGCAAACATTTTATAAATTGTAGATAAACTTGAAACCTTCCCAGTAAGATCAGGAGTGAAGCACAGATATCTATTATCACTAGTATTAAATATTATATTAGAAATACTAGTTATAGCAATAAGATTAGAAAGAGAAATAGGAAGAATAAGAGGAAACAAAATACTCCTTGCAGATGATATGATGATATATTCAGAGAATTCTAAGGAATCAATTTAAAAACTAACTGAAACAATCGACAACTTAAGCACAGTTGCAGAATATAAAATATACTCATCATCATCATTGTTTTTGTACTCTACCAACAAAACCCAGAAGCAAGAGATAAAAAGAGAAATTCCATTTAAAATAATAATAGACAAAAAAAGGCTTGGAAGTCTACCTGCCAAGAAAAACCCAAGGATTATATGAACAAAATTGTTTAAAAAAAAAACTTTTCACACAAACAAAAACATATCTAAACATTTGGAGAAATATTAATTGCTTACCTGTAGGCCAAACCAATATAATAAAAATTACAATTCTATGTTAATTTACTTGTTCAGTGCCATACCAATCAAACTACCAAAAAAAATTTTATGGAGCTAGAAAAAAAAATTCATTTGGAAGAACAAAAGGTCAAGGGAATCAATGAAAATTAAAATGTTAAAGAAGGCAGCCTAGCAGTTCCAGATTTCAAACTATATTGCAAAACAATCATTATCAAAACAATGGGGTACTAGCTAAGAAATAGAGTAGTTCACCAGTAGAATGGGTTAGGTACACTATCATAAATGATCATAGTAACTTGTTTGATAAATCCAAAAATTCAATGTTTTTCAAATTTTCTGGAAAAACTGGAAACAATTTGGCAAAAACTAAGCATGGATCAATATTTCACACTATATGCTAAGATAAAGTCAAAATGGATAAATGATTAAGATATGAAAAGTAATATCTTAAGTAAATTAGGACATCATAGAAAAGTGTACCTTTCAAATCTATGGATGAGGGAAGAATTTGTAATCAAACAAGAGATAGAAAGCATCACAGTATGTAAAATAGAATATTTTGTTTATGTGAAATTTAAAGGCTTTCATAGAGATAAAACTAATGCAGCCAAAATTAAAAAGAAAACAGAAAACTGGAGGAAATTTTTAGCAAGTTTCTCTGATAAAGGCCTTATTTCTCTAGTATTTGGAAAACTGAACCAAACTTGTAAAAAATAAATTGATAAATGGTCAGAGGATATGAACAGGCAGTTTTCTGAAGAAGAAATCAAGTATCAATAATCACACTAAAAATGCTTTATATCACTACTGATTAGAGAAATACAAATTAAAATAACTCTGAGATACCACCTCACACCTGTCAGATCAGCTAATGTGGCAGAAGAAAGTACTGAAGGGAATATGGAAAAATTAAAACACTGTGCTTTATTGGTGTACTTGTGAACTAGTCCAACCATTCTGAAGAACTATTTGAAATTGCCCAAAAGATTATACTCTTTGCTCCCAAAATACCACTAAATATGTTCCAAAAAGATTAAACAAAAGGTAAAAATACCTAATTATAAAAAAATATTTATAGCAGCCATTTTTGTTGTGGCAAAGAATTGGAAACTGAGGGAAAGGCCATCATTTGGGGAATGACTGAACAATATGTGGCATATGACTGTGTTGGAATGCTATTGTGCTATGAGAAATAATAAAGATGGTTTCAGAAAAACCTGGGAAGACTTACATGAGCATATGCAAAGTGAAGAATAAAGTGAGCAGAACCAGGAGAACACTGTACACACTGTTTTAAGAATCATCAATTGGGAATGACTTAACTACTCTTATCAAAATGATAACTAAAAATAAATCTAAAGAACTCGACGAAAAATGTTATAATGTTAATTTAATTAATATTATTTGTTAAAAATGTTAATGTTAATAAATAAATGTTATTCATCTCCAGAGAGATAACTGATGAATTCTGAGGGCAGATTAAAGCATACTTTTTTTAAACTATTTCTTCGCTTTATTTTGTTTATTTGCTATGTTTATTAATGCAATTGTCTTGCATTAAAAACAAAAAACTCTGCGTAGCCAAACAAAACAAATTCCCTCGATGGTTGTCATTCTAAACCCTAAATCATCACCTTACTGCTAAGCCCTTATTTAAAAGAGATCAAGGAAAAAGCCCTTTGTGTACAAAAATACTTATAACTCTTTTTGTAGTGGCAAAAAAACTGGAAATAAATGACAAATCTATCAATTGAGGAATGACTAAATAAATTGTGGTATGTATCTCTCTTTTTACATATTCACATTTTAACTTGTATTTCATTCCTTTGTGTACATGTAATCTCCACAATTCTTCTACACTATGAGTGTGTACATTCTATGTCTACAGAGCAGCTCCCAATGCTTTGTACATTGTCAGTGAATGAAAGAATGAATGAATGAGTAAGATATTATTGGATGACTCGGGACTAAACCCCTGATCTCTTTGTTGTTCAGCCCAAGCCCTCTCTACTATCTTATTTGTTCACAATCCAAGTGTCATTTCATAATATCACAGATTTAGATCTGAAAGAGCAGCCAGTAATCAGACCCTGCTTTTGTAGATGAGGACACTTAGGTCCAAATTTTAATTTGACTTAATACTGTTGAGCCCACATTCTAATCAAGATCTTTTGACACTAAATTCTAGTATTATTTCCATTGAACCATGCTTCCAATGTGACATATTAAAATTTTCTTATTATAAAATTTAGCTTTGTAGGGAAATATTAAAGGGAAAAAAAGGAGTTAGACCAGCATATATGTTTGTCTTCCCCTCAACATTAAAGCAACTAATCTATTCTTCTAGAGACCTTGAACCTAAAATTCAGGCCCATGAAAAAAAGATAACTATTGATGTGAAATACACTAACCAAGATACCGACTTTTTTTTTCCTAGAGAGAATTTACTTGCTAACAACTAGGCTGAAAAATGTATCCCCAAAGTAACTTCAAAACAAAGTTAGTTCAAATTCTCTTGGCATTATCTCTACTGTTCAAGGTTCCTGATAACAGAAATCAAACTTTGGCCAGACTTACTTTCAAGCTCATCCTATTAGGCCACCAAGCTTCATATTTTATATTTCAGAGTATATCTGATGGGCATTTCAACCCACTAGGGTAATCTCTTGGACTGTTTTAAATTCTTCTGGGAGATTCAAGCTCTTAGAGGTGAAGCAAAAATAAAAATGGATGGCCTCTTTGGCTGATAAGGAGTGGGGGAAGGAGGGATTTACAGCAAGGTTAGGGACAGAAGCCATGCAATTAAAAATGTCATTTATACGTTTTAGTCCAAGTCCACCAAAGTGGAGTGTCAGCATAATTCTATTTGTTAATTTGGACATGATTTACTGAGAATAATCCCCTTAAGTCAGTAGCTGACCTCCAAAGAATTCCAGCTTCCTGTAGGATGAAAAGGAATAATAAGAAACATGTTACTACTGTAAAGTGAGCAAGTCTGGTGTTGTGTGAAAGTTCATTCCTGTGTTGTCAGAGACAAGCATGCAGCAAGTGCTTAGCAATAATAAAATAAATGTCCAGAGACCTTTTTCCCGCAGACAAGCAGACAACTCAGCAACTTCAAACAGATTTTTTTTGAGCCAATTCACTTGCAGCATAGGCTGATAAAGCAGTATTAATCTCCTGCTTTAAATCAAGTTTCTGTCACAGGGCTCCATTAATCTCCCACCCCCTGTTATCAAGTGTCTCACTGGCAGGAAATTATATTTCTAAATTGAATTTTGTTCTGTTTCAATGTAGTAAGAAATATTTTCCAGACGACTAATAGGATGCATAAAGATTGTGACTCTGACAATGCTGGGAGATAAATAAAAGCTATAAATTAAAGCCATTTTCGTTCCAGAGTTGGCATGGCAGCAAAATAGAAGGCATTGATTACCTGGGAAAGAGTAATCAAATAAAAGATTTTAAATGAAAAGTGAGGCAGCAGATGGTTAACTTTTTAATTTACCTTTTTATAGCAATTGCCTATAAAGGTAAAAAAAATCAATCCAATGAGTCTCTTGGCACTAATAAAACAAGCATTGATTTTTAGTGCATATGCTTACTCTACAAGATGTCTAAACCTGGTTGCTCTACTTATAATGGAAATGGATACTGTTTACAAGAGCTTAAGTTGAGATAAATTTACAGTAAGGAAATGTCTTGGCAATAAGTTGATTAGAGAAGAACAAAGATGCTTCATTTTAGGAGCAGATAGCCAATGATGTGACCTGAGTTGAAACTTACTACCTGTATGCCCTCCAGGAAGTCAGTTAACCTGTGACTAAGCTTTATCTTTCTTTTCTATAAAATTAATTTCTATAAAAGTAATGCTAAACTTATGAGATACATCCAATGCTGAATCTATGAACATATAACTCTAAGACAATGAGACACAGGAAATCTAGTTCAGTATTAGGGGGTCTCAGGAGAATTATAGAATATTGGGGCTAGAGGATGCTCTTGGAGAGCAAAAGCTGTTCTGTTTTTATTGTCATTTCCCCAGGACTTAGCACAGTGCTTAATGCATAGGAGACGCTTAATAAATGCTTATTGATTGGCTGATACTGACTTCTGGGAGAAACAATGCAGGTGTTTCAATAACACTTCGTTGGGTTTTACTTTAGATGTCAATAATTTTATACTGCCTCCATTCTCTACCAATATGCATAGATTCTCTTTGATAGCAGATATCTGAAGAAAAACTCTAAAGCTTGATTGGAGGCAACTTCTATAAGATGGTCTATTTAAAATGAAGTTTTTAACAATATAGTAGAGCAAATTATTTTTATGTCAATCAGAGCACACGTTAATTAATGTTGTTCATGATAAAAGTGAATAAAAAGGCAAAATATAAGCAACTCAAGAGTAGGGACTGGATGCATTGTGAGGTCTCTTTCCAAATCTAAATCTATGAGCCTATTCTCCTAAGATTTCCTAACCAATTAGTACACTGGGAATAGAGAGTAAAAGATGGGGAATAAGAAATAATAAAACAAATAGTGTATAAAATAACAAAAATGGATAGTTAATCCCTACTGCCTCTTTCTTCATAAAGTTCTAGATGTTAGCACCCAACTGTAATCTTGGGAGAACTGAAATGTCATGTATATCAGAAGCCAAAGACAGCCACATTATAGCATTATTGGAACCTTTGAATTAAGAAACATGAAAATTTGCAGGCAATCAGGTCAACAAGCATCTATTAACTATTGGCTATGTTCCAGGCACTGCTTAGGATATAATAAGTAAAAAAACAATTCTTCCTCTCTAGGAGTTCCCAAGCTAAATGGGATAAACAGCATAGAAACAGCTATGCACATACAAGACATTTACAGGGTAAATTGGAGATAATTTCAGAAGGTAGGTACTAATATTAAAATGAACTGGGAAAAGCCTACTGTCAGTATGATCATGTTTATTGTTTCAAACATTAAGTCATTTTGCATCCCTAGAATAAATCTAACAATTTTAATTAATGATTAATTTGGATAAATTTGGATAAATTTATTTGGATAAATTCCTAAAGTCTTTTTTGCCAAAATGACAAATTTTTAAAAATAAATTTTCAATAATAGTATTTGTTATATTTTTCTTTGTTTGTTTTATCCTTTCCTGGTTAAGGTATTAAGACTAATCTTTGTCTCAAAAAAGGAGTCTGATAGAGTACTTTCTTCTCACCCCTCTCTCTTTTTTAGAATAATTATATAGTATATGTTAAAAGTCTAACAGTATTCTTTTGTAAACTAAAACAGAGTTCCCAGTCAGTAGTTTCTTTGCTGCTAGTTCAATCTCTTTTTCTTAAATTTTATTGTTGTTGGACTTCTAATTTTTTTAAACGTATACTCCATTGATCTGCTTTTTCAATTTTGTTAATGCACAATTAATGTTAATGTTTTAGAGATATAATTGTTTTTCCCTGACAACTTTTAAGTATATCCTAGAAGTTTTGGTATGTTATTTCATTATTATCATTATCATTCACATAACCATTGTTCTAGGGTTTGTTCTTCAACCCACTCATTGTTCAAATCTTTGTTGTTCAACCATGGATTTGATTACGAATTCCTTTCTGACCTCCCCATTTGCCTCTCCATGTACAACCTTCTCATTCAACAATTTTGTTCTAAAATATATGGCAATTTACATGTAAGGGAAATAATTTAGTCTGTATTGTTTTAGGCCTGCTACTCCATCATCACTTCTATTTTTTAAAATTCTAAGTTCATCTTTCTTCCCTTCAAACTTTTTTTTAAAAAATAGTTATTTTAATAATACTTTTTAAAATAAAATATATTTCAGACTTTCTTTTAAAAATAATCTCTAGAGATAAGGTAATTTATTTCATTATTAATTTTTTTCTTGAAAATTACATTCACTTGTATTCTGTGTTTCTCTATTTTAGAGGATTTAAAAGTCAGACATTTGTCTTTTTTTATTTTATTGAAATGACTCAAATACCCCACTTTTATTGAAAAACAATCTTTTTATTGAAGTTTGGGTACAGTTTTTTAGGGCACATGATTTTATATTATGAACTCCTTTGATCTTCAGAATATATTATTTTATTCCCATCTGCAGTTTTGAGTGAGCACAAAATAATCTTATGTAGTTTGAATTTCCAGTGATTTATATTTGAAGGGTCTTCACCTAGCCACTTGAAGAAACCAGTTTTTGTCACTGGAATTGTAATCTACTAATTTAACTACTAGTCACTTTAAAGTCTGAAATGTAGTTGTTGTTGGTTTGGGTTTTTGTTTTGTTTTGTCTTTAGATTCTGGGGATTCTTACAATGAGTTCTTTGTCTTCTATATTCAGTAATCCTGGAAATTTTTGACATATTATTTTCTGTTTTATACCATTCACTTTTTTCCTGGCATTCTCATGAACTGTAAGATTCATCTCCTCCTTACTTCCCCTTTTGGAGAGTGATACATACTAGTATGAGAAAGAAAGTAGTATCTTAAAGTACAGTTTATAAGCCACATTTCTCAAAAGTGAGCTCTGAATGAATGCAGGATTTAGAAAACTAGTAAGAAGCCTTTATTAAATTTTCCATTTGAACATAATTTTGACATCAGAGCAGAAAAATAAATGCTCCTGGGATAAATGTCAGCAAATGAGAATCAAGATAATTACTCCTGTCCATGCCTGTGTTTTGACATTGTATTCTACATAAATGACACTGCCAGATGTCTAGCCTCTGGACTTATTTTTTTATTGGGAAGACCAGCCATCTAATCTAGTGTTCTATACATTTCAGACATTTGTGATATATTTAGTTGTTGCCCAGAGGTTTGGTGAAATTCCATGTGGAATTAATTTGTGATTCCAAGTGCCAGGTTAGAATATTCTAAAGTGTAAGATGAGGCCATTTACCATAGTGTTGAAATTCACATTAATTTCATAAATGTGAAATTTAATATGAAATGTTTAATTTTCCCAGGTTATCTTTCCTTCTCGTATTGATATAAAAAACATTCATCTCAAATGATCCTTATAAAAAAATCATCTAAATTGCCAGATATTGAAATGAAATCAATGGAGCCCAAATAATGAACATGTTCAAATCCTTTAGTAAAAAGAGTAACATATGCCATTTACAAGTATTTTCCATTACCAGTTATTCTTCCAAGCAGATTGCTTTGGATCAGTTTAAGAATTATTTTCAACAATTAAAACTAATCCTTGCTTTGTTTTTCTTTTTCTTATTTCTATCAAAATGATAAGAGGAAAAAAGGGGAAGGGAAGCAGAATTAAAAGAAGGGAGGAGAGAAGGAGAAAGAAAGAAGGAATGAACAAACAAATGAAAGAGAAAGGAAGGAAGAATGGAAAGAAAGAAGGAGAGAGGGAGGGGAGGGAAGAAGAAAAGAAAAAAGGAAGAAAGAAGGGAAGAAGGAAGGAAAGAACAAGGAAAAGAAAGACAGAACGAGAAAGGAAAGAAGAAAAGAAGGGAAGGAAAGAAAGAAGGGAGGGAGAGAGGAAGAGATAAAAAGAGAAGGGAGGAAGAAAAGAAGGGAGTGAGGGAAGGAGGAAAAGAAAAAAGGAGGGAAAAGGGGAAGAGAGAAAGAGGAGGGAGGAAGTGAGGAATAAAAGAAACATTTCTAAATGTACAAGAAAGAACAGAAGAAAGGATCACTGACAAGTAGAAAACAGCTTCAAAAGTTATGTACTGAATTTTTAAAATATATTTTAAAAGAAGAGTAAGCTCTTTATAATAGACATTTAAAAATTCATGTACAATAATTTTTATTTTTCTACTGTAGATGGAAAATGTCCATTTTATTTGATGTTTAAGGTCAAAAGAAAAGGGAAATAAAAATGAAAACAAAAATGAAGGTCATGGATAAAACAAACACAAATAAAAATAAACCCCAGATCAAAAGATTGGCCTACAATGTTGTATAGCCCAGAAATAGTTGATAAGCCTGCAAGGCAAAGGTGAGAATTGAATAAAAGCTGGCCACCTTCATGTTGTTTTCCCTGGAAATCTGAGAAAGAGCTGTTCTCTAAAGCCACACAACAAAAGGACAGCTTTGCCATAGACATGCTTGTTTTTTCTCCCCAGGGATGAATAGAAAATTTTATAGAATGAAAAAAATTGCTTATATAAATTAACAAAACTTCCAAAACAACAACAGAAAAAAAAATTCAATGTGTAAATTTACTTTCATTTCAAAAAAAAAAATCATGGGGCCAGGATAAGGCCCAAAAACTTCATTGAGAAAAATAGAAATTGTTGCCTCCACCAACTGACTAAAAAAGCATGCCACATGAAATAAAATCTAAATAAAATAATTATGCCTCTAAATCACCTAAGGGATGTTGCCAGTCATCCAGTGAAGAGCTCTGAATGGTCCAAAGATGAGCATTAGCTCTATCTTGAGCTGACAAATCCATTCTTGAAGTCATTCGGGGACAGCAAGATAGAAGATTCTTCCTTGTTCTCTTTCTGAAACAAACCAAATTCCTAATCCAAATAAAAACACAAACATATTTTCAGTCCTTCTCAAGCTTGGTTTTAATGTTTGGGAGCTTTAAAATATGGAATTAGATATCCCATTCAACATAGGCTCATTTCCCTGTTCTTTCTCCTTGAATCCAAAATTGTGTATGCTCTCTCACTAAAATCCTAATTCTAGAAAACATCAACCCATTATGCTTGTCCTGAATACAAGGGCAAACAATTGGTTTTTACTTATCAGTCCCCCCATGCTTCAGACACCCACCCCCCAGAATCTCTGGCTGAGTAGCAGAAGCATCTCCCAGAGCAAACATAAAGTGTATTCAAAGACCTGACTTTATAAATGGCTGGTTAATCAAGCTGAAAAGCAGTGTGAGAAGAGGAGGCTGACTGACATGAATTTCTCATCTCCATCTGGATTTAAATACCAACACTTCCATTAAAAGGTAATAGGCTGAAGCTAATGAACTTTCTTCCTGCACAAGTCAGCCTGAAGAAGTAACAAGATCTGCAACCTTCTAAGGTTCCTTCAGCCTAACAGCACTTTCAGAACATCCCAAAAAGCACAAAGCAGACTAACAAAGTAAAAGAGAACTAGATCCCTGGCCTCCAGGAGCATACATTCAAATTAGGGATATACCACATATGTATGTATGTGTGTGTGTATGTATGAATATAGGATATATGACAAATTTGAAAGGTTTAACCACATTTATCACCTAGCATTGAGTAAAATGCAGATTATCATAGTGCAGGGCTGGTAAGTGATGAAAAGAAGAGATAATAAAATAAAATCCACCAAGAGATGCTTTCTAGCTGTGATGAGCTTTGAGGTGATTTTGAAAAAAGGAAGTCACCCAGAATGGTAGGTAATAGTCATTTCATAGGGAAAAAAAAGTCAATCACTGGCAATTATGCAAGAATGAAATTCCTTGTCAGGAGTGTTATTACTAAAGGAAATAATATCAGTGGGGTACAAATTAATGTGTGGCTGCATCCCAACTTAATGGAGTATCCATAAAAATAGTCTCAGGCAAAGAATAAATCTAAACATATAAGTTTCTAGACAGTACAAAATTGGATTAAAAGAAATGTTTTTTTCTATGTGAATCAAGATAGTCTTTTTCTGATTCCACTGCCCTGGTATAGTGTACCCACATGATACTGAAAATGGGCAATAATCCTGTCATTAAATGTTGGGAAATGCATTTTTACTATTGATATCAAAGAGAAACTGAAAACCAATTGGTCATAGAAACAAAAAATTGAAGGTGTTCACAAATGGAGAAAACATCGTGTAACCTTACTTCCTTCCAAAAACAGTAGCTATGGTTGACTTTTATAGACAGAATATATAACCTCCAGGAAAACAAATGCTAGGCTAGAGATTGGAACAGAGGGATGTGATTTTTGGCATATAATAGGTCAGAATTGAAGATGGAGTTAAAACTAGAATAAACATAGACTTCTCCTCACTCTTTGACCTTTTATTCAGAAAATACAGATTCATTGCATGTTCTCTTTCCTTTCAGGGATAATGGTTTCACAGAGCTTTCACAACAAGCCATGTTCACCCCATATTCCCTAAGATGACTTATGGAATCTGAGAATGTGTGAACACTATCAAAGCCTTTGCATTTGTGGTAAGCTAAAGACTCTTCTAGGCCATGGATTCTGAAATTCTCACTTTTTTCCCACCAGACTATTCAAGGAACCTGTGACACACAAAAAATTTAAGAGTCATCACTCTAAAATTATGTATCCAACCAAATATCATAATCAAGACAATGGATATTCTTCATTCATTTGATGTTTTCTTTTGAATTTTTGAAAAGTTTTTATGCTAAAATTATCTATGCATGGAAACTATTTTGCTAAATCAACAAAATTATTGAACTAAAATTCCCCCAAAGTAGTAAATGTTCAGTTTTATTTTGTATTGTTGTTGTTATTTGTCCTTCAGTTTCAAAGAAGACCAGTGACATCACAGGATGTTGTCTTGATGATTTGTCAAGGCTATTGGTGATGGACACCAAAAGTGGATGAGTAGCCCTGAAAAGGGATTGGCAAGTCCTCTCACCAGATATGCTTGCCCTCCTTGTATACACCACACACCACAGAAAGCAGATGGGGTAAGAGGTAAAGTTCAAGAAGAACAGCATCAAAAAAGGGGGATAATTGTGCTCCAAAACAGAAAAGCTCAGCTAAGGGATTCACAAAGAAAAAAATGAGAAGGAAAGTGGTTTAAAATCAATTAATGAACAAATATAATGAAGGTCTAACACATATACAAATCCCATCAGTTTGCTAAGATGACTTCATTTATATAGAGGACACTAAAGAGCTGCTTCTGGGAGAATCATGGCTGGATGATGTATAGGCATTTTATATCTGGGTCCATTTATCTTACATGGAGTTGGGAAGAGAGACTTTTTTTGGATTTTCTGTTTAGTCAGAGATGTCAGCAGCTTCAGAAAGGCCTAAGGCATCAGTGAGGTATTTGCTTTGCTTTTTGACTGTACATATTTATTACAAGGAATTTTGTTTTCTTTTTGAACTAGAAAATGGGGTGGGATGAGACAGAAGGTATATTTTGGTTAGTTAAAAAAAATAAAATTGAGGGTTTTTTTTTTAAAGACCTGTTTAATTTTGTGTTGTTGTTGTTGTTTGTCTTTCAGGTACATTTAATTCTAGGACAATGAGATAACTCCTATTTTTACTATCTTAGACTATGCAGAACGAGCCACTGAGCCTTCCTCATAAAATCACATGATCCCGGAGAAATGAGCCTGGGGCTTTGGTCTTTTTGTTCATTTTTTTAAATTCTAGGTGCAGGAAGTGGAGTTTTCAATCTTGTCTGCAAAGACAGGGAAGTAAAAGTCCAGAAATCTAGCCTAGGTGTTGCAGTCAGCCATTATCAATGCTTTAAGAAGCAAGAATCCAAGATTCTGGCCAACCGAAAGCAGATAACAATATCAGCTTTGGATATGATCTTGATGGGAAGTGTGGGCCTAATCCTCACACACATATACATACACCCAGAGTCTGAAGTATAAGAAGAATAATGGTCCAAGGTAAAGAGAAATATCACTTTGGTTTTTCCTTTAACTGCAAAGTAAATACCTCTTTGTAAAGCAGTTAATATTGTCTTTAATAATAGATGAAAACTAACTTACAAGTAATATAGTATTTTGAGATTTGCAAAGCACTTTATAAATATCTTACTTGATCCTCTTGAGTATCTTCTAAGGTAGATATTATTATTCCTGTTTTACAGATGAGGAAACTAAAGCTGAGAGATTATGTGACTTGCCCAGAGCTATGGACTGTAAGTGTCTAGAGCAGAATTTGAAATCAGGATTTACTGACTCCAAGGTCAGCGCTCTGTCCACTACAACAACAATAGCAACAAAAGCTAAATTATAATTATTGGAAGAGCTGCTGGAAAATGGAAACACTAATGCATTATTAGTGAAACAATAAATTTGTCCAACCATTTTGAAAAATGAATTTGTAACAGAATGTTAAAGAAAAGAGGGGAGAGGAAAGGAGAAGTGAGAAAAGTGAGAAAAAAAATAAGAACTGAAGCATTTTTAAAGGCACAGAAGGAACATAAAATGAAAGTGAAAAGAAATATACTAGTGTAGGCAGGAGGAAAGGGGATGAAACTAACTATTATCTATGAAGCTTGAGGAAAACAGGATATAAATGAGGAAGAAGAGGTAGGAGAAATAGCATCAAATGAACCCATATTCCCACACCCACACACTGAGATTTTCACATAGAAATATAATTGCAACAGAGATAAAAGCATGGGTAGAATATAGGTATTGAGAAAGAGAACTGGGGAGGATGGTGGAGTAAAAGTAGGAACTTGTTGAGCTTTCCCCCAAACCTCTCTAAATTCCTTTAAATAATGGCTCTAAACAAATTTTAGAACATACAAAAATAAAAATAATTCATTGAAATTTAGAATTTAGCAAATGGAAGCTAATGACTTTGTGAGAAATCAAGAAACAATAAAAACAAAACCAAAAGAATGAAAAAACAGAAAACAATGTGAAATAATATCTCATTGATCTGGAAAAATAGATCCAGGAGACATGATCTTAAAAGTACTGGTATGTCTGAAAACCAACATCAAAAAAGAAAATCTAGACATTGTCTTTCAAGAAATTATCAAGGAAAACTGTCCTGATACTCTAAAACCAGAGGGTAAAATAGAAATTGAAAAAATTCACTAATCACTTCCTAAAAGAGATCCCAAAATGAAAACTCCCAGGAATGTTATGGCAGGTCAAGGAGAAAATATTGCAAGTATCCAGAAAGAAACAATTCAAGTGTAGTAGAACCACAGTCAGGAAAACACAAGATTTTAGCAGCTTCTTCATTAGAGAATCAGAGGGCTTAAAATATGATATTCAACTAAGAATCACCTAACCAGCAAAAATGAGTATAATCTCTCAAGGGGAAAGGTAAATATTTAATGAAATAAAGGATTTTCATGCACTCACAATGCAAAGACCAGAGCTGAATAGAAAATTTGATTTTCAAATATAGGACTCAAGAGTTAATCAAGAAAGGGATATCAAAAAGGACTTAATAAGGTTTTTTTAATATTAAAAGCTTTTTATTTACAAAACATATGAGTGATTTTTCTACATTGACCTTTGCAAAAACTTTTTTTTTCTCAAGCTTTTCCCCTCCTTCCCCCCACTCCCCACCCCAGATGACAGGTAATCTAATACATGCTAAATATGATAAATTATATGACAAATCCAATACATGTATACATATCTATACAGTTATCTTACTGCAAAAGAAACATCAGATCTGGAAAGAGAAGAAAAAAAACAACCTAAGAAGGAAAACAAAATGCATGGAAATATTCACAGAAAGCATTAAAATACTGTGTGGTGGTCTGTACTCAGTTCCCATAGGCCTCTCTCTGGATGTATATGACTATCTTCATCGCTGAACAATAGGAACTGGTTTGAATCACATCACTGTTGAAGAGAACCATGTCCATCAGAATTGATCATCGTATAGTCTTGTTGCTGTGTATAATGTTCTCCTGGTTCTGCTGATTTCACTCAGCATCAGTTCATGCAAGTCTCTCCAGGCCTCTCTGAAATCCTCCTGTTGGTCATTTCTTACAGAACAATAATATTCCATAACATTCATATACCATAATTTATTCAGCCATTCTCCAATTGATGGGCATCCCTTCAGTTTCCAGTTTCTAGCCACTACAAAAAGGGCTGCCACAAACATTTTTGCACATGTGGGTCCCTTTCCTTCCTTTAAAATCTCTTTGGGATATAGGCCCAGTAGAAACACTGCTGGGTCAAAGGGTATGCACAGTTTGATAACTTTTTGAGCATAGTTCCAAATTGCTCTCCAGAATGGTTGGATCCGTTCACAATGCCACCAACAATGTATCAGTGTCCCAGTTTTCCCACATCCCCTCCAACAGTTATCATTATCATTTCCTGTCATTTTAGCCAATCTGACAGGTGTGTAGTGGTATCTCAGAGTTGTCTTAATTTGCATTTCTCTGATCAATAGTGACTTGGAGCACCTTTTCATGTGACCAGAAATAGTTTCAATTTCTTCCTCTGAAAATTGTCTGTTCATATCTTTTGACCATTTATCCATTGGAGAATGGCTTGAATTCTTATATATTTGAGTCAATGCTCTATATATTTTAGAAATGAGGCCTTTATCAGAACCTTTGGATGTAAAAATATTTTCCCAGTTTACTGCTACCCTTCTAATTTTGTCTGCAATCATTTTGTTTGGACAAAAACTTTTTAACTTGATATAGTCAAACTTATCTATTTTGTGATTAATGATGACCTCTAGTTCTTCTTTGGTGACAAATTCCTTCCCCCTCCACAGGTCTGAGAGGTAAACCATCCTACATTGTTCTAATTTGTTTATAATATCATTCTATATGCCTAGATCATGAATCCATTTTGACCTTATCTTGGTATATGGTGTTAGGTGTGGGTCAATGCCTAATTTCTTCCATACTAGTTTCCAATTATCACAGCAGTTTTTGTCAAATAGTGAGTTTTTATCCCAAAAACTGAGGTCTTTGGGTTTATCAAACACTAGATTACTATTGTCATTGAGTATTTTGTCCTGTGAACCTAACCTATTTCACTGATCCACTACTCTATTTCTTAGCCAATACCAAATGGTTTTGGTGACCACTGCTTTATAATATAGTTTTAGATCTGGTACAGCTAGACCACCCTCATTTGCATTTTTTTTCATTAATTCCCTTGAAATTCTTGACCTTTTGTTTTTCCAGATGAATTTTGTTATTTTTTCTAGGTCTGTTAAATAATTTCTTGGGAGTTTGATTGGTATAGCACTAAATAAATAGATTAGTTTAGGTAGTATTGCCATCTTTATTATATTCACTCGACCTATCCAAGAGCACTTGATGTTTTTCCAATTGTTTAGATCTGACTTTATTTGTGTGGAGAGTGTTTTGTAGTTTTGCTCATATAGATCCTGACTTTCCCTTGGCAGATATATTCCCAAATATTTTATACTATCAATAGTTATTTTGAATGGAATTTCTCTTTGTATCTCTTGCTGTTGCATTTTGTTGGTGATGTATAAAAATGCTGATGATTTATGTGGATTTATT
>JAJPUD010000763.1:93519-341319 GCA_023553655.1 Myrmecobius fasciatus | reverse complement strand
TTACCTCCTTTTCCTCTTCTTCCAGTGTTATCCCTTTTCTACCTCTAATTTCTTTTTCAGTTTATCATATCATAATAATCATAAAATCACAATAATCATATAATAATCATAAAATCACAGTAATCATATAATCATAATGTAATAATAGATTCATAAAACCAACCCTCATTCTATAAGTATCTATAACATAAATATAGTTCTCCAGAGTTTTTTTTATATGTTATATGGCTTTATATGTTGTTGGTTTGAGGGAAGGTTAGAGGAGGTTACAGAGACTCCTGTCTGATCTCCACCATCTTGGCTCCACCCCCAGAAGAATCTTAATAAGGTTTTATTTGTTAAAATTTCTACATTAGGGGCAGCTAGGTGGTGCAGTAGCTAGAGCATCAGCCCTGAAGTCAGAAGGACCTAAGTTCAAATATGGTCTCAGACACTTAAAATTTTCTAGCTGTGTGATCCTGGGCAAGTCACTCAATCTCAATTGCCTCAGGAAAAAAAAAGTTCTACATGAGAAGATAATTATAAGTCATTAGAGCTTTTTCATTATTATCACAGTTAGAAGGACTATATAGACAGAGGAAACAGATGTGAGTTGAATATGAAAGGATAATATAAAAAATAAATTAAGGGGTGAGAGAGGAATATATTGGGAAAATGAGAAAGGGAGAAGTGGATTGGTATATATTATCTGCTATAAGATGCTAGAAAAAGCTTTTACAATGAAGGGGAGGAGAGAGAATGAGTGAATCTTATTCTCATCAGAATTAGCTCAAAGAGGAAATAATATACACACTCAGTATGTGTATAAAAATCTATCTAACCCTGCAGGAAAGTAGGAGAGAAAGGTTTATGGAAAAAGAAAAGGGTGATAGAAGAAAGGGTATATTAGGGAAGGGGGGTGGTCAGTAACAAAACACTTTTGAGGAGGGTCAGGATGAAAGGAGAGAGAAAATAGAATAAATGGGGGAAATACAGTTAGCAATAGCAATTGGTAAAATAATTTTGAAGCAACTTCTTTCTCTGAAGAAGGCCTCATTTGTCAAATGTGTAGAGAACCAAGTCAAATTTATATTAAAAAAAATATTGAAGCAACTTACTTTCTCTGAAGGCCTCATTTTTCAAATATATAAGGAACTGAGTCAAATTTACATTACAAAAAGTCATTTCCCAATTTATAATTGATTAAACGATTAAAAGAGCTAAACTCAAAAAGCTATAAAATCATGTGTATCCTTTGAGCTAACAATAACACTAATATGCACGAATTCCAAAAGAGACTTTTTTTTAAAGGTTAAGAATCTATATGTACAAAAATATAGCAACTCTCTTCTCAGGGCAAAGAATTGGAAATTGAGAAGGTGCCCATCTATTAGGTGAATGGCTGAATAAACTGTGTAATGTAATTATGATGGAATATTATGGTTCTATGATAAATGATGAGCAGGATGCTCTCAGAAAAACTTGGAAAGTTCTCCAAGAACTTAAGCAAAGTGAAATGTATGTGGGATAATCAGCTGTCAATGAATTTGGCATTCTCAGCAACACAATGATATAAGACTATTCTGGAGGACTTATGGTGAAAAATGCTATTCATACCCAGAGAAAGTTGTATCTGAATACTGATTGAAGAATATTTTTTTAACTTCTGTTTTCTTGGGGGGAGGGTTATAGAGGAAAATCTGTTTTCTTTCACAACATGACTTTTATAGAAATGTTTTGCTTAACTTCACATGTGCCTTATCAATGAGTGGGGGTAGGGAGGAAGGGAGAGAATCTAGAACTCAAAGTTTAAAAAAAAGGCAAAAAAAATTATTTTACATGTAACTAAGGAAAATAAAAATATTAAATAATAAGAAAGAGGACTGAGTATACTAGAGTCACCTCCAACCAGCTAGGAAGATTTCATTTGGCCATTTAATTTCAATATGGACATTTAAAACTCAGAAGTCAGTGATTGCTACAAATTAGGGTTTGATTTATGATTTTGTTGATTTCTAGATCTATAAAGTGAGAGAGAAAATGTTAATGACACATATTAAGCTTTAAAAATGGGTTGTGCTTTACAGAGAGTCCATTGTTAAACATTTATAAACATACTCATGAGGAATAATAGGAAGGGAATTAATTATCTGTAATACCAACTTCTTGATCCAAAAATGGTATTGGGATCTAAGGAGGTGGTCATTGGGTGATGACTGAGTGATGAGTAAACTGTTCTACATGAATTAGAAATTACATGCTACAAGAAATAACAGAAGAGATGATTGCAGAGTACAAGGAATTTATTATATACTAAAAAGAAGAGAGGTAAGTAGTATAAAGTAGAGATTTATAGTTTTTTTAATATTTTCCCCAATTATCTGTAAAGGCAATTTTGAACATTCAATTTTCTTAAAATTTGAGTTTTAAATTTTCTCCCTCTTTTCCTCCCATCTCCTCTTGCTGAGGCAATAAACAGTTTTATATAGGTTATACATGCTAAATATATTGTCATATTAAAATATGGCATATTGTGGAAAAGGATAAAAGAAAAAACACACAAAGTGAAAAATAATATTCTTCAATGTACATTCAGACTCTTAGTTATTTCTCTAAAGGTGGATAGCATATTTCATTATGAGTCCTTTGGAATTGTATTACTCAGATTGGGTCAATTGGTTGTATTTGATTGGATCCTTGCATTCAATCATTAAATTGGATCATTTTATTGCTAAGAATAGCTGCCATTCACAATTAATCCTCATAAAGTATTAGTGTTATCATGTTTAATATACTCGTGGTTTTGTTCACTTCATTTTTGCATCAGCAAAATAAATCTTTCCAGCTTTTCCTAAAATATGTCTGATCATCAGTTTTCATAACATAGTAGTATTCCATTACAATTATATACCACAACTTGTTCATCCATTTACCAATTGATAAGCATCCCCTCAATTTCCAAATTTTTGCCAGCACAAATAGAGCTGCTATAAATACTTTTGCATAGATAAGTCCTTTTCTCTCTTTCTTTGATATCTTTTTGAGATGTCAGACCTAGTAGTGGTAATTGCTGGATCAAAGGTTATATATACAATGTTATTGACTTTTGGGCAAAATTCCAAATTACTCTCTAAAATGGTTAAACTAGTTCATAATTTCACCAACAGTGCATTAATTAGTGTTTCTATTTTCTCACATCCCCTTCAGCATCTGCCATTTTCCTTTTCTATCATGTTAGCCAATTGATACCAACTGGTACCTCAGAATTTTTTTTAATTTTCATTTCTCTATTTCTCACTCAATAGTGATTTGGAACATTTTTTTCATATGACTGTCAATGGCTGATTTCTTCATCTGAAAAACTGTCTGTTCATATCCTTTGACCATTTCTCAATTAGGGAATGACACGTTCTAATAAATTTGAAACTGTTCTCTATATATTTGAAAAATGAAGCCTTTTAGCAGATACACTTGCTATAAAAATTGTTTCCTACCTTTCTGCTTTCCTTCTAATCTTGGTTGCATTGGTTTTATTTGTGCAAAACCTTTTAAATTAATGTAATCAAAGTTATCTTGTTTGGTCACAAATTCTTCCCTTTTCCATAGCTCTGACAAGTAATTATATTATCACTCTTTATGCATGTACCCATTTTGACCTTGATGTCATTTTCCAGTTTTCTCAATGATTTTTATTAAAAAAAGAATTCTTTCCCCAAAATCAAACACTGTATTTCTATGGTCATTTATTACCGTATCTTTCCCTGACAAACTAATCCATTCACCCCACCACTGTATTTTTAGATATTACCAGATAGCTTTAATGACTATTGTTTTATAATACAATTTGAGATCTGATATAATTAAGTTACCTTTCTTCAGATTTTTTTCATTAATTTCCTTGATTTTCTTGACCTTTTCTTCTAGATTTTTTCTAGCTCTATAAAATAAACTTTAGTAGTTTGAGTAGTATAGCACTGAATAAGCAAATTAATTTTTATTATATTTTAATTTTTTAAATATTTTAATTATATTGGCTAAGCCTATCCAAGAGCAATTAATATTTTTCTAATTATTTAGGTCTGATTTTGTGTAAAAAGTGTTTTGTAATTGTGTTCATGTAATTCCTAGATTTGTCTTGGCAGATAGACTCCTAAGTATTTTATATTGTCTACAGTTATTTTAAAAGAAATTTTTCTTTCTATCTTTTGCTGCTAGACTTTGTTGATGATACATAGAAATGCTGATTATTTATGTGCATTTATTGAGATTTGCAGTTTCATACACAAACCTCTTTTTGTATTTTACTTTATATCTGGAAATTATCTCATTTTGGTGTTTATTAAATTTATTATAAAAATATTTTTAAGAAATTGATAGGAAAACAGCATTACAGACATTGTTTACACACTCATCCAGGGCCATTTGTTGTAACTACAACTGTTACAAAAATACCTGGCCTTTTCCAGTGTACTTTTCTTTCAACTATACTCAATGTAATTTTCTCATTGAGGTATTTTTATAGACTAGACAGAGTTAAGAGTTCAGCATTTTCTTGCCAGTGTTTAAATTTGACTAGACAGTAGCAATTGCTTTTTAATCTAAGTGAAACGATATGTCAAAGGCAATCAGTTGAGTGAATCTCTCCCATTAGAATTTTAATAATCCTGGAGAATCCCACTGCCCTCTAGGCAACTCCACAGTATGAACCTTATAGAATGTCACAAACTTTTAGGAAGGTTATTATACAGAACTGTATGCAGTTTATACATACAAATTCTAGTCTTTTTTGGTATACAAGTTAA
Organism: Myrmecobius fasciatus; assembly: GCA_023553655.1. Classification (NCBI taxonomy): domain Eukaryota; kingdom Metazoa; phylum Chordata; class Mammalia; order Dasyuromorphia; family Myrmecobiidae; genus Myrmecobius; species Myrmecobius fasciatus. Next base: position 336,538 of record JAJPUD010000763.1, on the reverse strand, counting down.
TCATTCATTCATTCATTTGACAAATCATTTATTGTTTACTATATATCAGGTACACTAGGAATAAAAAGAAAAAACTAAACACTACTTGCCCTCAAGGAACTTATACTACACCATATTAGGGGGAAATCATGTATGTACAGCTAAGTATATATAAATCAAATATAAAGTATTTGGGGAAGAGGGATCACTAGAAATAGGGGGAATTGGAAAGAGCTCATCTGGAAGTAGCACTTGAGCTCTACTACCTGAGTTCTATGTAATATTTTGTGCTGCCTCTTTTTATATGTTGACTTGATATTTAAAGGAGACTCTTTTAGCCCATGAATGTCTGAATTATATTCTTCTCCTATAGCATATTCGCAGCACTTATGAGAGCTGGGCACATAATATTCATTAAGTGCTCTTTAATTTGAATGGAATGAAGTTGGCCCACCAATAATGAAAGTTACAATAATAATGGTGAAATAAATGCCAAAGTAATTTTCTGGGAGAGAAGGAACAAAATTAAGAGGGATAAAGTAATAAATTTTGAATTCCTCTCAAAAGCTGTGTGCATAAACTGTCTAAATGATTTGTTTCCAAACTAATAATCCCTCAGATGTTTAATTCATTTGCCATGAAAACTTCTTCAAAGCTCCTGGTCACTTCTAAGGATCAGGCTAAAAAGACATCCCAAAGTTCACTGTCCCATCCAGCTTTAAGAAATTATATTTATAATACACTTGCTAAAGGTTTTTTTTTTAATGTATATACAAAAGCAGCACCATTTCAAACAGACATAAGGATAAAATCAACATCCAAAGTTGTTTTCTGGACAAAATTCACCTCAAGTCCCTTGCTTGTCACAAACCTAAAGTTTCATTTTTATGAAGGTTTGTGAGTTCTTCTGTGTGGGGCAACCGCTAGTGTAGAAACTCCATTCAACACCAATAGTTAAATTGTCTGTAATTTTACAGTATTAAGAGAAGCTAGATGGCACAATGGATAGTGTGCCAGACTTGGAGCTAGGAAGACTCATCTTCCAAAATTTAAATTTGGCCTTAGACACTAGCTATGCAACCCTAGACAAGTCATTAAACCCTGTTTCCCTCAGTTTTCTCTTCCATAAAATGAGCTAGAGAAGGAAATGATAAACTCTAGTACCTTTGCCAAAAATAACCCGGATGAAGCCGGAAAGAGTCAAACATAACTGAAAATGACTGAACAACTAGAGAATTGCTGTGGGCATTATGAGGATATGTAACTTGATCAGATTTGGACAGAGGCTTGATAGTCCTGAAAACAAGGCCCTCTTTTAATCATTTTGCTATATTGTTTCCCAAACTTAATATAAAATGGGGAAAAAAGAAAAAGATATCTAGCATGAACTAAAATAAAATTAAGATGCATGATTTATTTTCCCTTACCTAAAATTAACATCTTTCATTCCCTGACACCAAAGCATAAAGAACTTTTTCCTATTGTGCATGAATACTGAGCATCTCATTTTAATCTCAGTCAGTTCATAGAAGATAGCTATGATACCTCATGTTTACTCTTGCTATAATGAAACAGATTTGCTTACAAGGATAATCATTATAAAGCTAAGGTACAAATTATTCACTCTGGAAACAGCTGCTCCACCAGATACATGGACACAGAAATGATTACATATTTTGATTCAAAATAATAAAATGAAAGCCTTAAGTCAGGCTATGCATTGGCTGTGAGCTTTAGATTATACCAATGGAGATAGGATCATATGTTCCCACATCAAATCTCCAGTAGTACTAATAATAATCCTCCTTCTTTACAAGTGATAAATTAGATAAAACGAAGAAAAATGAGGAACAATTCTAGATTTGCTACACAGATATACTGTTTTATAAGTAGTTGTCACATTTCTGTGTGCATGTGTATGTACATGCACACATGGTTTCATGTGATGCAGTTACTCAGAAGTAAAAGATATTCCATTTAGCCATCCCCCTGGGCATCTGCCCTACCTGCCTTCTCTATCCCTTCCCTTCAGCATCTTCCAGATAGGACTTCTAGACACCACAATGCCCACCAGTTCCTCCTCCCTCTTTCTTCTTCTAGGTGTGGAAATTAACCAAATCAATATAGCCATTGCTCTGGGACAAACATGATAATCAAATAACTTATGGCTCCACCATCCTTGAGACTTCCAAGACTACATACATATATGTGTGTACATGTGTACATGCATATGTATATATGTATACACATGTCTCTGTGTTGGTGATAGAACATAAATTCTATTAAAACAAATTCCTTGAGAGCAGGATTTCCTCATTTTTATGCTTTTATGCAGTGCCTAGAAGAGTGCTTACAGAATACTGGATACTCAGATGCTTTTTCATTAATATATTTTGATGACCTATTTCTAAATCTGTAATATTCTTAGATCAATTCAATTCAGTAAACATTTATGAAATGGCTAGGAATTGAAAACATAATTTGCTTCTTTATCTCATGCATACTCCTTTTCCTTGCTACCACCTCCCACTAGATTCATTTCTTTTGGCTCAGACCTAGCCCATCCCAAACCTAATTTACCCATTCTGATATATGCCAGTAACTTACACCTTGACCTTCATAATTCTGATTCTAATATAAACAAATTCTTCTTCACCTTTTGCCTTTTACCTTTTCTTCAACTTCTCATTTCTACATTACAGCCCTAAATTCAACCTAGCTATTAAGAACATCACATAGTTACCAATTCTAACTAATGGAGGCCATCTCTTCATCCACTTCTTCCAAAGGAGTAGATATTCATACTCCTAGCTCTTTATTGTTGCTTATAATTCATTACCCTGACACTGGATAACCTAATATCCTTCCAACAAAATTAGACTAGGCCCTTCTCTATAGGTCTTTGTTATAATCGATTATTAATCTTCAGGTTATTCTCCTTCCTTTCTCAATAATTTCAGCTTCTATTTCAATCTTTCTCCTCCAACTCATCTCTCAGTATTATCCATTTTATTCTCCATTATCTAACAATATTTATTCTATTGCTCTTTAACAATCTAGATTCACAGTTCTACAATTTTAATGACTTTTATCTTAGCTTCACTCCAATAACATTCCAATATGATTACAATTTACCCCTCACCATCACTCAGTACTGCTCCATCCCCAAACTCCTGACTTCAGAGATTCTCTGATCTAACTAATTTCCCCCTACTTTTTCTTTCTATTGATCCTAAGATGCTTATCAAGTCTCTGGGCTCATTGTTTTCCTCCTCTTGCAACTATATTCTGCCTTTTTTTGTTTCTATCTAGCCCAGGCCAACAACCCTTTCAACCATAAGCCATCATACTAAAATCTCACTCCCTTGGTACTCCACTCTTCTCTGAACTAACATTCCTTATCGTTATCTTTTCTCCTGATAATTCTTTTTCATTTTTTTGTAACTCCCATTTTCCTTTTTCTTGTCCCATTTGCCCAGTTGCCAAGCACTGCTGGAAAACGAAATCTTTAATCTGAACTATTGCTGTCCATTATAAATTCAAGTTAGTTTGCCATGTAGTCTCACAGTGCAGCTTCCTTAAAGAGACTTGCAGCAACTTCAGGATCTAGAAAGCCTCAAAATCTCTGTCTTCTCCTGTCCTATAGTTTCATTCCTATCTCAAAAGTTTTCTGGCTAAGTCTCTTCCACTTGGGCTCTTCACCTCATCCCCTCCTGCATTCACCAGAAATTTGCTTCACCAATCATATACAGTCAGAGATGACTGAATGATTAAATAACAACTTCTCTCTTTCCTTCTTATCCATGTGTCTATTCCATATCTGGTTCAATCAAGCTCAGAGTCTGAGGGTTAGAATACTCCTTTTGCTAAAATCATCTTACAATATCCTCAGGTCGAAGCAGTAGTCATGGCAGTTAAAATGGAGTTTGGGAAGATGAACAACAAATATAAAATCCTGATAAGGCTAAAAGTGGTCAGGAAGGAGGTTCCCTGGAGTTGGATGAGCACCTTGCTAAAACCCTAAAAACTACATTTACCTTCTTTTTGCTAAAGGATCCACAGCAAGGCCCCAGACCAATACACCATAGGATCAGTATATTAAATCAAACTGTCCCAGATGTACACTACAAATTCCTTACTTACAACGAGCTCAGCTGGTGTTATGGAAGTATAGGGGAATAACTGACATCTTCCCATGTTCAGCAATATCCTATATCACAATACCATTCTACCTCCACACATGCTTAAACCTCTTCTATTTTAACTCTTAAAAATGTAAATATTCATCCAAGGCTCTCTTCTTTAGTCAACACATTCATTTCCAAAATTTCAAGGGGACCAGAAAGCATCCAGAGAAGAATCAATGAAGTGAGAGTCTTAAATCCTATGCGAGAATCAGTTGGAGAAATTGGAGAGACTTAGAACATCCTTGGAAAGCGGGAAAATATGATAAATGTCTTCAAGTATTTGAAGGGCTGCCACCTGGAAGGAGGATTAAATTTAATGACTTAGACTAAGAGCAAAATTAGGAGCACCACATAAATTAGAAATAAGAAAGTTTAAGCTTGTTTTCAGGGGGGAAAGTAAATTGATCTTAGGAGACGGTGAGTATCCCTCACATTGGGAATCTTCCTTCAGTACCTGAATAACTACTTGTTATAGTGAAAATTCCTTTCAGGAATGGGTTGGACTAATGGTTCTTGAAGTCCCTTCCAGCTTGAATATTTTGTGATTCTCTAAGCTATCACTTCTTTATGGATGGTTTCCAAATACATTATCTACAACCCTTATGTCTAAAGCTTCATACTTAAATTGCTACTCGACTGATAGGCATATCCACTTAAAATTTTAGCTGGCATCTCAAACTTCATATATTCAAAACTAAATTCATCGTCCTCTAAATCAGGGCTTCTTGCTGGGACACTGATGCATTGTTGGTGGAACTGTGAACAGATCCAGCCATTCTGGAGAGCAATTTGGAACTATGCTCAAAAAGTTATCAAACTGTGCATACCCTCTGACCCAGAAGCTTTTCTATTGGGCTTATATCCCAAAGAAATCATAAAGGAAGGAAAGGGCCCCACATGTGCAAGAATGTTTGTGGCAGACCTTTTTGTAGTGGCAAGAAACTGGAAACTGAACAGATACCCATCAATTGGAGAATGGCTGAATAAATTATGGTAGATGAATGTTATGGAATATTATTGTTCTGTAAGAAACGACCAGGACGATTTCAGAGAGGCCTGGAGAGACTTGCATGAACTGATGCTAAGTGAAATGAGCAGAGCCAGGAGAGCAATGTACATGGCAACAATACTATATGATGACCAATTCTGATGGACATGGCTCTCTTCAACAATGAAATGTTTCAAACCAGTTCCAATTGTTCACTGAAGAAAGCCATATACAGCCACAGAGAAGGATGTGAAATATGGACCACAACATAACATTTTTATGCTCTATATCAATGTTTGCTTGCATTGTGTTTCCTTTCTCTGATTTTTCTTTCTTGTAAATACAATTTTTCTTGCACAAAAATGATGTGTGGAAATATGTATACATATATTTGATTTTGTCAGGTATTTCAACATAATTAACATGTAGTGGATATCCTGCCATCTAGGAGAGGGGTGGGGAGTAGGGGGGAAAAATTTGTAACAGAAAGCTTTGTAAGGGTTAAAGTTGAAGAATTACCCATACATATGTTTTGCAAATAAAAAGTTTTAATAAATAAATTAAAATAAAATAAAATAAATCAGGGCTTCTTAAACTTTTCTTCCACTCATGCCCCTTTATCACACAAGAAATTTTTACATAATCCTGGGTATATAGATATATTAAAAAGGTATACAAATAAAACATTTTCTGATATTGAAACATAATTTCATGACTCCACATTCAGTTACATGATCCCATATGGGGTCTCAACCCACAGTTTAAAAAGTTTTGCTTTAAATAACTCCTTTTCATAAATTTCCTTATCCTAACAATGGCATTTCACCCAAGAAATTTTTACATGACTTTGGCCATAAAGGCATATTAAATACATAAATAATGAAAACATTTTCTGATAATTCATAATTTCATGACTCTCACATTTAGTTAATGTGATCCCATGTGGGGTCTCAACCCAGTTTCAATAGTTTTGCTTTAAATTACTTCTTTTCATAAATTTCCTGATTCTATCAATGCCATTTTATATCCTTCTGATCATCATGTGACTATTACTTAAAAGCTGAGTCATTTAACTCTATCCAGGGCTCACACCAAACATTAAACATAAAAACATTAAATCTATTCCACTCTACATCCATCCCACCCGTTGAAAATACCTTAGTGATTACTAATGTAAAGTATCATCTGACTTGTATCTTCTATAAAAGCACAGGAACATATTTGATCATGTCACTTTATTACTTCGTCATCAGCTTGACTAGCAAATAAAATGAACTCTTCAACACCATTATAACACCTCAAAGGCTAAATGAAGTCTATGTTCTAAATTGTCTCACACTATTTCTCATATAATGTAGGCTCAGCTTTTTTTGTCTCCATGCTTTTCTCTGTCTACAAAGTCCTCTCTCTTTCTCATCCCTGTTTATCTAAATTTGAACTACCCTTCATAATACAACCCAGATACCAGTTCATGAAACCTTCTGCTAAAGAGAAAATGATAGCTAAGTTCAAATATCTGAACGGCAGTTTTGTGGGTAAAGTATTGAACTTGTTATTCACCTTAGAAGGCTGAATTGGAAATATTGGGTAGAAATGGGAGGAAAGTTTCAGCACTGTTATTTTTAAAAGCTTTAACAATAAAACTGGCCAAAAGTGAAGCTGCTCCAGTAAACAGCAGGATCTCTCTGACTTGAGTTCCTCATGCAAAAGTTGAATGGTCCCTTGCTTTAGAAAAGATTGTTTTTCAGTTACAGGTTGAACACAATGGCCTCTGGGATCACTTTCAGCTCTAACATTTAATAATTCTGATTCTTCCAATCAGACATGATATCTTCCTCCTCTAATTTTAAAGCACCTTGTTCATCTTTCTGCACTTTAAATTTTGTACTATCATGATATAGATAGAGGTGTTATCTCCCAATAATTGATTTTAAGGTCCTTGATCAGTATTTCTTTGTGCAAATCTTCCAGCATAATGGCTTTCATTTAGTACTTTTAAAATGTTTGTCAAATGAATGCATGAATCGAATATATTGTTATAATGGTTGTGCTCCATAATACTCATTCTGGCACTCAACCATATCATACTCTGCATTTGTTAATCAACTGTATACCTTATAGTGAACATCTTCCTGCCAACTGTAAACTGCTTATGAGCATGCCTGTGTAATGCTTCTTTTGTAACCAAGCTCACCCAATCTAAACAGTATGGAGCAAATACCTACTGAACTGATTTGAGATTCTAATTTTGTTAAGCATTACTAACTCCCAAACCCTCACTGAGGAGCCCTTCTTGCCACTTATACCTCTGGTCTTGTGTCACTCACTCAATGTACAGTTGTTTTCCAGTTCTTAGTTTGTAGTTTTGCAACACTGGACACACAACCCATTTCCAAACATCAAGTATGCATGGGATTGAACATTTTACAGAGATAATAAAAGTTAATGAGAACTCATAATCTATGATCTGACAAGACATCTGTTCTTTTCTTTTATAAATGATAAAATGCCCACTCTGACTTGTTGTGACACAGTGGGAGAGAACAGATATAATTCAATTAATCACTCTAAACTATAAGCTAAGCTATATTCAGTTATAGTTTCTCAACAGGCTCATCTTACATGGCTGTTAATACGCTGCAGGTGCTCTTCTAAAATTGTCTTTTTACTGTAATTATGACATCCTGCCTTAATCACGTGGTCAGTTTCAAATCTCTACATTAATAAAATCATAAATAAGAAAACCACATAAACATTTAGATAATGTCGTGCCTGGAATGTACTCTTGTTCACTGCTGCCTTTTAAAATCCCTAGATGAGTAGTTCCTAAACTGGGATCCAGGGATAGATTTCAAGGGATGCTGATTTTGCTGGGAAACAAAATTATATTTTTATTTTTATCTCAGATGTAGCATTTTCTTCAGCTATGAATTTAGAAAGAAAAAAATTCTACTAAGAAGGGGAACATTGGTTTTAACAGATTTCTAAAGTGAATCCATAGATTCTGCCATGGATTCTTTAATAGTTCACATCAAGGGCTATCTTCTATAGTAGGCTTTTCCTGATTGCCCCACTTCTTAATGTCCCTTTCCTGCCTCTGAATCAGGTTGGGTGACTCCGCACAAGTCTCTTAGACCATAAGCTACAATGAAGGCGCTGGCTTCCACCTTCTCTGCCTGTAAGAGAACTTTCTTCACTTTGGAGTTCTCTACATTGAAGCTTCTTTAACTGTGGGTTACAATGCCATATGGTCTTGCATAATTGAATGTGGGGGTCATGAAATTGACTTATCAGTAAATGTTTGTAACCTATTTTATATACTCATATAAAAAAGGTTGTTTAAAAATTTCTCAGGCAAAAAAAGAGGTCATGAGTGGAAAAACTTTAAGCCCTGCTCTTTATCAATAAAATCACAAGCCCAGTTCTTATTATTTGTCCACTTCTTTACATGGTTTCCTTGTAAGTCCTATTATTCTAGATATGCCCCTGTACATAAAAATACTTAAATTCCAGGTTAACCACAAGATGAAGGTGATGTGCAAGAATAATCAGTGATACAATAAGGAGGCAAAGGATTCAAGAAGAAAGTATGACATTTAAATAGTTCCTCAAAAGTCAAGATGAGGAAGGAAGGAGAGTGTACCTTGGAGTAATGAGCTGGGAAAAAAAACTGAAGGGGTATAAAGGGATTGGAAGTTATGGTGTGGGTGAAGAAGAGGATTTAAGAATTTCAAGGGAGAGGTGCAATGTAGCAGACCGTGATTAAAAGAATTTCAGAATTCATGGCCATGGAAGTGGTGCATTTGTAAGAGATCAAGATTATAATCGTCACATTATACGATAGGAACAATCGTGTAAAAGGACCACGTAAAGGAATTGTGAGGTTAGGATGTTTGAAAGTATCAATATGTATGCTGAAGTCCCTTAATATGAAGATAGAACCTAAAGAGAAAAAAAAGAAAAGAAAAAAAGAGCTAGAAACTAAACTTACTGAGGAAAGAAGGGGAGCATCACAGGGATCACTAGACAACAACCACTAAACTTTTGATTGAATGATAAGATGTAAATTGAATTCAACTCAATAGAGAAAAGATTACTAAATATGCTGGTAGAGGGAAAAATCTGGAAGTGACGATGGGGAACTAGAGGAATTCCACCTGCTGTACCCTACCAGTGAATCAGTAAGGAAAAAGTCTAAGTGCATATAGTACAGAAAAGAAGGCCAGGATGGCTGTCAGAAGAGGGCCAGGTCTCAATGAGAGGTACACAATGAATGAAATAAAAAAAGAAAAGAAATAAAATGACAGAACTAGGGAGTTCTTTGGGGTTGTCATGAGAGCAGATTTTCCAACCTTCCTCAGCCCATGCCAGTCTCCATTCACTATGGACCGTGACTATGTATCACTTCATTTTATATTAATCATTCTCCTTCCTGCAACACAGAAAATAAAAATCTGCAATTATGGCATGCTATCCCAAATGTGCCACATTACAAGGGATTGAACAAGCCCTATGGCATTCTTCTGCTAAAGTTTCTATGCATTTCTTGCTCTTAGGAATTTGGCTCAAATCATATTTCTCTAGTGCTTTTTTCTATAATACCAGCAATCAACTTCATGGACTTACTTTTTTCTGCTATAGCATTAACCTTCATAGGGGGAAAAATATTCTCTCCAGGTCTCCACATACTATAGAGGCTGTTCTTTTTGATGAAAAATTTGCACTCAACATATCTATCTTTAGAGATAATGCACAAAGTTAATAACTTTAAGGAATGCTTTTAGTCTTTACTTTAAAGGAGAGTTATTTATTCCTCCTGAAAATTAGATTTTCCAAAGAATCTATTCTAAGTTTCTGTAATAAAAATTTAAAAACAAATAAGAATAAAGAAAAAACAAAAAAGAATAAAACTCAAAAGAATTTTAGTTATTCCCATCCCTTTCAATGACTAGCACAGTATTACGCATCTTAGAGTTAAAATAAGAATCCAATATTCCAGGGCCTTTTGGGATCATAAGATTTTTAGCTTAGTTTCAGTATGTTTTTTTTAACCTACATTTTTCAAATTCATTAAAATAATAATATTTTTGCAGTTTTAAAATGTAAGTAAGGTTTTTTTAAATTAAAAGGGCATTAGGAAATGCAAGAAAGACAATGAATTCTTCTGAAATAAAATCACTAAAGGGAAAATCTGGAGTAATTACACTATTTCAAATAAAGCAACTACAATCTAGTTTTTAAAATTTTTCACATTGCAGAAATTTTAAAGTAATTCTCAATATCTAAGGTGCATTTTTTGTACTGAAAACATTTTTATCAATTTAACGTGTTCTCAAAAAATTAAAAAAAATGTAGTTCCAAGTGACTTTAAATTTGGGAAGGTTTCTAGCTTATTTTTATCATAATATTTTATATTTTCCCAGTAATATTTAAAGAATTTCACAAACATAGGCATCAACAAATATTTCAATTCTTTGTAGGTGATAAAATTTGCATATAAATCATTTATCTTATATTTGAAAGTTCTTCCAAGTATAAACAAAAGCACTCTAAAAGTCATGGAATATTATTGTTCTATTGTACTAATATCCAGAAATAAAAAATCTAAATAACACCACAATATTTCCTTAGTTAACCCTACAAAAAGACAGGTTCTGTCACAATCTTCTTTAATTTTTTTTCTTTAAAATCAAAGAGATTAAGATAGTTAAAAATATAAAAACTTATATTTTACTTTTGCAGTTTAAGTGGCAGAGCATGCTATTCTAAAAGATACTTTTATGCAAAAAGAAAAACACATTTTAAATTATATATACACTAGGGTAATTCATTCTATAGGCATGTCCTCAGAACTTGTAAATAAAAGCAAAACTGATTAAAGAATTATGATAAAATATTACATTTAAATTTTACCTCAAATACAACTGAAAGCTAAATCCAAATATAATAGATTTGAGAACATATATGTATATAAATGCAAACATATAAATGAAATATACATGTGGCAATTTATCAATTAAGACACAAATCATTAATCCAATATATTGTAAACTTTAATATGTAAATGTGATGCCATTTCATCACCTATTTATCGATGACATTGGTCTTAACTTTATATATTAAAATATTAAAAAGCTTAAAAAACATCATTGCAATATAGATACAATGTGAGAAAATACATATTTGTGGCTTTATAGACAATCAAATTCAACCCATTTTATATATTTTTTTCTCAAAAAAATAAATGGCACTTTGCATGCAACAAAATATACAACACTGGGAGACTCTATATATGATTCAAATGGAGAGCAAAAAGGGAAAAATAAACAAAAACAAACCATTCTCTGAAGCCTAACAATTAAATGACAGAAGTGGAATGTATAACAGATCTTAGACTCAACATTCAACACATTTGGTGCAGATTAAGGCAACATGAACAAGGAAAAGAGCCATTTCAAATATAAAACTATATACATGTATATACATATACATGCATGTAGTATACAAATATAAAACCATATACATGTACATGTATATACATGCAAATATACATATATATTTTCAAATGAAATCTATCGCAATTTAAAATCTTCTGTAATTGTATCACAAACTTCAACAAATATATAATGAAAGAAAAGAGGAAAAAAAGGATCCTTTAGGAATTTTAAACATCCATCCTGCCCCTAGGCTGAATTTAGGCTGCTTCTCTGTTGATGGTTTCCTAAATGACTTCTGCCACTCTGCATCATGCCTCAGTAGTCAGAGGAGTTTTCTAGACTTCATTATGCCATCGTGTAACCATAGCTTCCACAGTGTAATGCCACAAGCAGCCTGTCCTTAAGGATTTCCTTACTTGGGTATTCAGGTAACTTGAGCATGTTGATGCTTAAAAAGAAAAAACAAAAAACACCCACACCTCTATTAAATATAAAATTTCATACTGTTTTTTCTGGCACTGAAAACAGTACTAGATAATTAACATAAAACTGTCCTTTCAAATTTGCATTCAAATTGGAAAACCCTGAAGATGTATTTATGAAGAAAACAAAGCTTTATTGCTGCATTGCAGTACCCCTTAGCATTCACATGGATTGTAGGAGAATAAGTTCTTTCTGGTTTAAAATAAAAAGCAACATTACAATTTAGTTTGAAGAATCTAAACAAACTAACTCTCACAGTGACCCCTGGTGAATAAATTTATTGTATTCTATTCTACTGCATATCAGGGAGTGGTTCATCCCAACATTACTCCCATAAATAACAGTTAAGATGCACATCTATTAGGCATCAAAACTGAAGCTATGAATTCAATGATAAAGAAAACTCCCTTTACCAACACCTTCTCTGAAACTTAACTGCCTAGTACTTGATTTGGAAACTTGGAAGTCTGGCTCCCTATTCTCTATTGCTCACAACATCTCAATTCTTTCAAAAAGTTTGAATAAATAAAGTATACAATTGAGTGATCATATTTTCCTTTCAATGTATTAACACAAATCGCACCTCTGGTATTAAAAAAGAGTTTAATTTTTAAAAATTACATACTGAAAGTTGGCCCCCTTTTGGAACCAAATCATTAATTTTACCAGTATTGGGGGGGGGGAGAAATGCTTTTACTACTACAGAACTGCATCTACTCTGAAACATAATCTTGAAAAACTGCCCAAGACATTGGGAGGTTTGGCGACTTGCCTGGGGTCATTTAGCACTGGGTGAGAGATGGACCCTAAACACAAATTTCCAATTCTCTAAGGATGACTATCATGCCAAAGGACCTCACAATGAAAGATGAATACATTTAATTAATAAGAGTAATTTATATAATTCTTTAAGTTTGCAAAATCCTCCGAGGCTACTTAACATACCATGTGCTTGATGTTGGCAGCAGATTTGGAGTGTAGGGTACAGCAGCTATTGTAAAATTTTGCAATCCACTTCCACCCATTATATTAGCAAAGCCACCATGTGGGACCCTGGAACTAAAACACAGGATGTTACTAAACAGTAATTTTAGGAGAAACTTTTAAAATCTTTATTAAACAATGTTTTTCATTATTGATCCTTTTTTTACTTTTTTTCTTCAGAAAAAAGTAATGAAGGCCACTACCATTTTGAATGGCCCATGAGCCTTGTGGCAAAACTTAAACGATTATGTAAAGAGTCAATTGGTAGGCAGGTCTAGATACAGTGGGATTCACATCAGAGGCAACATTCAAATCCTTCTGAATATGCTCCACATAAGGACACCAAGACCTGAAGCTGTTTTAATCCACAGGATCTGGCATTCCCTTTCTGAGTCACAAAAAGGGGACAGTTAAGGTGATAAAGAAAAACCAGGAAGCTGCATGAGCTCTCCCCAGTTTCCTTAAGAAACAACATTAAATCAAGGCTCTAAAATCATTCTGGAATAACAGAATCCACAAAAAGGACAGAGACAAAGATAAGAAAAAAAAAAATTCCAGCCTAAGAGAACTTAAAAGAACTTCAAGAAAATGTCTGTCTCACTTGGATAAAAGGGGAGTGCAGCCCAGTGCTGAAGTGTCCAGGCAAGCCAGCAAGGGGCTCTTGGAGCCATTAGCACAGATCAGCAACCAAAGCTCTGTGGTCTTGGCTCACCCAACCATAGCTAAGCAGGCCTTCTAGGAGGCCTGAAGCACCAACACAAAAAGCTAACTCCCAGTTCTGGAACCCAGAACCCAAAAAGTACAAGCAGGCCAGGCCATTTAGTACAATGAGCAAGCCACCAGGACCTCAGGCCCCGAGCAGCCCCAGTGTGAGAAGTGCCCCACAAGTTTAAAAGTTCAAGTTTAAAAATGAGCAAAAGGGGGCAGCAAAAAAAAAATAAAAAATAAAAAGAGCAAAAGAAAGAAAAGAACCCCGACCACAGAAAGCTACTATGATACCAGGTAAGCGTAATATACAGAGGAATATACAATTAGTAATGACAACTGTGAAGGTGAATAAGATGAACTTGCCCAAAAAAACAGAAGCAGATAAAAGTAGACCAAAAGCCAGAATCCTATAATATATTGTTTACAAGAAAAACAGAGAGATATACACAGAGTAAAGGTAAAAGACTGGAGCAAAATATATTATGCTGAAGTAATATATTATGTTGAAATAAAAAGGGAAGGGCACCAATCCTGACTTCAGACAAAGCAAAAGCAAAAATCAGTCTAATTAAAAGAGTTAAGGACAGAAAATACTGTTTTGTTTTGGTTTTGTTTTGGGGTTGAAAGACTTGCCCAGAGTCACTCAGCTACAAAGTGTTAAGTGTCTATGGCCAAATTTGAACTCAGGTCCTCCTGACTTCAGGGCTGGTGTTCTATCCACTGCGCCACCTAGATGCCCCTAAAAAAAAATACTTTTTGCTAAAAAATTCCATAGCCAATAAGTACAATCTATTCTACATATATATGTACCAAGTTGTATAGAATTCCAATTCTTAGAAGTTAAGTAAATTACAGGAAAAAAATAGCAAAACTATACTTGTAGGGGCCCTCAACCTTCCCTTCTGAGAGCTACATAAATCCAAACACAAAATAAACAAGAAAAAAGTTAAGGAGGTAAATAGAATTTTAGACAAGTTAGAAAAGTTAAACCTTAGGAGAAAAATGAATGAGAATAGAAAGGAATATGCCTTTTTCATAGCAGTACATCTTAACTACACAAAAATTAACTATGTATTAGGGCATAAAAATCTCACAATCAAATGTGAAAAGGTAAAATTATTAAATTCATCCTTTTTCAGATCATGATGCAATAAAAGTATGTGTAATAAATGGCCATGAAAAGATAAATTAAAAATTAGATGAAAACTAAATAATCTAATCCTAAAGAATAAATTGGACAAACAATCATAGAAATAATCTATAATTTCATCAATGAGAATGACAATAAATGAGATGATTTAACAAAATTCATGGAATGTAATCAAAGGAATACTTGGGGGAATTTTATATCTCTAAATGCCTATGTGAATAAAATAGAGAAAGAACAGATGAATAATTTGGGTCTAGAACTAAAAAAGTTAGAAAAGGAATAAATTAAAAATCCCCAATTAGAGAGGAAGTTGGAAAATTTGAAAATTAAAGGAGAGATTAATAAAATTGGAAGTAAGAAAACTAAAATTAACCAATAAAACTCAGAGCTGGTTTTATGAAAAAACCAATAAAATGGACAAGCCTTTAATTAATATGATATAAAAAATTACCACAATCAAAAATGAAAGTGAATTCATCACTAATAAAGAAATTAAAGCAATAATTAGGAGCTGTTTTGCCCAACTTTAAGACAATAAATTAATAATCTAAGTGAAATGGAATATTTACAAAAATATAAGTAGCCCAAATTACCAGAAGAGGAAATAAAATACTTAATCTCATTTTAGAAAAAAAAATTCAACAAGCCATCAAAGAACTCTCTTAAGAAAAAAAATCTCCAGGGCCAAATGGATGTATAAGTGAATTTTATAAAATATTTAAAGAGTAATTAATTTCAATATATGTTAACTATATGGAAAGATAGGCAAAGAAGGAGTCCTACCAAATTTATGAGAAATATGTTGCTGACAGCTAAAACAGGAAAGGCCAAAACAAGAAAAGAAAAACTATTATTAAACAGTGGTAATCATCAAAACTATTTGAGAGTGGCTAAGAGATAGAGTGGTGGATCAATGAAATAGGTTAAGTATACAAGACAGTAGTAAATGACTATAGTAATCTTCTGTTTGATAAGCCCAAAGACTTATTCCAGCTTCTGGAATAAGAACTCACTCTGATGAAAACTGCTAGGAAAACTGGAAAACTGTATGGTAGAAACTAGGCATAGATTGACATCACATACATTATGCTAAGAGAGAAAGTCAAAATGGATACATAATCTAGACAGAAAGGATCATACCATAAGCAAATTAAGAGGGCAAGGAATATGCCAGGTACTATGCTAAGTGCTTGATAAATATTATCTCATTTGATCCTCACAATAATCTGAGAAGTAAGTGCTATTACATGTAATATTATATTTTACAGATTAGGAAACTGAGACAAGCAAGTGACTAACTCAGGATAACACAGCTACTAAGTGTTTGACATCAGATTTAAATTCAGTTGTTGTTGCTGTTGTTTTTTTTAATTCCAGGCCTGGAGTTCCATCTTTGGGGAACTCTTGCTGCTACACACAAACCAACCCTTCCTGAGCCTCTAATATAAATAACATTTTTTCCAATATCTAACACATAATTATAAAAATATTTCTTACCTGCCAGTAACAAACTGTAACAGAAGCACTCGTTCTTCCTGAGTTATGCTTTCCACAACTTCCCAGAACCACTAACAGAAGAAAAGATATTTCATTTATATTTCATGTAAAGGAAAATTTGAATGAAAAGGGATTTTTATATTATTTTAAGTTCCTCATGCAGTACTTCTTTTTCTTTCTTTCTTTTCTTTTTTTTGCTGAGGCAACTGGGGTTAAGTGACTGGCCCAGGATCACACAGCTAGGAAGTATTAAGTGTCTGAGACCAGACTTGAACTTAGGTCCTCCTGACTTTAGGGCTCTATCCACTACGCCACTTAGCTGCCCCCTCATGTAGTATTTCTATAAGAAGAATTTCAGAAATATTTCGTTCTGATTAATTTATATAGGTTTCAACTAATAAGACCGAAAAGCATATAGAATTAAAATGTAAAATACAATTTTATTCCAATCACTTAGAGGAGATTTTACCTGAACAACTGGATCATCTCTTTCATAGCCACTTGTATATTCAGTATTTTTTATCCAATCACTCACATCAATTTCTGGCATACCAGAAAGCAGTAACTCCTTGAAGGAGGGGGGAAGAAAAAAAACTTGATTAATCTTGAGGAGAAAAAAAAAAGATTATGTATAAATAATGAATTTATTTTTTTAGAAATCTATTGTATATGAAATTGAAATTCTTTTCTTAATGGCTTTTAGGAAATCAATAAACAATACAACTCTTAAATTAGGACAAAATCTTTTATGCATATCAAATATTTAACAGGTTGCTCTACATTGTTTCATTTCAGTAAAACATACAGAGGCAGTATTTTATGACAATTTGAATAACAGCATACTGAATTAGAATTTTTTTCTTTCATATCTTCATTCTAGATTACTCTATAAAAATTTAAGAAATATTATAATAGGAAACTATTCTAAAAAATGAAGGAGACAGAAAAACCTAAATAATTCTAGTCAACTCAAAAGACTCCAAACATCTGTGGGGAAAGGAAGTATATAGTAAATACATAGAAAAATATCTCTGAAGTCTTGGTGGAATTTCTTTTTTGTTTACTACTTTCTAAAGAAACAAAATTCATACAATTGTAGATTTCAGATCAGAGATTTAGATCTAGGGGGATTTCAGAGATCATTTTATATAACTCATTTTTCAGATGAGGAAATTAAGGTGCAGAGAAATTAAATTAATATGACAAAGGTCACTTATTCATTAAGTAGCTGAACTAGATAATTAAAAAACAGATTTTCTGACTCTAAATTGGTCCTTCTTTCTAAGAATCCTGAAAAATTTGTCTATCAGTGTAATTATATGTGCCCAGTACAGAAATGTGATAGACTATCACAGAAAAACAAAACTTGTGATATTTGAGAATTTTACTCAGGATGAATTTTACATTGACTTCTCTCAAAGTGTTTCATTTTAAGACATTCTTGTTTTACTTTTAATGAGGACTAAGAGACAGATTCTCCAACCTAAACAGTGTCATAAAGTTCAGTAAGTACTATATTTAGAGACTTGATTGCCTTAAAATGCTAATACCTATTTTTCAAACACATAATCTTCTCACATACTCCAAAAGGAAAAAAAGAATTTTCTCCTCTTTCATTAAAAGATGTAGTTTTAAAATTTAGTTTTTACCTTAATATAGATCCAAATTTAAAAAAAAAAACTAAATTATCTGAATGAGATCTTAATTTTCTTAAAATCCATTGTCTGCTTTTTTAGATAATTGTTGAGCAAGCTTATGTTTCGATAAGCGATTCACACATAAGGAGGCTGAGAGAAAAGAACTCATGCTGCTATGGCAAATTTTTTTTTTTTTTTTGGTATGATAAGAAAGCTACTGCATTTGATGCTGTCACCAGAGACTTGTACGAGGGCATTATTAACTATGCTGAAACTTTTCTTTTGGCTGCTGCTGACATGTAGTTATGATGCCAGATGAGATTTATAGTAGCTTTAAATTCTGTGGAAGTAGACCACTCTGTTTCTTATTTTTAGAAATAATAAGAAACCACTTGATAATTATCTTAGTCTGAAGCCTATGGGCTAAACCAAAAAGAGAAAAGAAATCTTATCTTTCTTTGATGATCAATTCCAAAATAATATCTTGCTATCCTCTCTCTGATTAATTCAGAAAGGACTCTTCTCTTGAAGTAATTAGGAAGGTGACTGGAAAGGAAGAGATTGTGGTAATAACTACCTTAGAGACTAATCTATTTCAACTGCATCAAGCTCAAATAGAACCCAGAGACAACTAATATGTACATAAGTATCTCGGTGGGCCCCATGCTGACTTGGTTTTAAAAATTATCTATGTTTTATTGTATTTTTATTTATTTTGCTAAATAATTCCCAATTTAATTTGTCATTACCTACACTCACATAATGTGCACAGCATTAAAACACGGTGGTTACTACCACCTCTTTTCTATTCTATTACTACAGTGGATTGTCCTTCATTCTTGAAAAAGTTATTTCTATGTTACAGTCAAGTAATAGTGTGTCAAACTATAGCTGATCAAACCAACACGAGCTTGGAATGTTCTGCCACAAGTAAGGCACCAATAGTTCATATGAACATCTGAGGTGGATTCTTTGCGCATCTTGTATTTCTTCTGAGCTAATTCAAGTCTGTTTTGTTCACAGAGTATATGCTTCCCTGATGAGAGAACACCAAGCTGAGCAGTACTGTGCCAGTGTCTCCCATTTCATACAATCTACTCTAAAGTTCTTAAGAAACACCTTAAGAGTATTCTTATGTTGCTTTTTCTAACCACCACAAGCCCTTGTCCTGCAAGAGCTCTCCATAAAATCCATAAAATAGTCTTTTTGGTAAGCATATATTTGGCATTCGAACAATGAAGCCAGCCCAGGACAGTAATGAACAACTGAAAAGGAGAATCCTTGAAGAAAGTGTTCAAAGATGAATTAAATGGCTTTAGGAAAACGAGTCTCCAAGGATACACAAAGTTAAGTGACTATTTTTGTTTAATGAAGCAAACTGTTATTGAACTGTTAGCTAAATTCAACACCTTAATCTTAACTATGAAATATATTTTGTAAACAATACTATAAATTTGGTCTTTAAAATCACTTGAATTAGAGAGATATTCAAAGATTTGAGGAAACTATCAATTTGGGCATTTCTAAACTAAAAAAAAAGTTTAGATTTAAAATAATCTAATATTAATAAACATCATCTCTGGAAGGCATGTGCAAGTATTACAGAGTATATTTTTCTTCAACAGACAGTATATTTTGCTCTCTATATTATAAAATTAATTCATTCTAAAAAATTTGACCTCTTAAACTAAAAGCCTGATATGTAAAAGAATGGGTTAGATTATGTATAAATAATGGAATATATACATTAATAATGTGACAAGAGAAAGTGTACTATGTGGAAAGTGTATATTTGGGGAAATGGTGCTATAGGAGATAATTAGAAATGACAACTTCACAGAGTTTATGAAAAGGAAAGAAAAAATTTATAAGGCAGGATCACATAATGAGAAGGAACCTCAGAAACCAAAGAATCAAATGTATCTCTACATCAGAAATAGGGAATATCTGGCCTGTGGGATACAAACTCATTTAAGGCAACCACAGGTCATGAAAAGCTGAAAGTTAGGTACAACTTTCCCCTACTTGAGTTCTATAAGTTAATAATTTTGAATGGCCCAAAAATGATGTTAACAAATATCGAAATGACCACTGGCAGAAAAAAGGTTCCACACCCCTGCTCTATGTCCTTAGCTGACAAGTAATCAGTCTTTTTTCTGAGCACCTCTAGCACCTACCACCTCCCAAAGTAATCCATTCCATTTCTGGATTGCTCTAAGTGTTAGGAAGATTTTCTTTCCACCACGGATAAATTTTGCCACTCTGAAATTTCTTAATTGCTCCTATTTCTGCCAAATGAGAACAAGCAGAGCTAGACTTTTCTAGACTATGTTCGTTTAACTGATCATCTTGGTCAAAATTCTTAACCATCTTAGCTGTTCTCTGGATACTTTTTATGGCTTATCAACTTTCTTTCTAAAATGTGGTAGCCAAAATTCAACATAATGCTCCAGATCAAGGCAGAATAAAAAGTTATAATCTCCTCCCTCAACCTGGATATGTCATTTTATTTAACGCAACCTGAGATTGCATTACATTTTTAGCAGTTATACCATACTGTTGACTAATATTAAACTTTTAATTCACTAAAACTTCTATGTATATCTTAAGTCACTGCGTAGCCAAAATGCCCATATCTTGTACTTATAAAATTGATTTTTTTTAACTTAGTCTGATTTTATATTTTATGCATATTAAATTTCACTACTCCAATTTCAAAATCAACCAATTATTAAAAGAATAATCTAAGCATTATCAGTTTTTTAAACACATACATATTATCCTAATCTCCTTGAATGATTAGACTAAGAAGAAACTAAAAAAAAAAATTAAAGAGAATTCAAAAAAATATTGCATTAAATGTTAATACTTCAATTTGGCCTTTGTCATGAAAGCATGGTATATCTAGTATATATGTGCATATATCTTTATATTTCCAAAAGTCTAAAACTAATTTCTAACCAGAACTTAAGAACTGTCAGTGGGTAAAAGACTAGGTACTTTCACTTACCAATTCATATTCATCAAAAAGTTGTATAAGGGAAGGTGGAATAAACATGTGGAAACCCTGTAAGAAAGCATTGATCTGAGGCTGAATGGCTCTTGTCATTCGGAGCTCAGTAACAAGCTGGACGTATTCTGCCTGTAATTAAAAATGGGATAAAGAAAAAAAAAAAACCTTAATGTGGTAAAAATAAAATAAAGAAATCATTAACAATATAAAACACATTTCCTCAGTTCAAAAAGGTTAAAATCTGTCCACACTAGTATAAATTCACATGAATTGATTAAAATTCTATTATATGAAGATAATTTACAAAGTAAATGATATGATGAAAAATCTTAACTAAGCACAAGGTTGTTCAAAGAAGTCAATAAATAAGTCATTGTAAAATTGATGCTAATGTTTAAAAATAATGTCTGGACAATTCAATTTATTAAAAAAATGTATTTTGGTATCAATAAGAATACTATTTGTATGAGAACTGTTAATAAAATATGCAGCTATATCTTATCAGCTTTATATTTTTTCACAGACATTATATAAATTAAAGTTTGAATGTTCACAGCAATTATCAATTGATTCTTATCCTCCAGAGAATATGCATATTCCCTAGGCAAAAAAGTCAAAAAACACTTACCCAATCGCTCTTCATTTATTCCTTCTTTTAAAGGAACAGTACACTTGTTATTCTGCTTCAAGAAGTATAGCACACCCTAAGTGAGTAAGTGATACCTAGTTGTTTACTAGCTAAGGCTTTTCTGAAACACTTAGAATTGTGAGTAATTTACAGCCATCAATGTACTCTCAATAATGCAAATGGGCTACTTTACACCCCTGTCACAGAAACAAAACCAGTCTGTCTCTTCACAGGTAAATATATCAAATTCCATTTACTGCTACCACCTGTGCTATTCTCCCTACAACACAGTATGTATAAACATCAAAGTTCATTCAAGTCCAATCTTCAACAGGAAGAATCATTTGCTACAAGTTATTTACTGGTGTTTCTGGGAAGAGAAGAAAAACTGAAATGAAAATATTCCCACTGAGACTGCTCTAAAAGTTTATTCTTCAACCTGACTTGCCATGAACATGTACTTCATTTCTGTTTAATATCATTTACAGCATTAGAACATCAGGTAGTCATTGTTATCCATTCAAATTAATATTGTCTGAAATATTAAGTATTTTTTTAAACTGTCTTTTGACCAAGAAATGTTTTTGTCTTTTTTCAGTTGCAGTTGCGGTTGTTTTGACATTGTCAGTGATGTCTTTCACTTCTTACCACTTTGGGCTTTTCTTGGTAAAGATACTGGAATACTATTTCCTTTTCCAGCTCTTTATGCAGATAAGGAAATGGAAGCAAAATGGGTTAAGTTACTTGCCATGGGTCAAACAGCTAGTATGTGTGTGAGGCCACATTTGAACTCAGGTCTTCCTGACTCCAGATTCATCACTCTATGCTTTGCACCACCAACTGGCACTCATTTTCAATTACTGTTAAATATTTAAAATGCTTCACTCTTATTCAACCTACACAGCCAATCAATATTAGCCAAATCTTTTCCCTTCTATTTCCAAAAAATCTCTCCAATTCCTTTTTATTCACACAACAGCCTAATTCAAATTCTGATTATCTCTCTTACCTCTCAGTTGAAAGACTGCAATACCTTTCTAATTGTATTCAGGTCTCAAGTCAGCCTCAAGTTTCCCTTCCCTAATCTAGTCTCCACACAGTTACAGCTCTTCCCCACTGCAAATAAACTATTAACTTCTACTACATGTCAGGCTAGATAACTTTTTGTGAACTTATTACAAAGGGATCAAACATGATCTATTGATTAGTCAGTTCTGAATCTCATAATTAATTCCAACAAGCCTCCATTGCAATTTACCCTAGACTTAGGGCAATTTATAAAGGCCATGAAACAAGGCAAGGGTCTTTCAAACTACCCAAGTTTTTTCAATTCTCCAAATTTGATTCACTTTATGGCCTCATTTTATCTATAGAAAAAATAATAGAAAAAAAATAGAAAACTTTGAACCCTCTAGTCCAAATTTTAATTCTACAAATAAGCAGTTTTTAAAATGCATTCAACTCTATATATTGTGGATAAAGTTACAAGGGTCAAAGTATCTCCATAAAAAAATTCTGAAATAATATTAAATAAAATTCTAAATTCTCACCTGATCCAAAATTGTAGATTATAAGAAGGAATTCTAGAAATAAAAAATGGAAACATTTCCCCTTGAAGTCTATCCTAAACAGGTGATAATGTGAATCAAAAATTCATCTTTAAGATGGGTGGCATACAATATCAAATAAACAATCTACATTGATGGCAAGATCCCAAGGACTTTGTATAAAATCAGACAACACATTATAAAATTAGAGATCCTTTAAAACTATAAGATATTTTTAACTGGTGTATGGTTTTTTGGGGGGTTTTGTTTTTGTTTTTGTTTTTCCTGAGCCAATTGGGTTTTTTGGGGGGGGGTTGGGGGGTTTTTTGGTTCTTTTGCTGAGGCAATTGGGGTTCAGTGACTTGCCCAGGGTCACACAGCCAGGAAGTGTTAAGTGTCTGAATTTAGATTTGAACTCAGGTCCTCCTAACTTCAGGGGCTGATGCTCTCTCCACTGCACCACCTAGTTGCCCCTTGGTGTAAGTTTAAAAAAAATCAAAGTAAATGAAAATATAGAACTTCCTTAAAGTCATAAGGTAAAGCCTTAGTGCAATGACAAAAGAATGATGAATTTCTGTAAGTTTTGCCATCTTAACCTTTAGCTCTGGCAGCTGATCTGAGTTAACTAAATAAAATTAGTTTCAATATGGAAAATGAAAACAAAAAAATTAAGGAAAAATAACTTTATATTAGTATCGGTAATTTGCATGTCTAGTTTCAGCAACATTTTTTCTTACAAAGCATTAAAGGAGAAAAAAGAATGAAAGCTTGGGATGGAGTCAAAATGGCCAGAATAAATGAAAACAATGCAATTGGGATGCCAAACACAACTCCTCCCAATAGATCAATAAAATCTCAATGAAGAAATCAAAAAAAAAAAAAAAATCACAAGCCCAGATCAACATAGAGAGTCGGAGAAAAAAAGTCTACAGATACAGGGGATAGAGTGAGGAGAGAGACTGAATGCCAAAACAGAAAGAGGCCTCAGATGCATATAGGGCCACCCCCAGACTCATAATGGAGCACTGTAACTGAGACAGATTCCAAGTGGGAATCTGAGAACCTGTGCATGGCCCAGCATTAACAGGAATTACCCTTCCCAGGAAAGGAGGCCCTGGGCAGTATTTAAAATTTGCAACAGCAGCACATGGTCCAAACCTCAAATTCATAGAAAGATTTCAAATCTGGTTTCTAACCCAGTCTGGAGATGAATAATCACAATAGAAAAGCAAGATCAAAGTACAGCATACAATTCTGTCATTTTGAAACAAAAGAAAAAAAAATGAGAAAGGGAATTAATAACTTGGCACCAGATGCACAAAACTTTGCCCAAGGAATAACCCCCCTGAAAATTCAAATGGACTAAACACAAGTTCAGTATCTTCACCAGGCAACAAGAAACATCAAAGCAAAGTCAAAAAGCTGGAAAAAATGGGAAGAAAATATGAAGTACCTCAAAGCAAAAAAAAAAAAAAAAAATTGACCTGAAAAAGATATTTAAAGAGAAAACATTTTTAAATCACTAGACTATCTGAACACTATGACCAAAAAAAAAGAGCCCAGACATCCTACTTAAAGAAATCTTAAAAGTAAACTGCCCAGATCTCTTAGAACCAGAAAACAAAATGGAAATAGAAAGAATCCACTAGTCACTTCCTAAAAGAAACCCCCAAAATGAAAAAACTCCCAGGAATATCAATAGCCAAACTTCAGAGCTTCAAGATCAAAGACAAAAATACTATAAGTGTAAGAAAAAGTGAATTTGTGTACTAGAAGCCAAACTCAGGATCATAAATAATTTAGCAGCACTATTATAAAGAGGAAGAGAAATTAAAAGTACAATATTCTAGAAAGCAAAAAATAAGACCTTAGATCCAAAAATAATTATTTACCTAGCAAACCTAAGAATAACTGTAGATAGGAAAATGCAAGTTAGTAAAACAGAGGTCTTTTTCAAACATTCTTGATGGCAGAGCTACAGAAAAATTTTGAAGTTCAAACACAGAAACAAACAGACATAAAAAGGTAAGAATGAATGATCCATTGTCCTTTTATCATTATAAAGGACTAAACAAGAATAAACTGCCCTCATACTCCTTTCATCATCTGGGTTCATGAAATACAATTAGACAAGACCTGAGAGAGTTATGTTTTGTATTAATCCTCTTAAGAAAAAAATGAAAAGGAAAAAAGAAAGTTAGGGAAAATTATCCCACATAATCAAGGTTCACAAGTAGGTATCTATGCAAACAAGGAGGAGAGAGTGAAAGGGAAATGACTAACACTTGAATCTCATCTAAACTTGTCAAAAGAAGAATACATATATAAAAAGACACAGATTTAAATATAAAATTCCATTTTACTCAACAGGAAAATAGGAAAAAAAGGGTTAGAAGAGAGAAGAAGAAAGAGGAAAGCCAGATTAAGGGAAGGATAAGTTCTAAGTAAAACAAGTTCTAGGGAAGACAAAAATATTTATAGGTCTTTTTTGAGGTGGCAAAGCATGGGAATCTCAAGAAGTGCACATAAACTGAGAAATGGCTGACAGTGGATAGAGTACTGGGCCTGGATGGAGTCAGGAATACTGATCTTCCTGAGTTCCAATCTGCTTCAGATGCTTACTAACTATATGACTCTGAGGGGGGAAAAAAAATCACTTAATCCTGTTTGCCTCAGTTTCCTCATCTGTAAAATGAGCTGGAGAAGGAAATAGCAAACTACTCCAGTATCTTTGCCAACAAAACCCCAAATGGGGTAAAACAAAGAATTAGACACGAGTGAAAAGTAACTGAACAAGTTCTCCTAATGAAATGTTTCATACATATCATACACATACATATACAAATGTAAACAGCTGAGAATATGAAGAAATAGAAGACAGTCTTTGCTACAAGTAACTTACAATAAATTCCAAATTATATTAAAGAAATTGTTTCTTTTTCCCTTTTAAAATTGCCTCACTGTCATTTAAAATTATGATTTGAGAAAATACCATGCAAAATAATTTTCTAAAATAAAAGTAAAGATAATTATGCTATTAGAATGATAATATATCATCTAAGTCAAGAATTAATAGTGAAATTTGAATTAAAGAAATGAAAAATGATCAAATGTTCTTAACTTTTCAGTTCTAAGTAAGAGGAAGCTACTGGGGTAGCTAGGAAGTCAGGAAGACCTTGGTTCAAATCTGGCCTCAGACACTTACACTTCCTCACTGTGTGACCCTGGGCAAGTCACTTAACTCCAAGTGCCTCAGGAAAAAAAAAAAAAAAAGAAAGAATCCCATGGAGTTTTTTAACCCTAAACTTCATAAAAAACAAAAATACTGACATTCAAATTTAGAGACTTTATAAAATAGTTTTATATTCAATATATTTTTAAAACATTTTTACCTAAATTATATTTATCAGTAATGTTTATTATGTACATTTTAAATACCAAAGTTGTTTTGACCTAACATACTTTTATTATTTGAAAAAGTTACCCACATCTTTCAAGAAAATATAACAATAAATAACTCCAACCACTGATTAGTAACTAGTATAACAGCCAGCTAATGACTGAGAGGCATTAGATATGTCAGGACATACTTAAATTTAAAAAATTTTAACTCTAAAACTCTAAAATACTAACAACTGAAACTTCTTATAAGAGCCAGAAGGATGTTCAAACCCTCCCTAAGTTTTTTTGATGGTATTAAGGAGAATCATTATATATATAAATATCTATACTTGGATATCTATAAATCTGGATATCTATAAATGTTCTTAAAATGAATCACTGAATATATTCCTTCTTTCAGAAAAATTTACACAAAAATACCTAAATCTGAGTTTATAAATAAAAACAGTATTTCCACACACTAATTCAACCCTCTAAGGTTTAAGGTTTTGGTTATTCACAATTTTACAGGTAAAGGAAACTGAAATGTTCAGAGATTAAGTGCTTTTGCTTATAGAAAAGTCATCCAGTTAAACAATGGCAAAACCAGAATTCAAACCCAGTCCTTCTAACTTTGTCTAATGCCTTTTTCACCATACCAAGCTCCTCTCAAAAATTACAGTATAAAAATATCCACTGTCATAAAAAGTATCTTTTTCACTAGATATGCTTAAGAAATCTGATATTTATGTTAGTAAAACTCTTTCAAAATGCTGTTAAATGTTGTTGCTGTGATTTGATCGGAATGCTCCTAAATCCTAAATGAATTCTCCAATTTTAGGAAAATTTAAGATTTAAAAATCTGGTTAATTGTATGAAAGTAATGATGACAGATGAGATTTAAAACTGAAAAAAAAAAAGTTTCCTTCTCAAGGATATATGTAGCAATACATCCCCTTTGTTTGCATTGGGCAGTATAGATAAGGAATGTTAGCATAAACTGTCAGACTCCATCTGTGTATTATCTGTTTTATAGTAAACTACTTTGCTTCTTTTAAAAAAAGGGATGAGTCATTGGGCAATACAGAAAAGAGGAATGAAATCAGAATTAAATGTCGGTCAGATAGCATTTATTAAATACCTACTATTTGCTAACCATGCTAAACTACTGCAGAAATAAAGAAAAGCAAAAACCCTGCTATCAAAAGGCTCACAGTCTAATGGGAGAGATAGAAGACAAATATAAACAAATATATACAAGTTATAAATAGAATAAACTGGAAACAATTGTCAGAGGGAAGGCACCCACCAGAAAGTGGGATTTTTAGTTGGTATTTGAAGGAAGCCAAGGAAAGCAAGGAGACAGAGATGAAGAGAGAGATTATTTCAAACATTGGGAGCGAACAGAAAAAAAATGCCCAGAGTCGAGAGGAGTGTCTTGTTCATTCAATAGCAAAGAGGCCAGTCTCAATGAGTGAAACACAACATTGGAGGCTATAATTTTAAAATGACTAGGGAGAAAGGAGGAGAGAAATATAGAGTAAGGAGTCTGAATATGAAGACACTGAATGCAAAAGAGGATTTTTTATTTCATCCAACATTTAATGAGATAAAATGATCAGACCTATGCTTTAACAAAACCATTTTGGTGCTTAAATGGAGGACAGACCGGAGTGAAAAGAGACTTGTGGCAGATGATACATTGTAAAAATGTTATCAAGCATCAGAAATACATTGTAGACAATAACAGTAAAAATATGGGACGATCTACTATGAAAGACTTGGTTCTCAGTGGTTTAGTGGTCCAAAGCAATCTCAATAGACTTTGGAAAGAAAATACCATCTGCATCCAGAAAAAGAACTAAGGAGACCAAATGTAAATCAACACATGCTATGTTCATTTATTTCTTTTGTTTTTTTTTTTAACTCTCCCATGATTTTTCCTTTTTGCTCTTATTTTTCTCTCCTAATATAATTCAATGAGTATTAAAAATAAATAAATTTACTAAGAAAAAATAAAAAAAGATATCAAGTAAAATATCTTAATAATATATAACAAAGTTTATATATAAATTTTATTCATTTTGTGTATGTAACCTGACAACATCTAAGAAGTTAATGCTCACTAATCTTGAAAACATTTTTACAAGTCAATTCTTGTTTCAAAAATTAAATTTCAGAGTTCAGGATTTAACTATACACTAATTAATTATAACCAACTATAAAAATATAATCGCTATTTCTTGCCATTAAAGTGGAAATATCATATTGTATTTTCATTCTAATGCCCCATCGTAGCATGGAGATATTCCTAAAATCTTTCAAAGTGGAGCAGAAACTTTATCAAATTAAATCAAGCTACAAAGGCATTAAATAATTATCATTATCATCTAATATTTATATAGTACTTTTAGGTTTGCAAAGTACTTTACATTTATTAACTCAGTTGATTCTTCAAGTCTTTCCCAATGAAGAACAGACTAGTTAAGAAAAGAGACTCATTCCCAACAGTCTAATTACTTGATGACTGATCAAAACAATCCACGTAACAAAGAAAACCAGCTACCAGCCCTCTGTTCCATGTGGCCCCTTCTATTCCTGTCATAATGGAGGCTGACAAGAGAAAAGGGGGTACAGGTACAGGTTAAAAGTATTTATAAACATTAACTTAGCTATCATTTCTCTAAATATAAGATTCTTGCCTAGTGAACAACAAATGAACATACTACCAGAGTAAAAGCAACTTACTGATCTTGACAGCTTTGCTATAAATGAAACCATAAAACAAAACAAAGTTTCAGCTAAACAGAAGAATGGCTCATAGGTTCTCCTTTTAGAGGTACATAAAGAAGATAGCAATAGTGGATTTTATCATATGTTCAAATGTGTCAAACAACATCACTTTATGGATACACTTGGCAATCTCGTACTATAATTCTCAAGATAAATGTCTGAAAAAAGGCCCATTAAAACTTCAGCTTACATGTCAACATTTGTTCCAGAAAATGAGCTAGAGAAATGCTATTAAGAACTCAGGAAGATACTCCCAACTAAAACATAAACCTCAAGAAGCACTGGGTTCTCCTTTACTAGGAGCCTTCAAGCAAAAGATAGACCACCAGATTTGTTGTAGAGGGTATGATTTCACTAGATGGTCTCTGAGTTCCCTACTAAGAACCTATGATTCCCCTCCATTTCTCAATCTATAAGCTCATATCCATTCAACTTACACAGAGGCTTTATTTACACAAAAAGCCTCCAATAAGTCTAGCAGACAAATGAACTCTCCTTTTTTTTTTTCTAATGCCCCTTGGTTAGAACTCTACTCAGGCTGGGATCTGCAGGATATCTTTATTCAATTTGCAAAGATCAAATTCTTTCATTTGCCATTCAAGGAACTCCAAAATCTGACTACCTTACTTTTCCAGATTCCTCTCAACACAAAATTACTCACTCACTGAGCTCACAGGCATTCCCATATCCTTATCTCCCCATAACATCATAAAGTGTTGACCTTAGAATCCAGAAGACATTGGCTCAAACTCCACATGCATGATTATGTTTAAGTCCCTTAATCTCTCTAACCTTCATTATCCTCATCTGCAACATAAAGATAAGAATTGTAGCATCTACCTCATAAGGTTGTTGTGAGGCTCAAATAAGAATATATGTAAAGTGTTCTGCAAACCTTAAAGTATCATATAAATGTCAAGGGATGATTAATTTTTTACTGGACTCATAATTTCATTGATTTAATGAACTCCCAACGAAAAGGAAACTTCAAATATCTAATTCCAAAAGCCTTCCACTGAATTCTACATATAGCAGGTACTGAATAAATATCTGCTGATTAGTAAAAGATTTCTTCCTTTTACTATAACTTGAACTAATAATCACTCCCTACAGAGACCCAAATCTGCTCCTTGACTAGTGACAGAAGGTCTTATGCAGGAAAATCAAGTAATCAAAGATCAGGTGAAGCAGATTTCTGAACTCCAAGAGCCAAGCCAACTCCAGAAGGACATAGTCTAACTTCCTTGTAATGGAGAGGTCCTCAGTATTTCCAATTCTTGTCAACATATGGTCTAGCAAAAGAGAAGGGTCTTTAAAATGAGGGAGTTAGAGTTGCTAAAAATTTCCTTCCACCTCTAATACCTTACAAATCTGTGACTTCCTCCCTTTTTAAAATTTCTTTAAGTATGACTTTTCATAAAACAGGACTGCCCCCTGGAATATCTGGGACATATCATTGCATTAATTATAGGTGAAATTGACCTTTTACGGGCCTGTTTAAAAATCTAAACATCATTTGTAACAATAAATTCTATGGGAAAACACAGATGACCTCAAAAAAAAAAAAGCTTACTAAACTTTCAGAAAGCAAAACTCTTCATAACTTGGGGGTAAGTTTGAAAGGTAATGAGAAAATAGTGGCATGCCACAGGTTTATTTCATATTGAAAGATGCATTGTTCCAAAATTTATTCAATGAAAGTTCAATTTTATCTATTTTATTTCAAAAATCTCTAATTTTAACATTTTAAATATATGCATATGTCTATGTAAGTACACACACACACACACACACAAAATGCTTGTTAATTGCTGATTCTACTCTCATTCTTCACAGCAAAGTTAACTAATGATTTAGGGAAACATTAATACACAAAGAAGTTATGGCCAAAATTATATTCTTGGCTACTTTATTTTCTAAAAAAGAAAAACAAGATAGCTTCTCAATACATGATTGCACAATACTGAAACCTTCTATAAGATTTCAGAGTCCAGAAAATGGATTCCATAAAAATAGTCAACAGAACTACTAAAGTGAGTAAAATTTTCCTAACAAGTGACAAGTTAATAATGACTAAGATGAAAATTAGAACACTCACTTTGTTGTCTTGAGTCACAAGAATGCTTGCACCCCCAGGTTTCAAAGGCACTTCTTCCATTGCTCCAAACACATCTGTCTCAACAGAAAAGGTTAATTCTAGACCAAGATCACTAATATCATTATCCAGTATCCACTGCAAATTTTTTGCATATTCTGGATCAATAGATGCCACATCCTGGTAATTTACAGGAATACCTGAAAAACACACACATATGCAATTGTCAGATGCTAAACTTCTGCCTTCTAATCTATTTTATGGTAGAACATTGCCCTCTACTGATCTATAGTAAAACTGCAAAATAAAACAAAATTCACAAGATAATTTAATATTATTCCCATAAGTAGAAAAGAATCTAAAGAAGTATTATGTGTAAATACAATTGATTTCCTGATTCTTTAACACAAAAAAAAAAATGCACAAAGAGTTCAAAACCAAAGGCAATCTGATTTCATTGCTACAGAGTACTCACAAGTGAGGAAACTCCAACTATCAATACAAGTCAGCACCTCTGCAACTTAAAGTGTTAGAAAATTTCCTAGCACACTGAAATGTGACATGTCTTTTGTCTCACAGGCAGTATGTATCAAAAGGTGGGACTTAACTCTATTTCTTCCTGGTTCTGAGGGCAGTTCTCTATGCTATTTTCCAAGCTATTATAAAGAGCTTTGTTAAAGATCTACATAAGACTTTTAATTGACCATTCTATTAATTGTAAATACGTTACATAATATGTTCTTAACATACATATTTAACGTAAAAAACGATTGGCAATTAAATCACATTTTCATTCTTTCAACTAAAAGATCAGTTGTGGTTTTTTCCCAAAAAACTTAGTTAGATTTAAATCATTCTGTGTTCTATATCATTTTAGTTAAATCCTTTTTTTTTCTTTTTTGGTATGAATTAGGATCCACTTTCTTAAAAATTAATCTACTGTAAGACAACTAAATAATATGAATAGTCAATGAAAAATTACAAAGAACTAGAACATAAAAGAAAGTTTCTCTAGTCCTTGAAAAAATAGTCCTTTAATTTTCTAACAGTAAAGATGTCACTTTTTAAAACACAATCTAAACATAACAAATGAATATTCTAATATAGAAAATAGAATTTTAACAATTCATTAAGTTTTTTCAGAGCTATACACAAAGAAAACAATAATCTAAAAACTTACACTAAGTTATTTTATAGTTGTTATATATTTCATGTATGTTTTCAATGTCTCACAAACCAGCATATAAAGCTAAAAAAAAAAAGAAGGACTTTTTTGACATCCAAAATCTCAAGGTATCTAAAATACCAGACTGCAATAGAGGGTTCATAGGATCATATATTCTTTTTCTGGCTATTCATTCTCTGTGTCTCCCACATGTTGCGGGTTAGAAGTTCTGCAACACTCCCAAATCTGGAACTCTTCTCAGAACCACAATAGCAAGTGTCCTTAAACTTAACAGACCCTAAAAACTGAACTCATTATTATCCTCTTTCCCTTCATATTTGGTTCCTTTCCTAACTTCTTTGTTTCTGTTTAAAGATGACAAGAAGCCTAATAATCTCCAAGTTATCTTTGAGTCTTCCCTGGGCCTCCCATCTAATACCTCCCACCTAGCACATCTAATGAGCTGTCAAATCCTATTATTTCTACATCTGGATAACCTCTAGCATCATACATCACCTACTGCAACAAATCTACCTATGGCAGTTAAGTGACACAATGGATGGAGTGCTGGCCCCAATCAGGTAGACCACGCTTCAAATCCAGCTTCAGACAGTCATTAGCTCTGTGACTAGGCACTTCACTGAATGAATCTTCCTCAGTTTCCTGAGGAAAAGATAGGAAAAAACCTATCTTTCGGAGTTGCTATGAGAATCAAGTGAGATAATATTTGTAAAATGTTTAGTAAAGTGCCTGGCACATAAGAGGCATTTAATATATGTTTGTTCCTTTCCTTCCTGTTCATTTATCCTGTTGTAATAGCAAACTTACTGCTCTTTTTTCCTCCAATCAATTCCTAATTCAATTAATCATCCTATCTCTACCTGTGTCTTATAAGTATTTATTAAGTGGTTTCTGTATGCCAGGTGCTGTGCTTAGTGTCAGGGATACAAAGGCAAAATCTCTGCCCTTGATAAACTTACATTCTATTGAGGGAAACCACAGACACACACACACACATTTAAAGGCATTTGAGATGAATGTAGAAGGGCAGAAGGCATTCTAAGACTTGGAGGTAAGGGAGTAATGTTCTCTGGGCAAAGGCTGAGGAAAAGCATAGTGGACTATTTTAAATTAAGAAGGGTGAGGTTAGTTGTATTTTAAAATGAGAAAAGGGGAACGATGGAGAAAATTGAAGAAATAGGCTTGGGCGAATCTAATACACTTATGATGTAATTGCACCATTCAAAAAACCTTCAGGAGTTTCCCATTTCTGAAGAAAGTATAAATTCCTGATGTTCATCCTCAAAAATCTCCCATGATATGGTTTCCATCTGTGTTGCCTATCTTACAATATTCCTTGGTATATATTCTATATTCTAAAAAACAAACAAACAAACAAACAAAAAGACATTGGGCTATTTTCTCTCCTGTCCTCATCCTGCTCTTTCTTATGCTCATGCTCTAATCCTATATACCCTGCCATTCTCAATCTCTATAGATTTTTTTCCCTTTAAGGGCTAACTCAAATTTCATCAACTTTACATAGTTCTTAAGCTCCTTCTCCATCATCTAACTCATTTCATTCAAATAAAAATGATTTCTCTCCAAATTTCTTATAGCATATTATCTAGGTCTTGTTTGTCCAGTTAAGTCAGTACCCTTTGTATCAGTTATTAAGTTTAAGCTCTTTGAGCAAAGGACTTGTTTCATAGTTTTATTTGTATCTATAGGGCTTAGTATAGTATAGTGCCCTGCATGCACCAAACACTTAGTAAATGTTTGCTAAAATGGTGCATGAAGTTTAAATTAACATAAGGCTCTCAACTGAAATAAAAGGCTAACACAACTTGCACCTTACTCTTCAATAACTTCAAAATAAACACCTTTAGAGATCTATTCTGTTATGCTGCTCTATCACTTCCCCATTAGCTGACAACACTGCATATACACTGCTAGGATTTATGACTATGGTAAAGATAAATTTTAAAAGAAATAGAAAAAGACAAGCATTAGGTGAAGTTACAAATCTGTTTCATGTCCAAGCCAACACAAGACTAACAATTTCACAAAAGCTGAGAAAAAACATTGTTTAAATGAGGCATTAGTAGACTGATATTAGAATCATACCAAGAATGTGCTTGTAGAATGATCTTGTAAAGTAAATGTTGACCAGTTGCCTGTGGTTCAAAGCTAAACCCAAGATCTGTCCAGCAAACCGGAAATAGTTCAAGTGATCAGGATTGACATATGAGTTGCTATTAGGCTGAAAAGTTGTTCCTTTTGAAAATTTAAAAAAAAAAAAGTTTTATTCTCTATGTGAAAGGAATTCACATTTAAAGGAAAGGTTGCAAAACATTTCAGTTTTAATTATCAAAAAGAATAGATTTTTATAATTTAATTCAAATTATTCCAATTTTCTGGACAGAAACATACCAGGATTATCAGGATATATCAGGATTAAACTTACAATATATAAACAGCACACTCAAATAACCAGCATGCAAAATGGTTAAAGGATAGATTCCTGTCCCGGAGTAGTTTACATTCTATACCAACATTATTTCATTGCTGATATAATAATCCATAGAGTCCTATAACACAAACAGACTACACTTTGGCCAAAGTTGAGTTAATAAATATTGATGTTCTATATAAGCTTCAAAAGTAATAATGTCTGTAGAATGTGTAAATTATTCAAGGGAAAGGGGGACAGAAAAAAATCATTAATTCACCTCCATCTATCAAGGGAAATATTTGTGCAGGAAATAAATTTTCATTGAACTTCAAATGAAGAAAAGAAAATGTCTGTAAAAGGACTAAGAGCCCATTCTCTACTCTGTGCAGAATATAATAGAATGTAATTTAGATAAATGGAAAAGTATGTAGTGGGATAAATAAGGAATAAAGAGATATTAAAATATGTTATGTAAGCAAATAATAACTTACAAGTAGCAAAAAGTATCTTAAAACAATAAAAGTCAATTCTCAAACTTTATGCCAGGTTAGAGGGGAGAAGGGGGAGAAAGAAGGGAAAGGAAGGAAGGAAGGAAGAGATGTAGGGAGGGAGAGAGGAAGGGAGGAGGAAGAGAGGGAGGGAGGGAGGAAGGAGGAAGAGAGGGAGGAAGGAAGGAAGAAGGAAGGGAGGAAGAGAGGAAGGGAGGGAGGGATGGAGGGAGGGAGGGAGGGAGGAAGGAAAAGAAAGAAATCAAGTATATCCACCATAAAAATCCCTTCTTATCACAAAATACCTCTCTCAATTCAATTTGCATTTATTAAAGACTGTGAATATTAATATGTTAGGTGCTAGAAATGCAAAGACAAAATTAAAAGTAACCTTTGGTCTTAAAGAGATTATATTTTATTAAAGAAATATATCTTATAATAAGTATATAAAAAAGAAGGAAGCCCACTAACAGAGGCAATCAGGAAAGGTACAGGAAGGAAATGGCACAACAAACACTGAAGGCAATTTAAGATTATAAGAGATACAAGTGAGGAGGGAAAGAATTCCATTCCGGGAAGTAATACAGTATCAGATTTTGCAATTGACAAGTTAATTTGGGAAGAACTCAGAACTTGCCAAGAAAAAGTAAATCACTATAAGCTGGGAAAAGCAAACCAGAGATGAATACGACGATCTTTAAATTTTCAACTAAGTTTGTCTTTCCACTGTGTTTATGAAATTACATGAGGCAAAACAAATTATCAAGAAGAGACAAAATTTATAAAAGTGTTCAAATTTTAAGGAATTTTAATATTCATTTTAAACCACAGTATAACCTAATAGTAAATATTTTGTACACATACAATTTTTAATTTCCCTATGGTAGTAATGAATTAAAACACTATTTTTTCAGCATAATGGCAATAAGGTGGAATACAAAGGCTGGTAGTTTCAAGTAAATTTCATGGATCTCAATAATATAGTTATTTATTAGCTTCAAGCCTTTGCAATCCAGTTCCAGCCCAAAGTTAGCAATAATCTCTTAACAAATCTAATGACTTTTTCTCAATCTTCCTTCTTTTTTCAACCTCCCTGCAGCCTTTGGCATTATCCATCATTCTCTTCTGAGAGAAGCCAGAAGATGCCGTCTTCTCTCAAAGTTTCTGTGACACTGCTCTATTCTCAATCTTTCCCTACTAGATTTACATCCAAGTCATAACTACCAATAATGAATATCTCCCTAAACCCTAGCCTAGACCGTCTTTTCTTCTCCCTATATTCTATTTCACCTGGTGTTCTCATCAGCTTCCATTAATTCAATTTTCATCTGAATACTGGTAATTCCCAAATCTATCTGTCCATCCCTGAAATTTCTGATGACCTACAACAGTCTGGAGCTGAATATTTTGATTGAATTTTTGCATCTTTCCCCCCAAACCCTCTCTTCTCTCAATTGTTCTTTAACTATCCAAAGTGCGACCATGCTTCCAGAAATGGCTTTTACAATCAGGTGTCAAATTCAACTCCATAACTCTCACCCTGACTGCTTTTAGTTGGCCTTCCTGCCTCAAGTCTTTACTTTAGTTAACTCTAATCCACCCTATACTCAGCTGTCAAAATGATCTTTCTAAAGTACAGGTTTGACTGCATCACTTTCCTTCTTCCCACAACTGTCCATTTGATCAACTCCTGTGACTTCCTTATTTTGATCCTCCAGGATCAAACATAAAATACTATTTGGATTTTAAAGTCCTTCATAATCTAGGTCACTTACATTTCCAGTCTTCTCACATCTTACTCTCCCAAGGATTCTGCAATCCATGACAATGATCTTTTTGATATTCCTTACACAAAACATTCCATTGCCCAATTCCAGGGTTTTCTTTGGCCACACCATACACCAGGAACTCTCTCTTTTTTTTTTTTCATCTCCATCTCCTGGCTTCCTTCAAGTTCCGGTTAAAATCTAACTTTCAAGCTTAGTTCCTTCCTTCTGAGGTTACCCACAATTTATCCTGTATATATCTTGTTTATATACAGTTGTTTGAATGTTCTGATCCCCATTAAACTATGAAATCCTTGACAGCAAAGACTGCTTTTTGGCTTTTTTTTTATTACTAGCACTTTACATATAGTAATCAATTAATAAAAAATTAGCTGATTTATTACTTGCAAATCATTTAACTTCAAAGAGTTACTCAAAGACCAGGTAATTCTGATCTTGAAACAATTTCAGTGAATTAAGAATCAAAGAGTAAAATCTTGTGAAATTAAATGATTTTTTTCAAAGTTGTCTTTTTTTTTTTAGTTTAAAAAAATGCTATTATAATTATAAACAGGGGAGAGGAGGGAGAGTGTAACTGTTCGCAAGTATTAAATACACAACACAGTCATAACAAAAATAACACGAGATTTGGGTCAAAAAATTTTAATTCTAGTCTTTGCTTTGTACTTTCTTTGGACAGTCTTCACTCTAAGCTTTAGTTTCCTTATTTATAATATAATAAAAATAATATTTGAACAATACTTTGAATAGTTTAACATATTATACAAATGTAAGATATTAGTAACTGTCAAGATAAAAGAAATTGCATACTTACCATCAGCTGACTGAGTGAACAGTGCATAATCAGGATTAATTATCTCATTGGATAAAATATCAAACCACTCACGTACAACCCCTTGACCCTGGGTTTAAAAAAATAAAAATAACAGGAAAAGATAATATATGTGTACATAGATTTTAAAAATATGTTCTAATATTTTAAAGCATGAAGAAAATTTTAATTAAAATTCTATTTCTATTTACTGTACAGTTCTATTTAAGTATATTTTAGTATTTTTTTATATAGAGATGTACATTTCACTTATTTTTAAACCCACCATGCCTTCTTCTCCATGGAAACGTACAGCAATCCCCTGTTTTAGCTTGGCACAATTTGCTTTAGACACAACTTCACAGCTACTCCTAAAAATAGAATCTACATATGTAGCACTGATTAGCTTTATATCTTAAAACTTATTATCAAAAAACATTTTGTGAATCTCTTATGCGTTAGCTTCTTTGTCAACTATACCTCTGTGAACCAGCAAGATATCATTTTCATTCACTGGCCTGTGTACCATGTCAGAATCTGATTGTCCTGAATGCAAATGTTCATAGAACCACTCACAACGATCTTTAAAAGGCTACCAAAAAAATAAAAAAAAAGGGAGAGAGAGATGTGTTAAACATTAAAATTCTATAATTATCTTTGCTTTAAGCATTATGCAAAATACTGATTATAAAGTACCATTCTGAGACTTTTGTGAGTAATTAGTTGATAATGCACAAACATTTCAGCAATTGTTCACAAAATAAAAACAGAACTATGCACAACCTACATATTTTCTAGAGCTTGCTATCATTTTCAACAGGATATCCTTAATAATTTAGAAATTTACATACAGCCATTTAACATCAGACATGTAATTGAACATAACTATGACAAATTTGTGTCTTTTCAAGCTCAACAAGTCTTTCAAAAATTAATTCTCAGACATAGAAAATATCATGATACATGTTTCATCTAATTTTTAATTAAAACAGTCCCATATGTAGCCTTTATTTGTGCCTTTTGGCAAGAGAGATGGCCTTTTGATTGGCAATTAAGAAAAATCTGATACTCTTTCCTCTTTTTAAAAGTTCTGCAGCTAATAAAAAAGTCTTAAGACAGATAAAGATACTTGAATTAGTTACTTAGCAAACAAAATGGTAATGATGAGTAACTTTGTAATCCATTAGAAAATATTTACTGAGCACTTATATTTGGCCAGTCCTGCAGGAAACAAAAAAGCAGCACAGAGAAAAATCTCTACCCTCAAGCAATCTATAATCCAGTTTAAGATAAAATTATGCTTAATACATGGGACCATCAGAGAATACAGAGGAGTAGATATTTAGATGTTTGAAGTATGTGATAGAAACCAGAGTTTCACCTTATAACGTTAGGCAAATGTGCTTTCATCTCTAATAAATGGTAAAATTATATGTATACCAAGCAATTGTTTTTAAATAAATTTCTTCATGATTTGTTACAAGTAAATATTTGATTTGTGTGAAATTTCTTAGGTAAAAAGGAGTCACATGGAAAAAAGTTTAAGAAGCCCTGATACAGACTACAGATTAGACAGGAATTTAGAGCTAGTAAAGTAGGTGGAAGCCAAAGCAGTTGAGAAAGATATCATAAAAGAGATATGACTTCCAAAGATTCATGGATTTAGGACTACAAGTAGAATACAAATCATCTGGTCCAATTAATTCACAGAGGCCAAAGATTATAAAGACAGTGACAGAGATGAAGCCCAAACACAAGTTTCTCATCTCCTAGTTTTATATTCTTTCAACTGCTCTTTGCTATCTGTTAAGTACTGAAGTAAAGCCAGGATCTGTTTGAATGAAGAGAAAGAAAGCATTCCAGTCTGAAGTAGTAACATAAGGAAATAAAGATTTCTTGCTCAGAGTGGGCACTATAAATTAGTATGACAAAAGTAGAGGAAGAGGATATTGATTTGCTATTTAAGTAAATGTAAGAAAATAAGTTTGAACAAGCAGAAAGAGGAAATGTCTGTATTTGGTATTTAAAGCAAAGCACTTTACCTCTGCTTTAGTAAGACAAGAAGCAGCAATTTTATTTTGGTTTACTTTGGTTTTTATCATGGAGGTGACATAATTCTAGCAAGGTATACACTGCTTTTGGATTTTTCCATTATGCTCCTATAATGGGTAACTTTCTGCTTCTAATACATTCTCCTACCCATTTTCTGTCCTCCATTTTCAGCTAGTTTCCTTTTGTGTTCTTCCAATAGACTATAAGTATTTTAAGGGCAGAGACCTTCTTTGTTTTTATTTTTATTTGTACCTTCAGCACTTATCATGGATGGCACATAATAGATACTTAATAAATGTTTATTAACTAAAAAAAAATGCGTAAAGATGGACTGGGAGATATAAAAAAATCATCCACCTCTCACTCCCTCTCAAAAACAAAACAAAACAAAACAAAACAAAACAAAAAACAACTTACCTCAGCGAGAAGAAAATTATAGTTCCAAATATGAGATTAAAGTCACTTGACTAAGCAATGACAATGGAGATGAGAGAATGAATCTAAAACATTTGAAAGCAAGCCTATAGAATTGATGATAAATTAGACCCAGGTGGTGAAAAGATAAGTAAAGTCAAATAAAATGAGATACAGATCTGGGAGAATGGATAATTTTCTTTAACAGAAAGAAGAAAATGTGAAGGAAGACTGGATAGAAAAAGAAATTAGTGAGGTCTCAAGTATATTTTTAGAAAGCAAAGCATATAGTTTTAGAGGCAAAAGTCAAGAAAAGTTGTTGGAACATACTGGTCTCTAACCAAAATGATCTTTTATTTCAAAATCTTACTCATTTTTTCAAGGCTCAAATTGCATATCACTTCCTCCTAGATGTTCTATTTTGACGAATCCAATCAGAAATATATTTCCTCCTCTAAATTCCTATTTCTTCACATCACTCATTTCATACTTACATCAACTGCTTTCCATGACAGTAGTTTTTGGGGTTTTTTTTAATATCTAGAATAGCATTTAAATTACCTGAGGATCATTTTGAATTTTTTAAAGATATAAAATATGAAGTAAACAGAGCTAGGAAAACAATGTATATGAGTGCAAAGTAAATAGAGGAAAACAAACTGAATGTTGCATAATTATAATAATCAAGAAGAACTACAGAAAAAAAAGACTAATAAAAGGCACCCATCACTACAGATGTAGGTGACTTTGGATGTGGTGTATCACATATATTGTCAGACAGTATGTTGGATGATTTTAGAGAACTTTTTTTTCTCCCCCTTTAAAAATTTTCATTTCAAGGAATGACTCATGGGATCAATCTGAAGGATTCATTCAGGAATTAATATGATATGAAAATGCTACCAAAAAAAATAATTTTTTTAAAGTTCTAACGAGTTGTTTTTGAAAATTTATTTTGGTTGTAGCTAATTTTTCTACAGTATCAGGTATAATGCTGCCACATGCTAATGGGTGGTTCTGGTCTACTATAATGATTCAAATGGCATTTTATTTGAACTCTACAGCATAATCATGAATGTTTAATTGATGTTCTTTAAAATCAAAATATAATATTCTCACAACTAACCATAAAACAGTAAGAGTTTCTATTTAAAAGCAGTACTTATTGTCAAGCTTTTGAAAGAAATCTAAATACAAATCAATATAATTCTCACTAATCATTAACTTATCCACCACTATCTAATCTAATTGAGTCTTAAGCCTAGATATTGATTATAAAATTTCATTCTATGTTTGTGGCAGCCCTTTTTGTAGTGGCTAGAAACTGGAAACTGAATGGATGCCCATCAATTGGAGAATGGCTGAACAAATAATGGTATGTGAATGTTATGGAATATTATTGTTCTGTGAGAAATGACCAGCAGGATGATTTCAGAGAGGCCTGGAGAGACTTGCATGAACTGATGCTGAGTGAAA
This sequence comes from Myrmecobius fasciatus, assembly GCA_023553655.1. Classification (NCBI taxonomy): domain Eukaryota; kingdom Metazoa; phylum Chordata; class Mammalia; order Dasyuromorphia; family Myrmecobiidae; genus Myrmecobius; species Myrmecobius fasciatus. The sequence goes on along the minus strand of JAJPUD010000763.1, from coordinate 294,383 downwards.
TGAGCAGAACCAGGAGATCATTATTCACGGCAACAGCAATACTATATGATGATCAATTCTGATGGACATGGCTCTCTTCAACAATGAGATGTTTCAAACCACTTCCAATTGTTCACTGAAGAAAGCCATATACAACCAGAGAGAGGGATGTGAAATGTGGACCACAACATAACATTTTCATATTCTCTATTGATGTTTGCTTGCATTGTGTTTCCTTTATCTGATTTTTCTTTCTTGTAGATACGATTTTTCTTGCACAGCAAGATAAATGTGGAAATATGCATACATATATTCTATTTGTCAAGTATTTTAACATCATTAACATGTAGTGGATATCCTGCCATCTATGGGAGGGGTGGGGAGTAGGGGGGAAAAATTTGTAACAGAAAGCTTTGTAAGGGTTAATGTTGAAGAATTACCCATACATATGTTTTGCAAATAAAAAAATTAAATAAATTAAATAAAATAAAATTTCATTCTAACTTGCCCTAAAAACTTAGCTTGGAGTCAAAAGTCCTTCCATGTGATTTGTATTCAACATTAAAAGCTTGTAATATCAAAATGCCTCAGGGCTCTTTCTACAAAGTACCAATGGCTTTTCTATATTAGTCAACCAAAGATAACCTGTAAGTCCCTCATTTACCTTTATACTATTCTGAATAAACTATCAGACTGTGAAGTCCTTGAGGATCTTATGTTACATTAATCTCTGTATCCCAAGAGCCTTCCATAGTACCTTATACAGAAAATGATTAATAAATGTTTACTGAATGTCTCCAACTATATTTTAAGTTTTTAATGGAGGTTCTGGAGGCAGATTGTATATCCCCCCTTCTCCCCAAGATAAATCCTGCAAAAAAAATATAAACTCAATAAATATTTCTTGATGACAATGAAGAAACAAATAAAAATGTTACTATTCCAACTTGACAGTTTAGGGAACTGGAAGAAATATAAAACACCAATAGTATTCATTACTACTTACTGGTATAGTTTTATCCTTTGATGCTTACTACCTTCATTTTCTCCCCCAGAAGACAAGCTTCTTACACTAAGCAAATGAGAAAAGCTTCTCTTACACTACACAAACAAGTTCAACACATAATTTTATTCCTCTAAAGTAGAACTGGAGACATAGAGTTGATAGACCTTCCATTAGAAATCTGGGTAAAAAATGTTTGTTCAAATGAGTGTGCTCACATTTCAAAATTTATTATACCATTGCTTTCATTAGAGAAAAACCCAAAGTGAGAGAAGGCTCTACCTGTGCTTTTATGATATGCATGAACCTTGACATCAGTTCAGGACACTCAAGGAGGAAGTGAAAATGGTCAAAAATTATTTTGGGGTTTCTGGAAAAAAAAAAGCATTTTACTTAGCAGAAATGAACAGAATTTATTGAAATGCAAATTCATAGAAAAATGTGCACATAGTCATAAATTAAAATGCATCCATCCTGAAGTTTCATAATGAAGATGTAATAGAATATTTTTATTTAAGCTACCTTAAATTAAGCATTAGGAGATATTTAAAAGTCTTACCGATTAACAAAACATTTAAGAACTTCATCATGTTTGCATACAAATTCTATGAAACGGGGTGAAGTCATTCTGAAGGAAAAGGAACAAAATTCATTAGTCTCAAGACACACAAAAGCTAAACTTAATGAAATAATATAACATTATGATCATAAAACATAAGTATTTATTAAATATTTATCATGTGCCAGGGAACATACTAGACACCTGGAAGATAACCTTATTTGAAAGCAGCTTACATCCAATTAAGAGAGACAAGTATATAAATAAGTATATACCAAATAAAGAGAATAAAAACAATACAAAGTAGTTAAATGTGAGGTAGTTTAGGATCATAAGCCCTATGAATTAGAGAGGGAATCAGAATAAGTCTCATGTAGAAGATGGTACTTGAGCTGTTTCTTAAAGAAGAGGGATTCTCTGAGTGTCAAGAAAAGTTAACTTGATTGGATAGAATAGTACAAGAAGGTAAATAATGTCAAGTGAAGCTAGAAAGTTAAATTGGGGTCAAGTGTAAAAAGATTTAAAGATAAACAGAGAAGTTTATATTTGACTCTAAAAACAATAGAAAGCTACTGGAGTTGACAGAATAGTGGAGTCCCATTGTCAGAAGCAGACTTAAGAAAAATCACTTAATCAACAGTATATACAATAGACTGAAATGGGAAAAAGATTTGAGGAAGGGAAACAAATTAGGACACCTGAAATAATCTAGAAGGAAAAGTGATGACAGCCTAAATTAAGCTATGAGTGGAGAGAAGGGGTCAAATGAATCTGAGAGATTAGAAGTTTCTATAGCAGAAATTTAAAGAATTTAAAAGAATTTAGGGAAATTTAGAAGCAAAGAAGGAAGTGGGGAAGAGGGGTTAAGAGGAAAAAATAATTAAGTTTTGGACATTTTTATCTTGAGTTATCTTCAGGGCATCCAATCTGAAGTATCCACTAGGCCACTGATAATTCACTTCAGGGGAGAACTTAGGATTGTCTAGATAGACAGATATAGGTCTGAATCACTTGTACATAGATGACAGCTAAACCACTGAAGTTGAAGACTTTACCAATAAGACTAACAAGAATTCATCTATTTCATTCAATTTTTGTGAGCTTTAGAAAAATGAGTAAAAGATATGCTAACAATTTTAAAAGAAAACTACAAATACTAAATTTTTTTCCTTTACAAACCTTAAAACTTAAATCATCTGTCCAAGTAAAAATGTTTCTGAATTCTTAAATAGTTCTTCATAATATCTACCTCATCTTTATGTACAATACAGGCATTTAAATTTACTTTTCCTCACCTTACAATTCTAATTCTTAAAATTTTGCTATGAGTATCTAAGAAAGTTTCTTTAAAATTGGATTGTGTAATAAAAAGAACATATAAGACCTCTCTCAAAAAAAAAAAACTTAACAAATATGGTATCTTAGTACTAAAATTATAAAGATTCTTCTACTATATTATTTAGTTGAGATGAAAGTAATAAGAAAAAAGCTTCTTACCCTGGAGGCATCTGACAAGAGCAACACATATAAAAAGCCTGAATGACAGCACTTAGCCGGTTAGCTGTCATGGAGATAACATCCTGACAATCCGCACTAGCTTCCTGTTTCCCTGCATCATCTGGTTTAGATTCCCCTGTGTCAATGGATGGATTTTCTCTGCTTTCAGTTCCTGCACTGCCAAATGAAGGGATAGAAGCAGTATCTTGCTGATCTGGACCCTTTTGCTTCAATAAAATAGATGTAATATTGGTGGAGTCCTTTTTGTTTTTCATCAACTCTGTGGCTATTAGCACTAGCCATTCATCTAATGAGTGCCAGAGCAACTCCAAAGGCTGTGGGGGAAAAAATGAAAAATTTTAAATAAATTTTAAGGAAAGAAAAGCTCCTAAACTTATTAACAAATAATTCCTTAAACATACAGAACACATTTCTAAATAACAATAATAAAAAGTAAATCATTTTCCAAAATGAGGTGATAATTTTAGAAAACAAACTTAAGTTATCAGGTTTTAAATAAAATGCAAGTTTATTTTCAACAAAAGAAAGGGAAATTAATTTGTTTATAAAGTATAATACAAGAAAATTTAAAGATGAAAAAATTAAGTACAGAAATAATAGAAAAGTTAATCTTCCATCCAGTCACTTTTTTAAAAGTTGTTCAATATAGTGACACAAATGATGAAACAGAAAGAATACTGGATTCAAAGTTAGAAGATATCAGCTCTGCTACTTGCCAGTTACATATCCCTGAGCAAATAATTTTCCCCATTCTGAGACTGGTCTCACTCATCTATACAATAAGGGGATTTAATTAGATGATTCTTAAGATACATTTCACCTGTAAAATTCTACAAATCTTATAAAATTTATTCTTTTCAAAGCAAAATCTGTTGCTAATGTAACCCCAAGGAGGTTGTTACTGTATTTGACTTACACAATGTCAACTGACTTCATGTTCTTCAAGCAATTCAAAATATAAATTTACATTTTAAGGTCTCAAAAATAAACTTTCTTGTAATATGCAATTAGTCATTTGAAAAATGAAAAAGATTAAACCATTATAAAAAAAAGATTTCCTAGAAAATTAATTCCCCAACCTCACTGCCATACAAGAAAAAAAAAATAATTATGACTTTAACTGATGAAATAATCTTTCCTTGTGCCATTTTTCCTAGTCTTTCCTAGGCTCTCTCCTCTACTCCATTATATTTTATATAATGCATTATCTTCCTAGAAACCTGTAAGAATTTGAGTTGTCTTTATATTTCTAGTGTCTACAGCAGTGTCTTGAATAAAGCATGAGCTTAATAAACTTGAACTGAATTGCTGCCTCATTTCTACAAAGTTCTAAATATCACATTTCAAAGAATCATTCTTCATTGACAGTCAAAGGATATAAACAAGCAGTTCCCAAGGAAAGAAATACAAACTATGTAAAGCCATATGAAAAAAAAATGATCCAAGTTACTAAAGAGAGAAACACAAATTAAAGCAGCTCTGAAGTTCTACCTCCTACTTATCAGATTAGCAAAGCTGACCCCCCCCCAAAAAAAAAACCATGAAAGTGACAAATTCTATAAGAGCTAGAGAGCAGTGCATTGTATTTCCTTTATCGGATTATTCTCTCTTATAGATACGATTTCTCCTGAACAAAAAAATGATGTGTGGCAATAACTATACATATATTCAATTTAAGTATTCTAACATAATTATCATGTAGTGGATATCCTGCTATCTAGGGGATGGGTGGGGAGTAGGGGGGAAAATTTGTATCAGAAAGCTTTGTAAGGGTTAATGTTTAGGAATTACCCATACATATGTTTTGCAAATAAAAAGTATTAATAATAAAAATTAAAATTAAAATTAAAAAATTAAAAAAATTAAAAATAAAAAAATAAAATACATGAATGACCAAAAAAAAAAAAAAAGAGCTAGAGAGCAGGAAGCATGCTAGTGCAGTGCTGGTGCATCTATAAATTGGTGCAGCCATTCTGCAAAGTATTTTAGAATCATCACCCAAAGTTACTAAACTATGCATATACCTTGGTCTAACAATTCCACTACGAACTTATACATCAAAGAAATCAAAGAAAGAAGAAAAAAAATCCTGCATGTACAGTATTTATAGTAGGTTTTTTGTGATGACCAAAAGCTGAAAAGGGAATGTTCATCAATTAGGAAATGGCTGAACAAACTACTGTATTTAATGCCAAAGAATACTGGTGTATTACAAGAAAATGAGACAGTTTTTAGAGAAACCCAGGAAATCTTACTGTAACTGATTCAGAGTGAAGTGAACAGAAGCAGAAAACTATATTTTAAAGACTTCAAGAACTCTGATCTATATAGTTAATCATGATCCAAGGGCTAATAATGAAGAATGTCATACACTTAACAAATGATGGAACAAATATAGAGAATGAGACACATATTTTTGATATGGCCAATATAGAAATTTGTTTTTCTTGACATTATATATTAATTACAAAGGTTGTGTTTTTCTTTATTTTTAAAATAAAAAACATCACTATTTTAAGTGTGACAGAATAGAAAATTATGTATAAGAGTTCTAAATAATTACAAAATAACAAAATTAGACACTGATAGGTTACCTAAGGCTATCTGCAGGAGTATCAGACTTTGAGGATCCCAGGCAGAAAAAAAATCTATTTTGTTTAACTTCCATAGAAGACTACATAACAATTCTCAGTTATCCTAGAAGGAATTTCACAGAACTATAAGATTTAGAATGATCTAAATTCATCTAATTCAACTTCCTCATTTTATAAATGAGAAAACTAAGATTCAAGAAAGCATTCATTGCTAACTTAAATCTTTCAAGCTAAGACGAGTACAATTCTCCCTTCTTCATATCCCTAGTCTGTTCCCATATAGCATATCAAGCAAAAACTTTATTGATCATAAAAATTGGGCTCAACAAATATATCACAATAGTTATCCATTTACTCAACAATATTTATTATGCACCAACTGTATACACAAAGCAGTAGTTGAAGGAGCTAAAAAGATCATCAATATGTATGTACTAAATATGCTACAATTACAACAAATGATTTATATACACTAAGGAAAATGTAACTACACCTATAACTGTCTTCCACAACTATAATGTGGAGGTGACCCAGAATTCTTGAAGGTGGTGCTAGTGCAGTGCAGACTCTCAAAAACTAAAGTCTAGTCCTAGCAATCAACTCATTACCTACTATTTAAGAAATAGCCTAGTCAGTTTCAAAGATGCATTACCAGATTGGCCAAATTGATGCATTTTTTTGATCACAGTAATCCTTAAAGTTCACCAAGGAAACTGTACAAAGATTGTGATCAGGGGCGTTAGTAGCCATACCAACTAAAAAAAATCCTTAAATTATTAAAGTAGGTAAATAATTTTTCAAAACTATATGCACATTGTAGGCATAATACTTTAACACTTCTAATGTTATTAATTTGGGATACAAAAACACTTGGGTAAAATGTTATTACAAGGAATAAATAGTTCCAAAAGAATAATGTTATCAACCAACGATTGGCTAAATGATGCTACAGCAGTCTCACAACTCTACTATAGGGATGGCTTCTAATTAACAAGATTATTGCAAAATAGAACTGGTTGATACAAAGTGAAAGAAAACAGGCCTATATCAAGCTTACACTATAGTTTTAACACATAACCAAGTAGTGTATCAAATGATCTGGCAGGACTATAAAAACTCATAACTAGCATTATCCAGTGTTATTAATATAATCTTAAAATCCTAAGTATTCTCAGCCAGATAATATCACATAACTTTAATTCTGATGACAAACCCATGGTGAGAAAAAAAATTAAAACCACGTTCATAAATTTCTTTGTGGCTAAGTAACAATTCCATAAATAGGAAACAACCATATTTTTAAATGTACAAAAAAGATACGGCATTACCTGAAATGTCTAATCCTCAAACTCTCTTAGACCCTGCTAACTCCTATCACTTATCATCATTCCAATGTATCCTGAGAAAACAGGCAAACAATATCTAACAACATGAATTTTAATGGATTTTTTTAAGTCATGGAAAACAAACAAACAAAAAAAAGACAATTAGAAATGTCTCCTAATAAAAATGTATGGTTTTTCAATCCAATGTCAATGAGAAATTCACTTCACCTAGCAACCACAATATTACAGTCTCCTAGCCTGTCATACATCTAATTCCAAACCACATAAAAAAGGTCAAATTTGCTGCCCTTTGAAGATCTATTGAGAGACAAGATTAAACGCACTGAAGGACAATCAGCCTTATTTATCTTAACTGTTCATATTAAAAATAAACAGAAGTATGCCATGAAAGATAGCTTTGTCAACAGGAAAATCTAAAATTTAAGATTGAGAACATATTCAGAAGCAACTATAATTATGTATCTTTTTTTTTGCACTATGCATAAACAAAGTACACAAAGTACAAAAGTACCATATACACAGTTATGAATAGAACAAATATCATAGAGAAATAAGAGAGATCTAAAAGAGAATTTAAAAGCTCCTAAAAAGGGAGGGGGGGGAGTTAAAGAGGGGAAAAAAAAGGCTGACCTACTTTCCTATCTTTATTGATATCTTAAGGAAAAAAACTCAACCTAAAGGACAAATGCCAATACAAAGTCTGCTTAATAGTTACACAAGCATTAAGAATGTGACGGACCTAAATTTAATCAAATATTAAAAATGTCTTATTACCAAGGCAAAACTGAAGAATATTAAAACAGGTATACTAAAACAATTTTCCAAGGGAGCTAAGAAACAAAAGGCCAATCAATACATAAGCATTTATTACACATCTAATTGTGTCAGGCACTGTGTTTAAAAGATGGATCTTATGTAATCATATGGGAAATCATGAAACAAAGTGGAAGCTTGCTATGTTATACTGATTAACAATTTTCAACAAAACTCTTGAATCCAAAATTTGGTTTTCAACGTAACAAGGAAATCAATTTATTACTACTAACCAAGGTATTTTCTTTTCAAAAAAAGAATGTGATATGAAAATCTGAATTAAGAAATGTTTGACCACCTTCTTCCAGGAGAGGGCACAGTAAAGCCATAATAAAACTAAAACAAGAAAAAGAAGAGGCAAAAAAACCCTCCTAATAACCAAAATATCCATCCTATGTATGAAAGGACCTAATTTCGACCAAATATATGATACCATTATGCTAGATATTTTTAATAAAGGTCTAAATGTTCCCAATGAAAGAAAAGAATACTATGAACAATATAGCAGGCTATTTTGTGAATAACAAAATTCTATGAAACATAGCTTACTTTACTTGACATATTTTGAAAACAATATAAAAGTAAAAATTTAAGAATTAAATCCTCAAGCATTCATCAACAAAAAGCGAAGCAAAATTTATGCTCCAAAATAATCTTTAAACAAATTACCTTTTAAAAAACATATATTGGTGTGTGTATAACTTATACATAAGTAGACAGAGCAATAAGAGAAAGATGGATAGATGTTACTAGTCATTTGAAACAAATTTTTTCTTTCATTCCTGTATACTAAATTACAAAAATAGGCAAAAATAGCAAGTCAAAACAGAGGCATTAATATCACTTCAAAGCATTATTTGTTCTGTTACCTCTTAAATTACAATTTAAGGTTAGCACTGAAGGGGTTATACTACCTTGGATTTTTACATAGAATCTTTCTGTCAAGGATTCCACCCATGCAAATGCCAGTAAATGAAGAGAAGCTGAAGTAATACAAAATGTTTTAGGAAAATAACTGAATAGTTTTCACTGAAGTCATTCAGCAGGTAATACTAAATCAAAACCAAACTGGAGAGCAAAAAATCTTGCTGGTTTTTTAATGTGTGAAATATGTACTAAAAAATGGATTGAGACAAATTATAGGAAATATATTTTAATGTAGAAATATCAAGTGGAAAAGAATATATTTTCCTTCCTCTCCCTACTAAAAAACGTAAAATGTAAAAGTAGTTAAAAAAAAACCAATTCATTTTCATTTTAACAATCAAAATTTCAGAAAAAACAGAGTTTTAAATCGGACATATTTCTAACCTGATAGTAAAACATTAACTGAAATAAAAAATTATACTACATATATATATACACACACATACATTAAAATATATTTTCAAAATCTATTCTTAAGAAAGAAGAAAAAGAAAGCTCACCAATTAAGTCTGAGTGATGAATAGTTAAAGATGAAAAGGAAAAGGCATACCTAATTTAAAAACAGATATGGGTATGAACCAAACTTACGTCCTGTTCATGAGGGTTCTGATTAAAGAATGCATGCTTTGTGAAATTCATCTCTTTAACGTCTATCTTCCTAACAACGTCATATACTTTTCTGACCTTGAACACCTGACTTCTTGGAGTTTTATTCCCATTGTAGCCCATATCAATTCCATTATTGGGAGAGGATGGGCCAATTCGAAAGACATGACAAAACATCCTCACAATCCTTAAGAGACTCTTCATTTGTGCTTCATAATTGCTAGACAGGCTGAAAGGAAAAGTAATATAAAACACATTAGATGCATTAAAATAAATCTGTAGCTCCATATTTATTTCTAAAGATTTTAATTTATCCCATGGCCTGTCTACCCATTTCATCAAATCTAAATGGAGCAAAATTCTCCTTACCTCTCAACATAATAAAGAAATTGAGTGTTCCAGTTGATACAATTATTCAATATGCTACAAAACCTAATTATTGAGTTTAAAAAAGCTTTTCAAAACAACAAATAATATAAAGGATGAAATATATAAACTTGCTCTTACAGAGTAGTTTAAGTACTTAAGTATATTTTTGCAATCTAAAAGTTTGCTTTTTTGTGAGTTATTTACAAACAAATACGTGGAAATTAGATTCTTATTAGTTCAACCCACAAGATCCTATTTAATCTGCAACATAATTTTGACAATTCAGATAGCATTGCAGGATTTTCAGTGCCCTCACAATGGTCACTGTGCATACAAATTATAATTGTATTAATCATTATAATATCCTTCTCCAACATGAAATTATCATCCAGAGAGAAACGTCATTTTTAAAGTATACCAGTGACAAACAACCTCTGAAAGGCCATTCTAAAACAAAGGCTTCAAAGTAAGGTTCCAGTCACAGAATTCATAGCTCTTATCTAAGAAACAGTCTTAAGTTTGAAAAGGCTCATTACCAGGTTAGACAAAAGGTGATACATCTTAGAGGGCCATGAAATTCATGAACACTATTCTGCTAAGCAGAGAAAAATATAATCTGCATGAATGAAGGGAACAAATCAAGGATCACTAAAGTACTATATATAGCTGTAAAAGGTACAGGAAATGGACTTAATTTGAATTATTCCTGATGATGCACCCTAAAAGCAATGTCATTGACATATAAATCACTAATAGCAACCATCTTATCTTGGCTCTTTGCCTAAAGGCAGAATGCAAAATTGTGCCATCTCCTAGGAAGCATAAGTACTTTTCTCAAAATGTAATTATATTGGAAGCTGAATCAGCCTATTCCCAAGTTACTTTAGCCTCTTCAGTAAAATCTTTTTTGTGTATGTTATATCTCAATGTCTTCTGATACTGCAATGTAAGATGTCCACTAAATTGGCATGTCTTCTGGTGTCCTGGATGCCACATAATAAAGCATCTGCTTTCCTAGTGATATACCAGTATTTTTTCAAAACACACTTCAATACATCAGGGATCTGATTTCAATGGTATACATAATTCTTCCAACAACAGAAAATCCCCCTAAATTTTGAATAGATGGACTTAATAACTTAATAACTTTGATTTAGTTAAAAGAGAAAAAAAAATAAGCATGCAGAAAGTTAAAATAATGTTAAGCCATAGAAAAAAGATATCAAATTGAGTACTTGATTAATTATAAATTGATCATATAGACGATGATTATAGATTTGTAGAGAAGACAAGAATACTTCAGAGTAGGAATCATTCTTATCTAACAATCTCTTTAAGGCTTTTCTCATCTTCCTAAAGAAATTTACAAGCAAAAATGGACAAAAGTAAAAAGGAAAGATGGACAAAAGGACAAAGCGAGATCAAGAATAAAAAGCATAGATGTATGTTTTGTTATGTAAAAAAAATCCTCTCATTTCTACAATTTCAATACCATTCCTATATGTCCCCTTGTCTACTCTGACCTTAAGATCACCGGAGGTGTTGGTCCTTACCTCAAGCCTCTAACCCACTTCAATCTAACCTCTACTCAGCTGTCAAAATGATCTTCCTGTAGTCCAGATTTTATTATGTCAGTCCCAACCCCACCTCCTCTACTGAATAAACTCCATTAAACTGTGATCTCCTTGAGAGCAGGAACTCTCTTTTGAAATTTCTTTGTATACCTACAGCTTAGCACAGTGCCTGGCACATAGTAGGTACTTGATAAATGCTTACTTATTACCGGCAAAAAAAGAGACAATATGAGGAAATTAAGAAAAGAAGAAAGAGATCTTGGATGATCTAATAAAAAAGCATGGAAGCAAATAAAAATTGTAGTTCTGATCTAAAATTATAATTAAAAGTCCTGGGAACAGGACTTTAAATTTCAATAAAAGGAAAAAAGTGACAAAGTTGACAATGAAGATGGAAGGGAAAAAAATTGGGAGGCAAAGCATTCAATAAGATAATCATAAAAACATAGGTTAAGTGTTGGCTTACTCAAGTCTGAAGTTACAGGAAGAGAAGAGATGGTAGATTTAAGGAGCCACCTTCAGGTTTTCATCTTTTCTCATTTAGTCTATAATGGCCTCCAAAATGGTCTTTCTACTTCCTAACCCTCTTCAATTCATCCTTCATATGGCTCCCAAAATAATCTAAAACATAGTTTTGACTCCTCTACTCAAAAATCTTAAATAGCTCCTGATGGTCTACAAAACAAAATAAAAATACTTATTTTGGCCCTGTTAGGCCTGATACAATCTGTTTTTCACCTACCTTTCTAGGCTTATTTTACAGTTTTCAAAACAGGACTAGGATGGAGTGGGGGTAGGGGGGGAAATCATATCAGGATGACAGAACTCAAAATCATGCCAAATCTGAATTTCATAACCAGGAACATTTAACCTGAAGAAATTTCAGGAAATATATGAGCATCTTTCAAATTTTTGAAGGGCTAGCTTGCAAACTTTTTTCATTTGGTTCTGAAGGGCAAACCTAAAAACAATGGTTCAAAGTGACAGAACGGCGGATTTCAGGTCAATGTAAGTCAAAGCTGACTAATAATTATAGTTTTCCAAAGGTGATGCAGATTGTGTCAAAAAGTACTGAATTACTATACCTGGGAATATTCAAGAAGAAAGCAGATAACCATTTGTCAAAGATGTCTCAGGGCATCAAATATTCAACTATTCTTTGAAACAAAAATATTTCATTTTCAGTAATAGTGTCTTGTTACTTCTGACTTTACTAAACACTAATATTTGGTCAGCATATTATATTAACATCTCATCGTTAAGAGATAGTATCCAAGAAGGTTAAGTATTCCTTAAGAGAAAAAGACTAAAACAGATTACTCCAAAAAGTAGTTTCCTGTTGACTTGTTTGCATTTTTTAATTCTTACCTAAGCAGTTTATGACCATTTGTTGTAGCAACTTCAGCAAGACTTGTCAGAATCTTTAGGTATTGGCTTTCACTCTGCTGAGACAAATGCTCCAAAACTTGGCGCAACTGAATGTTTTAGAAATTTCAAAAATGTAATTATCATTACAACAATACATACAATTTCTCTTGTAATCAATCAGCTACTCTTTTAAAAGCTATGCATAACAAGTCTAGAGGATAATTTTCTCAAATTAAATTTTCCATAGATAATTTCTCTCAGTTTCATAAGTTTAAGAAGTTATTTATCCTTTAATAATTCTTCTGCCAAGAGTCACATGGTAAAGCTAATGATAAACTCTCTGCCTAGTTGCCCTCAACATTCAGAACAGAAAGCTGGCAACACCACAAAGTTCATCATGGAAAAATGCAACAACTTTATGAAATTATTTGAATTTTAAGTTTTGCTGCTTATCAAAGTATATAGTTAAAATAAAGGTAGAAATTACAAAGCCAGTGCACATCAAGCCTTACAGCAGAAACAAACTTGAATAGAAAACTATCAATTGGGCAAAATTAGAGGGCACAGATTTAAAACATTTTGAATTCATAAGTTAAAATCTAATTCTGGCAGTACAGCACTAAGTTATTTGATACTTGAACTTCAGACATTAGGCTATGAAAGATATTTATAAAATCTAAAATGTAAATTTAACAAAGTATGTGCATGTACATATACTTTCACAAAATTTATTGTTACCATATTTTCTCGGAGGTCTTCATTTTGTGTCATTTGAATAATTGTCTGGAAAAGCCTAGGGTGATACTGAATTAATACTTCACAAGTCTCTCCATAGCCACCCTACAAAACAATATTTAAAAATAAACTTTAAACATGAAATTCCTTTTAAAATATATATGCTCCACATAATAAAATTATTTAGACTGGCCTCCCCTGTAAAGGAAAAATGTGAACAGTAGTTATCTGATATCTTATTATGAAGTGTAAGAGCAATTTAAAAAAATCATACCTGTACACACAAATCCAGAGGGGTTACTCCATTTTTATCTGGCAGATATTTTGCCCCTCGTAAAAGAAGAATCTGTGCTGTGTCTCTCTGGCCATGACTGTAAAAACATTAAAACAAATACTAAAATTTATTCTTTTTGACTTTATTTATTATGAATTATTAAGGTCTGATAGCCCCTCCTTCCTAAAGCTCAGTTCTACCTTCATATTTTCAAAGAAGCTGCCAGACTTTTCAAACCTAGACTATACCATCACTAAGACATGGAAATAGTCCATTTAACAGGGAACATTTAGTTTATACAGAGTTTTCACTACAGATGACTCTTATCCTTTATACTTTCTTTTCTCTAGGTTTTTAGAAAACCAATTTTTCCTCATTTTCCTCCTTTGACTAATCCCTCTTATTCTAGTGCCTTGTGTTTGGTTAATGTCTTATTTATCGTGTGTGTGTGTGTGTGTGTGTGTGTGTGTGTGTACACATAATCATTTGCTTGCTGTCTCTCTCAGTAGACTGGGAGCTTTTTGAGGAAAGGAACTGTCTTTTGTCCTTTTTTTTATTTTGGATCAGCAGCACTTACCATTGTGTCTGGCACATAGTAGTCAATTAATAAATGCTTGCTGAGTCATCATGGACAACTAAAAATGTCTTTTGACTATGGGTTTGGAAACTTCCTATTATTCTTTTGGCAACTTCGTCCTTTCTTGCCAGTCTTATCTTGATCCTCTTTCCCAAACCAATAGTTTTCAAATAAAGGCTATACAATCACTTCTTGAATATGATACAGCAGAGATAACTGTTCAAGTTTAAGTTAGTCTCAGGTACAAATGGCCTCTGAAGAGGTCCCTCCCAACTCTGAGAGTCTATGCTTTGCCCTTCCCATTTCTCATTTTTTCTTTCTCAGGTACCACATACTGCTTTTACTGCTTCCCTCCTTGGGCCTCAGTGTCCCCTCAATTGTACTCAATGTACTTAATCTTTATTATTATTTATGTACTTGCCTTGTCCCTGTTTTCCTCTACAAGAGACCTTTTCTTATCTAAGCTTCAAAGCTCCCCAGTATAGTGCTAAGTGCTTTAAAAATATTTGTTGAAATGAATTTCATTCTACTCTAAATAAGCCTTATCTCCATCAAGCAAAGAAAGAGTAAAGAAAAATTTTCTATTTTTCCTCTGATTCCTGAAGAAAAATTCTTTAATGAGTATAGTTAATTTTTATAATTTCTAAAATAAACACTTAAAAGGGATGCTCTTTCTACTTGTTGGAAGTACATATTTAGGGGTTGTTTGACTGGTTTTGTTGGAGTTATGGGGTTTTTTTGGGGGGAGGGGGAGTTGTTTCTGATAATATGCCCCAGACTCAAATTTGAAAACCTGATTCTCCATATTCCCAGTATCCTTGAGAAATCTTGCTTCCTAAGACAATTACTCTGTCAGGACCACCATTTAACTTTTAGCATTCCACTACACCCAACATACTCAGTTTAGAATCCACTTATTCCTTCATCTTCTGTTACACTGTACCTGGGGCTCAGTGTAAGGAACAAAATCCCTGAACTGTTTCATTTTTTCCCTCACCACTTTTATGTAAGGATCAGAAGAAAATGGAAAAGGAACTGAGTTCCAGTCTCTTTTTTTTCCCTAACAGAACTGGAACCTGATGATCTCTATTATGCCATCTACTGACAGTGCTAGCTTGAGTGACTACCACCACCTTCTTGTGCTCTTGGGTAAGCAGTTATTCCTATATACAGACTATAAAAATCTAAAAGTGACATATCATATGACCTCCATCTTCTTCCTGAAGATGTTTGAGAAAATTAAGAGAGGGAAACAATAAGGATGCAATAGAAATGTTTTTTAGCAACAACAAAGTCAGTTATGATTTTGTAATAAATTTGTTTTGGGGTTTTTTTTGGTTTGTTTTTCTGAGGCAATTGGGGTCAAGTGACTTGCTCAGGGTCACAAAGTTAGGAAATGTTAAATGTCTGAGACCAGATTTGAACTCAGGTCCTCCTGACTTCAGGGCTGGTGCTCTATCTACTGCGCCACCTAGCTGCCCTAACAAATTTGTTATAGGTGGAGTTAGTTTCTTCAGGAATACCCAATTTAAAGCAGGAAGAGAGAAAAGAGATGGTATAAATTTGCCAAGGATGATAATTTATGGGTGGAAACAATACAAAGTCAAAAATGCAATCTATTTAATGATAAAAGCTAGTATAATAGTCAAGTGAAGTTAGCATAGAAATAAGTGAAGGTACAGTGGGAAAGATAAACTGGCAGAATTCATTAATGGACCAAAAGTCACAATAAAAACAAAGGGTAGGTTTGAGATAAAAGAGGTAAAATTTCAAAGTTACAGGTCTTAGACAAAATGTTATTTTGAGAAATAATAAATTATTTTGTGTCACTGTGGCTAAAGTAAAATTAAAAAATGAGGATATTTTAGTTAAGAAACCTGAAAAAAAAAAATCAAGATCATGTATTTTGGGAGGGATTGGGGTAATATTTGTTTGTTTCCTTTTGTTTTGTTGGTAAAAGGTGAAGGGCATTAATATAAACACTAAAGTCTATGAAGATAATTACTAGAGACAGGAGTAGAGAAAATGACCATAAGTCAAATATGAATCTGGAGTAAAATGTGACTTGTGAGTAGGCAAAAACAAAGATGGTGATTACAGTTAGACTAGTTTGGAAGTAGTAGAAAGCAAGAACTACATAGAAAAGAGTAATAGTTTTCTAATTTTGATTATCAGAATGCATGCTAAAAGTTTTTTGGAATGAAATGATTCTAATATTCATTCTATGTGTATCATTTCCAAGTCAAATTTCATTTAATATACATGCTGTGGTTTTTTTTTAAGGTACATTAGAGTTATCTGGTAATTTTTTTTTCAACTATCATTTGTTCAATTAGTTGTTGCTGTCTGTCCTTCATTTTCCAAGAAGACTATGACATCAGGGAGGTGATACCATGACACACAAGTAAACTGGATTCAAGTGAAGGAGGGCCATGAAAAATCACCAGCCTCCAGTGTTCTCTGAGTCCACTGGCAAGACATAAGTCAGGACAACTAGAGATGGCCCTTGGTCTTTTTAAATTAAGGTCTTTAACAGGTTTCAATTTTACTGAAGCAACACCCATTCAATGACCCAGTCTTCCTTTTCAAGTAGTAAAACAAAAAACTAGCAAAAGCATCTAACACTTCAAGCTGGTCTTTAGGGCCTTATAGTCTTGCATGGATTGCTTAACTAAGTAGATTAGATGTCATTTTGGAGGGTTATAGTTAATGTTTGTTTAAAAATGGAATGGCTCCAACTTCAGAGAACAGAATTTAACAATCAGCTAATCAATGAATATAATATTAGAACAGAAAATTTGAGAGGATCCTGGGATGATGATAGAGGTCAGGAATTCAAGGTTTCTAGATTTTCTTCATAAACACAGACAAAATAGTGCCTCAGGCTGAGCAGCAAAATAAATAAGAGTTGAAGCATAACAGAACTCCTGAGGCAACAGAAAAAATCTGAAGACAGATCCCAGGATGGAAGTTTGGCTCCCTAATGAAGTATAAATAGCTTCAGGCTAGCTCCACTGAAATAGCTAGCTCAAGTCTTGAGGTAGTTAGGTTGGGAGCTAGCCTCAGCTTCAGCCACAGGAATTTTCACCTCCCAAACAATATGAGAAAGAGGTTATCTAAGAGGAGAACAATTGAGAGAATCTCTGCTGATAAAGTATGCTAGGTTATGCTGATCAGATGTGGCCCTGGGTTAGAAAGGAAACGTGAATAGAGGAGCCACAATATTTCTAGCTATGGGCCCTTACAAGAAAGCTGAGTTGTTGGCTTTGGTGCAAGGCCAGAGGGGAGAAGTGAAGGTTATAGCAACTAGAAGGTTCTCAGGCAGCAAGAATATTTCCAGCACAGAAAGAGAGTGTGTGTGTGTGTGTGTGTGTGTGTGTGTGTGTGTGTGTGTGTGCGTGTGTGTGTGTGTGTGTGTGTGTGTTGGGGGGGGAGAGGGGGAGATGGGATACTTGTGGCTTAAGAGAGGGAAGGAGTGCAGACGAGAAGTCCAGGAAAAAGTTCAAAAAATAACAATAAGGAGAACCTGATGCCAGAATCACCATCCCCTACATCCCAGGACTACAGTTGATTTTAATAACAAGCTGCTCTTAAAAAAAAATTTTTAAAGCATAGGCAAAGGAAAAAGAACTCAAACATAGACAGTTTCTATGAGAATAGGCTCTCCTATCCCAAAGAATAATGTCAAAGGTTCTCCCCAAAATGGATTCATAGAAGAAGTCAAAAAGAGATTGAGAAATTAAAAAAAAAATACGAGCAATACAAGAAAGACAAGAAGATTATGAAAAGAAAGTCAAAACAACCAGAAAAGAATATCCAGAATTTTAAGAAATAAAATGATTCCTTGAAAATCAGAACTGGGTAGGGGGAAGTCAGTAAAGTTATAAGACTAAGAAAAACTAAAACAAAATATAAGGAATGGGAAAAAAAGAGAATGTAAAACATCTCATAAGAAAAAACAACTTATCTGGAGAACAAATCAAGAAGAGAAAACACAAGAATAATTTGAATATTTGAAATCTACGATCAAAAAAAGAATCTTGATATAATAATACAAGAAACAAATAAATTTGTTCTGAAATGTTAAAACAAGAAGGAAAACAGAAAAAAAATCTATACCTGAAAGATCCTAGGAGGAAAACCTACAGAACTAGCAAAGTCAAATCCCAAAATTTCCAACACAAGAAGAAAATATTATGAGAAGGAAAAAGGAAAAAAAAAAAAACAAAAAAAACAATTCAAACAGAATGGAGCCAGAATTAGAATTATACAAGACCTACCAGCACATGCAATAAAAAAAAAAAAATCAAAGGTCTTAGAACACTTACTGAAGAGCAAAATAACTGAGATTGCAAAATAACCCTAAAATATATCCTGCAAAGTTAAGCATAACCCTGAATGAGAAAAAAAAAAACTGACATTCAATGAACTGCTAGACTTTCAGAATTTTGTTGCAAAAAGACAATCTTGGAGCAGCTAGATGGTGATGTGGACAAAAAACCAGTCAGTATGAGTTCAAATCCAGCCTCAGACACTTAACACTTCCTGGCTATGTGATCCTTGGCAAGTCACTTAAGCCCAATTGCCTCAGCAAAAAAAAAAAAAGAAGAAGAAGAGAGAGAGGGAGAGAGAGAGGGAGGGAGGGAGGGAGAGGGAGAGAGAGAGGGAGAGAGAGAGGGAGAGGGAGAGAGAGAGGGAGAGAGAGAGAGAGAGGGAGAGAGAGAGAGAGAGAGAGAGAGAGAGAGAGAGAGAGAGAAGATCTGACCTTAATAGAAAATTTGACATATAAAATCCATGAGAAATAGAAGGTAAACATCAACAACTAATTATAAGTGACTCAGCAAGGACAAATTGTTTACTTGTTACACACAGAAACTTAAACGATATATAAAATCCATGAGAAATAGAAGGTAAACATCAACAACTAATTATAAGTGACTCAGCAAGGACAAATTGTTTACTTGTTACACACAGAAACTTAAACGATTATGTCTAAGACTGTCATTAGTAATTGGGTAATTCATAAGAAAGATTGGAGGTAGAGCTCAGTATGATGTGATTTTAAAAAACAAAAGCACATAGGAAAAGGTAAAGGTAATTATCTCATACAAATGATGTGCAAGAAGAAGAATTGATACAGAGATGGGAGAGGAGGGCTGGTAGTTCTGGAATCCTACTTTCTTTGGTTAAAGAAGAAAGCGCGCGCACACACACACACACACATCTCAAAAGGTATAAAAGTGTTCTAAATTCAGAAAGCAATAAGAGGGTAAGAGGATCGGGAAGGGGGAGAAGATAAGGGAGGGATTCTTGGAAAAGAAGTAGATTAAGTAATAGGTCAAGATAGCAGGTAGAAGCAAAGCAAAGAAGTGAGGAAGGATAGGAATAGGGTGAGAAGTATGGTGATGAAAATAGGAAGGTGAAAAATAAGTTATTATAGCTTAAAATATGAATTGGAAGAATTCATCCATAAAATGGAATCAGATAGATTAAAAATTTGACCTCAACAATATGTTGCTTTCAGAAAATGTTTTAAAAATGAAAGATACACACAAACATAAAACAAAGATCAGGAGTAGAATATATTATGCTAAAAAAAAGCAGGAGTAATAATCTTGATCTAAGAGAAAGCGGAAGCTAAAGCAGGTTTAGCCAAAAAAAAAGGGAAAAAAATTACACTACATCAGCCATATTAATATTATTTCATATTATTTTAAATAAGTAGACAATATAAGGTAGGAATATTATTGTGATGTAAGAAATGATGATCTGGTAGATATAGAAAAATATGAAGGGGCAGCTAGGTAGCACAGTAGATAAAGCACCAGCCCTGAAGTCAGGAGGACCTGAGTTCAAATCTGGTTTCAGACGCTTAATACTTCCTAGCTGTGTGGCCCTGGGTAACTCACTTAACTCTTATTGCCTCAGCCTCCCCCCCCCCAAAAAAAAAAAAGAAAGAAAAAGAAGGAAAGACTTGGATTTATGAAGGAAGATGCTATCTATCTTCAGAGTACGAGAGGACAAGTGGAAATAAAGTCTTACACATATATATGTAAAAACACATGTATGATATAGATATCTTTGTGTGTGTGTATAATACACACAGATAATGTGTGTAGCTTTCTTGGGGAAGGGGGGAAGAAAAGTTTAAAGTGCACAGCAGAGAACAAAAGAAAACCAAGGAAGGAAAGAAAAGTTGGACAGTTCTGATAATGTATAGTGGTTATTACATTGGCTTTCTTGAAATGAAGCTTTATTGCTTTATATTCTGAATCCTCTTATGCTCTGTTATACACATGACAAGTTTTTCTTTTTTATTTTATATTTAAGCTTAGTATTAAAAGATAAAAAAGAACAAAAAACAAGAGGAATTCATAAAGGATACAAAGTGTTATGAGATGAAAGGTCACAAGGAAACAAATTGAAGTAGAAACAAAATATAAATTCTGCCATTCCACTTAATAGTAGCACTGATAGGGCGCAGTGGTGAGTGGATGGCGAGTGGCGCAGTGGATAGAGCACCAGCCTTGAAATCAGGAAGAACTGAGTTGAAATCTGGCCTCAGATACTTAACACTTCCTAGCTGTGTGACCCTGAGCAAGTCACTTAATCCCAATTGCTTCAGGGGAAAAAAAAATAGTAGTACTGATTACAGGATTCAGCATTTCACAAGCAGTATGACAGAAAAAGAAATGACAAAGCACTTCCAGGTCTTTGCTAAGAAAATCCCAACAGTTGGTCCACAATGTCATAAAGAGTCAGGCGTGACTGAATAAACAATGATCAGAGAAAAAGTCAGAATCTACAAGATAGCAATCAATTTTCTGAAAAAGAACAATTTTAAAAGGATGACTCCAAATGGGATCTAGAATTCTGAGAATAAAGACAAAAAAGGAAGCATGATGAGGCAACCTTGTAATAGAAAGAGTTTGGGATTTAGAATGGAGGCCTAAGTGGGAACTGAAGTTCTGCTACTCTACCTTGGGGACCCTAAACAAATAAGTACACCTATCTGGGTCTCAAGAATCCTCAATTCACAAATGAAAAGGTGATGATCCCTAGACCTATTAGCAACATTACATCTGTAGATAGATAAAATTACATATTAATTCATAAGGTTATTATGCAAGCATTCCTTATTATAGAAAATAAGCATTAATCTAAAGATTAAAAAGAATTTTTAAAAGGTGAGAGTCTGGAGAAAAACAAAGTTTTGCATACTTCAAGAAACTCCCTAGATTACCACTAGTGAGACTCCTGAAAAAAAAAAAAAAAGTCAATAATAATGTATCCAGTAAAATATTCTTGAACTACCTCTTAATTTCAATTTATTTTTTTTCACAACTCTGTAATTTGTCTGCACATTTAACTTATTCCATTTGCCATAAATTGCCCTTTCCCTTATCAAATAAAATGAGGGTTGTACTATATGATGATCAATTCTGATGGACATGGCTCTCTTCAACAATCAAATGCTTCAAACTAGTTCCAACTGGTCAGTGAAGAAGGCCATATACACCCAGAGAGAAGGATATGAAATGTGGACCACAACATAACATTTTCATGCTCTCTATTGATGTTTGCTTGCATTGTGTTTCCTTTCTCAGATTTTTTTTCTTGTTGACACGATTTTTCTTGCACAGCAAGATAAGTGTGGAAATATGCATACATATATTCTATTTGTCAATTATTTTAATATCATTAACATGTAGTGGATTTCCTGCCATCTAGAGGAGGGGTAGGGACTGGGAGGAAAAATTTGTAACGGAAAACTTTGTAAGGGTCAATGTTGAAGAATTACCCGTACATATGCTTTGCAAATAAAAAGCTTTAATAAAAAAAAATAATAAAGTGACAGTATGTTATAAAAAAAGAGGGTTGTTGAGAATTCCAGCACCTTAAACACAGTTAAAAGGATTGACAACAAATGAAATTGTTGTTCCATTTCTATCTCCTTTCCAGAACAAACTTATTCTTTTAGATATAATTCTAACCAGGTTTATTTCACAATCATTTTCCCAAAAGGTCTAAAGTTTATTTGTGCTGAACTTAAAGACAAGAATAAGAGCATAACATGCTGCAATGGATAGTCCTGGCCCTGAATTCAAGAGGACCTGAGTTCAATTCCAGCTCAGACCCTCCTAGCTATGTGACAGAAAGTCACTTAACCCCAACTGCCTCAGCAAAAAAAAAAAAAAGAAGAAGAGTATAGGAAAGTAGTGAAAGATTCGATCATAATATAACTGAAGTCAAAATAGCTCCCAGGGATATTGTCCAATGCCTGATAACCTGATATTACAATATTTTATTTCTAAAGAGTGATAAAATACCACATATTTCCAAAATTCTAGTCCTTTTATAATTAGCTCTGAGTTCAAAGAAACAAAGTATAAAATGATCCATAACTGTGGGCCAAGAATCAAAAATAAAATTCTTAAGTATATCAATTTCTAGAAAAGGAGATGCCATACTGGGTTCTGACAAGACTGAGGCCAAGAAGACAGAGACAATAAAGTTCTTAACTTTGTGCCACTAGAAATTGATTCAAGCTAATACCCAAAGTGATTTTACAGAATTAGATTTCTACAAATTCTATGTAAAGAGAAAAGTGGGCCCCTCTCTTTTCACATACAGAAGAGAAAAAAATAACAAACAGAATCCTTTTAGAACTTGGGTATTCTGGTGTTCCTAATGATGATTAGTCTTTTTTTTGTGAAAATAAATAATTTCCCTGAGATAGCTGGGTAAAAGTTAGACCACAGTTAGACAAAGTTAGACACCTATGTTAAACAAACAAAAAAAACTAAAGACTGCCTATGATGGAAATGATATGTGACTGCTGTAAAAGGAGATGGAAAGATAAAACAGTGGGTATTAACAGGCTATAGTGTATCATCAAAAACTTGCTTATGAAAAATTACATAAAAGATACTATAAGATACTATCAAGAAACATGTACAGTCAAATAGTCAAATAGAAGAGGTGTGTGGGTCAGATAGTGAGAGTAAGGAATAACAGATGAAGCAGTGCACTAGTAACCACAAAATACTTAAAAAGACTCAGGGCAGGTCTCCAAGGCACCTTCCCAGAGAACCTGGGGAAAAAACAGACAAGAATCAGAGAAGACAGATGAAAGAGTGTTAAAAAATTGTGCTACACTGGTACAAAAATATCCATGCCCATAGGAAGGCAGCCATTTGAATATGAATGAACAAAACACAAAGATATGGCCAAAATAGCTTTGTCCAAAGATGGGAAAAATATTAGGCAAGTGATATTAAAGCATACAATTCTTTGAACAGAATTACTTGATTGCTGTCTAAAGTGATACTGTATTGCTTCTATCTATCACTTCTCACTATCACACTATGTTTCTAACTTATATAAAGCAAAAATACAGAGAATATCTGGTCCATCTCCCCTTCATTTTACATAGGTAACGGAGGAATGAAATCAAAAGAAACAGCCAAGAGGGCCAAATAATTTGTCCAAAGTCATAAGCTAAATAAAGCAAAGCCTGAACTACAAGTCAAGTTTCCTAATTCACTGTTCTTTCCACTACACCAACATTTTTCACCTGATTATGTGCACAGAAAGACAAAAACATTTTAAATTTCCAAAAGGACATAAGAAAAACTGGATTACAAGAGCAGCAATAATTGGAAATTATAATAAAAATGTTGCCTACAGAAGCAACCTTTGAGAAAAATGTGTTTTTAGATTATTACAAATAATTATCTAATTTACCAAAGAATGTTCTGGGGTAGAACAAAAAAGGGGGAATTGTAAAGAGAAAGCTGATTTCCAGAAAATGCAGGTGACTTAATTAAGGTATTTTGCAGAGATTAAAAAAAAGACAATGTAATATTCTTTCAGCCAAGCATACTAATCACATGTTGTTTCTTTAAAAGTATCAACTGCACAGAAAGTACACAGTACTTAATATGAAACAAGTTATTTGATTCAAAATTTCAAGTGCTATGTCTTTTCTTACTGCTATATACTGTTCTTGAAAACTATTTAAAAAAAATAAAACACCATACCTGCAAGCAAAATATAGCGGAGTAGCTCCAGACACATTTGGCCTATTAATATCAGCACCACTGTCTAGCAAGCACTGAACTGTCTAAAGGGAAAAAATAAAGAGAGTCAAAATCATGTGAGAAAAGAGAAGAAATTATATGTTTCAACTTATAGAACCAACTGCAATACATATAAATAAGATCTCATTCATATTCAAAAATTTCTAAAATTTAAAGTTGTTTATTTACATGTTTTTAAAAGCCATTGGTTAAAATTTTTCCTATTCAACAGTAACCTTCCAAAGGCTCCCAATAGCATAATTCACTCTAGTGAAGAATACTATATTGAGTTAAGTCCATCCATGATGACATTTACTATAGGATGTATCAAGAGGCATGTGTATGACATGATCCTAATAGCTTGAATTCCTGTAGGAAATAGAAGGATCACAGGATTGAAAGGGACCTCAGAGGCCATCTAGACCAATTCATAGTTATACAAGAATCTTTACTGCACTATCCCCAATAAGAAATCATCCAATCTTTACTTGGAAGACTTATAATGAAAGGGAATGCATAAACTCAAAGTATTTATTAACCATCTACTATAACCCAAACACTATTTTAGACACTGAAAAAGGGTATAACCCATTTCACTTTTGTATGGTTCTGATTATTAGGCAGCTTTTCCTCATATCAAGTTTCAAATTTCACTCATTTTCTTCAGAATGAACACTGATAAATTGAGCTTATCTTCCTCACTGTCTTCTGGATCCTCTCCAGTCTTATTAATGTCCTTCCTAAATGTGGTACCTAGAACTGAATACTCCTGATGTGGTCTGATCAGGGCAAAGCAAAGTAGGACTCTCTTGGATTACATATGAAGTTTCTATTAAAGAAGCCTCATATTATTAGCCTTTCTAGTGAATATATTAGTATTGATCAAATTAAGTTTGTAAAATCCATTAAAAGCCTCAGAATTTTTCTACATAAATTACTATTTTTCTACATCTCATTGAAATATTGTTTTACAACTTATAACATAACTTTAAAAACATAACTTTATACTTATCATCTTTGTATTTTATCTTCGAATTGGCACAACGTTCTAGCTTGTCAAAGTCTTTTTGGATCCTGTCATACAACACTTTAGCTATAACAACAATAATGATAATAACAAAAATAGCTTGCATTTATATACCACTTTAAAGTTTTCAAAACATTTTACATGTTAATATATGTTAGACTACTTTCTAATTTTCCCAGAAATTTTCATCAGATAGTGGGTTCTCAAAATGATATGTTTTCCCATTTTTTCTCTCATCCCCTTAACAGATATGTAGCCATATGAAAGAATTCTTCAAATCAAGTAGTAAGAGAAATGCAAATCAAAATTGAAGCACTTAACATCCAGTAAATTGTCAACAATAACAACAAAAAAAAAAGTGGAAATAACTAATGATGTCAAGGTTGCAGGAAAATGGATACACTGATACACTGCTGGTATAGCTATAAATTACATGTCCATTCTGCAAAACAATCTTAAGTTATATTAAGAAAATGAGTAAGACATACATACATTCCCATTAACCAAGAGATTGTACTTCTAGGTCTCTACCCCAAAAAGTCAATGATCAAAAAAAGCCCCCAAAATATTTAGCAAACAACTAGAACAAAGTAAATGTCCAATAACCAGGGGAAAAGATAAAAAATAATAATTCATGAATATAAGAGAATATAAGAAATATTTTGTATGTGTAAAGAAAGCAAAAAACTCAGAAAAATAATACTATGATTACAAAAATGTAAACAGAAAAAAATCAAGACAATATCAAATTGTAAGTGGGGAACTCTAAATATGAAACAATAGTCACATCAGACTTTTTTTAAATGTTGATTAGTTTTTTCTTCCCTTTTTCAACCTTCTAAAGTATGGCTTCAAGGAGATACAATGGAAAATTTGATATAAAAAAAGAAAGATATTAATGACTTATTTTTAAGAAAAAGGTTACAAGATTAAACCAGCTCTGACATATTCTTTCTGATGGAAAAGCTCTGACTTCTGACCCAAGAAGGATCAATATGTTCAGAGGACAATCTGGTTAAGTTTACTGAACATCATCACCAGAATACTGGCCCCTAAGTGACTAATTTCTTTAGCAACAACAGCTCATAAAGAAGGTCTACCTTAAGGTACAAAGAGATATAATTCATATAATGGAAAGAATATCAACACCAATGAAATAACGGATCTGTTAGAAATCAGATTAACTTTTTTTTAATGATTTTCATCATGGGTGGGAATAGCTAAACAAAGAGTTTCTCTGGATTTAATGGACTGTTAGTGTGCCATAAGAAACAACAAATATAAAGAATTTGAAATAATGTCAAGATACATGAATTAAACAAGGAAAATAATATATCAAAGTTATGATGGTCTAAATATGCACAAAAAGACATTTTTGTACATGACCAGTTTATTTTGCTTGAAAATATTTGTGCATATTTTGTTACATATATGCAACAAGTTCAGTTGATCTTTATTTTGTGACTATATGCTAGGCATTGGGCTAAGCACTTTACAAGTTCTATTTCATTTGATCCTCACAAAAACCCTGGGAGGTAGGTAATATTATGAATCCCATTTTACATTTAAGAAAGGTGAGGCAAACAGGTTAAGTGACTTGTCCAAGATCACACAGCTAGCAAGATATACTTCAATCATTATAGGTCTGAGTATGTCAAACATTTCAAGAATATTTCAAGCCCAGAATGAAACTGGATCAGTTATAATAAAACACAAAAGCCATCAGAAACAACAAAACAATTCTAAGAAGTAACAAACCACTGATGGAAAAAAAAGCATAATATATTTTTTGCTTACTGTCCCTTTCCCCTTTCAAAGCCCTCACTCTCTTTATGACTACTTCTCTCAACTACTTCCATGCTGGCAAATTAGTTTCCTCAGAAAAGGAGTGGCCACTACAACTTATAATCTCAGGATGCTAGAAGCAAACTTTGTAAATGACTATTATTACTACCCTTGTAGCTCATGAGTCTCCACTGGTATTAACAGATCTCTTAGGAGGTTTTGCAATATTCTAGGCTTTGGTCTAGCCTAGCACTCTCATCCACAAAAGAATGCTTAGCTTGAAGAGCTAACCACCCAAAGAAAATTCTCTCTATGAACTGGTTCTCCCCTATAAAAATTATGAACATCTTTGGCAATGCGATGCCTTTCTTGTTTTATCACTCCCCTGGCATCATAAGGTTGTTTACTAAGATTTCTCTGTCATATTTTTCCAAAATTAATGGATAATTCTGATACGGATGAATGGAAAACACCATTAAGTATTTCACTTTGAATAAAAAAGTTTTTTCTCCTTTAAATAAACAATAAGCACAGGGTAATCTTTAATTACATTTTTTAATAAGTTGTATCTAGTAAAGATGTGGTCTCTGTGAAACATTACCACAGAAAGTCTATACATTCCCTATTATTAATCAATATAAGTGCATAGGTGATGTGCATTAAAATTTCATGTAGATGGTAAAACAAGCATATATATAAAAACACACACTACACACACACACACACACACACACACACAAATTGTCAATAATTTCTCAGTCACTTTTTAAGTAAAGACTTTTCCAAACCCTCTAGTATCTTCCCCACCTTTTGCAAATAAATACCTCCAAAAACTCAAAACTGTGTCACCAGCAAAATGACCTCCTTTCTTTATACTTGGTCTAATCCAGCTGCTTTTCCTATCTTTATGCTTTAGTGCCATTTTTACCAACTGTAAAACCATATTTGGAACTGTGATATTAGAGCTCAATTGTGATAACTCTGCTGTCCTCCATGGTAAAGTTTCTTATATTCTTTCTGTTGCTCTCCTTCCATTTTTTACCCTTAAATATTCTCAAAAACACTTTGCTTATAACTGAGCCAAACTTAAGACTTTCTTGAAAGTTTTTATCATCTACTTCTCCACTTTATGGGGAAATTCTGCTTGTAATTTTCTATTTTCACTTTGTCAATTTGTCAAGTTTCTAAGCACCATAATGAAAATTTATGCCCTCAAAATGATTACATTGTATGAATTAAATATAAAGTCATTGATGGAAGGGGAAGCACTAGAAAATAGGGAATCAGAAAAAAAAATTCTAGCAGAAAGTAACATTTCAGAAGAACTTTTAGGGAAACTAGAGATTCTAAGAATTAGAGATAAAGAATGAGTATTTTCCAGACATGACAGACAATCTATGCAATGAGTCCATTTTATAAAGTTTAACATGACAAAAAAAGTTTCATTCAATAAAGGTTTTGCATATTTCTAGAATCTGTTTAACATAGTGATAAACAGGTCCAAACATTTTATCTGATTATTAGAAAAACTCTTTTTTATTTTTTAAGCTTTTGCCAGCTTCTCAAATTAGTAAAAACTAAAGTATTCAAAGATCAGAAGTTGGCAGATGCAGTTACAACAAAAATTTAAGAACACTGAAAAAGATAAATAAAATTGTAATTAGCACCTGGAAAAAACATACTTTTGAATTTAATAACCAAATGTAATACTTGTATTGTAGACTGATATAAGCGTGCACATAAATGCATATAATGTAAAAACATTTATATTCAAAAAGGGAAAAGATTAAATTGCTAATGGGCATTAAAAACTTAAGTACTATATAATTTCTTATTCCTTTATGTTTTAATAAAAAAAATTTTTCCCAGTTTTAAAATTACCAAAAAAAATTTAACTTTATTTCAGGGTCCTCCAAATAGTAGGTAGGGCTCTATCTCATTGACAAATTTCCTTTCCTATAATCTTAAAAAGTAGGTGACTAATAAAAATAAATTTGGAGAGGAAAATGAAAGAAGGCAGCCCATCTGGATTCCAGAATTTGCCTTGGAAGACACAACCACCTGTATACCTCAAAGGGGCTTCATGTCTTTCTAGCATGCTTTTGTAAAATAGCATTGTAAAAAAATTTCTTGTAAAATTATATGTTCTTGCGTCAATTTCCAAAGCCATTTAATTGAAGTCAGTGGCTAGCCAAGAAACAAAATACAAATGACAAGCTTTCACACATACACCCAAATAAAAAAGTGATAAAACTGAAAAAAGTTAATGGTTCATGTCAAAAAAATAAAGAATTAAATGTAAACTTTTTTTAGAAAATTATTTCAATCCAAAAGGAAAAATTCATTATTTCAATTCAACCAATTTTTTATTATATAATATAACATATGAGGTATTATTTTGGACACTGAAGGAAATACAAAGTTAAATATAATGACCCCAGAACTTACAGTCTAATAAAGAAAAATAATACATGACATAATGATGCAGAGCTTCTGACAGTATGTTTGTATATTCTCTAAAACCAACCTGCTATATAAAAGTTCAATTGGCTAGAAGACCAACTACTAAAACTAATGTATATTTCTTTAATTATCCAGCAATTGACAGCAGTATTCACTTATCCTGGTAAATAACAGTAACTGGAAAAACTGCCATCACTGCAGATCAGCCAATAAAGAAATCTAAAATCAGAAATACTGAACTTTCTCTAAACCTAAAAGTAAATTCTGAAATATGTTAAACAAACCTACCTTTATGCCTCAAAGCTGAATCGAAGCAATGCTTTGGAAAAAGCATTCAAATAAGTGTACATGACTGCCCTGTAAGTCTCTGGATGAAAAGTTTGGAGGATGATTAT
Source organism: Myrmecobius fasciatus (assembly GCA_023553655.1). Taxonomy (NCBI): domain Eukaryota; kingdom Metazoa; phylum Chordata; class Mammalia; order Dasyuromorphia; family Myrmecobiidae; genus Myrmecobius; species Myrmecobius fasciatus. Next base: position 264,389 of record JAJPUD010000763.1, on the reverse strand, counting down.
GGATACCAATATAGCTGACTGAATGTAGTGGAATAACCTTATTGTTCCTTAACAAGCCTGCAATTTCAATGAGAAACGCAGTCAGTAATAATTCTCTTGAAAATAACAATCTATAATGCCATTTGTCAAATTAACAGTTGTTTTTAAGTTTTATAGCTTACATCTACACTAACAAAATGCCAATTGCTTTTTTATATTAAATTTGTGAAGCTTCAAACTAAGATACATAAATTTAAGATGTCAAATTATTCAAGTGTAAGATATTTTCTTTAAATTTAATTTTGAATTAATTTCTAGCTAAATGTACTCACAGTATTTAAGTTTAGGTTAAATCATTTAACAATATGATGCTCTAAGTTTATGGCTCCAAATTGTCCCAGAAAGCTAAGAAAGTACTCATATGCACCAACAGTTCACCTCATTTAAGTCTTTTAGACAACTGATATCAACAGGAATAAAAACTATAAAAGGTTAATTTCAAATCTGGCATTTTAGATAGCTATATAAAATCCAATTTTCTGACTAAACTGCTACAGTGTTTCAAAATACAATCATCATATATAGGGCCTGCAAATTGCTCTGTATCTTTCTGTTTTTGTAAAAGTAATGTTCTATAGCAACAAAAACTATATTCTCAAATACATGTATTTGAGTTCAGAGCACTTTTATCCACTAAGTCACTAGTATTCTGCATATATCATAAAGGTAAATTTAAGATAAAGAAAAATATATTATTATCCCAAGAATAAATATTTAGCCAATGAATGAGTCAAGCCTGACCTCTATAGTACCTTCCAGATCAAGAGGAACCAAGATTTTCAAAAACCCCAGTTTCTTAAACAATGATTCATGATCCCAAAGGGGATCTCATAATTGAATGTGAGGGTCATGAAATTAAGATTTATCATTCAGTAAATAACTGATTTGTATATCTATTTTATGTATCTGCATGTCTGGGGTCACATAACAATTTCTCAGGCAAAAAGGGGTTGTAAGTAGAAAAAAGTTTAAGAAGCCCTTCTCTAGACTATAACATGCCCTTGATAATATATTATGATTCTGGTGACACAAAACAAAATGTATAGCTCAAATAAAAGCTGCTAGTCAACATCATTAATAAAGACAGAAGATTCAGAAATAATATTCATATTTTTCAATCTACTATAAGTATTACTTTTTTTTTGCCTAGGCCTATAACACTGGTAAAGGAAATTCTTCTACCTAGCAGAATACTAAGTATTATACAATCTTTCATCTTTAAAAGTTGTTGTAGTATCTAGAAATAAAGTCTTTAACCTAAATTCAAATAGCCAGTCTATTTCAGAAAGGCAAGACTTGGGCCCAGTTCTTGAATCTGTTTTCTAACCACTCACTGTGTCAACACTTTCTCAAGAAGAAAAAGACAACTTTCAAAATCCTAAAACATTAAGACAATATTATAGAATCAGCAAACAAAATTTGAATGTCCATGTTGCAATAGCTTGCAATGAACAACAAAGAAGTACCAGGATTTTTTCATCTTGATAATCTTTGATGGAACAGATATATGCTCTGCAAACTGGATTTAAATTTAATTTTCTATGTAAATTCAAAATAAATTATTAAATTAATTAAATAAGCATCTTCATAATCTTTATAGTATTTCTCATCATCAAAGCAACAATGTGGCAGCAATAAAGAAGGTTGCAGAGCTGCCCAATACTTGGAAATGATATTGCCTCTCTCTCTCATTTCCATCTATTCAAACTTTTCTTTTCATGTCTTCCTGAAATTTAATCTACACTGAGGTTAAAAGTAAAACTTTAGACTTCTGTCTCATGTCTCTACGTTAATTTTTTTAGAGCTTAAAGGTTTATTTTCCCCTGAAGATTTTTGCATTTGATTTTTATAAAAGAAATAAAATTTCAAGCTTTTTAAATTTTAATAAAAATTCTGAATATACAATAACACTGAACATGTCCTCACATACATAAGCTCTTTAAATTGTTTTTCAGTCATGTCTCATTCTTCATGACCCAATTTGGGATTTTCTTGGCAAATACACTAGAATGGTTTGCCATTTCCTTCCTCAGTTCATTTTACAGATGAGGCATATAGGATTAAGTGACTTGCCCAGGGTCACACAAGTAGCAAGTATCTGAAGCCAGATTAGGGCTCAGGAAGATGAGTCTTCCTAACTCCAGGCCTGGTACTCTATACAATGTACCACCTAGTTGCCCTACCATTTCCTTAATGGATATAATTAAAGTAAGTATCTTGATTAAAAGGGACATCCAATTCTAGTAAAATGATATGAGAGCCTCTTAATTCCACATCCACCTAAGTCACTGACACACAATAAAACCTTTTAGACCATCTCATTAATAAATAAAGGGATGATTGGGAATTAGTAAAAATAAAAATAACTGACAATCCCTACTATTGAAAAATTTATCTCCTGTATATAATTCAGTTCAGCTCAATACAGACTCCTGTCTAATGAGATTCTAATACATCATAGAAAATTATCAATTCTAATACATATTAGAATAAGTACAACTCTACTAAGAGATTGCTATCAATATAATTCTACCTAAAGACAAAGGTATCGACTAAATGACTTTTCAAAGTCCCTTCAGATATTCTGATGCTATAATTAATGCCAACCACCAATGACTCAATAAACTCCCATCATTATACATTTCTTTCTTCTGTACAATCCTCAAAAATCCTTGTGGCATTGCAGTGACTAGGATGGAAATTTAGCATCAGTCTTACTCCCCTATGCAAACAACCTTAGGAACAGAGAGTTGCAATACTGCTTGGAAAATCACTATTTTTTCCATTCCAGTTCTACTATATCTGCAAAATCTCAGACAGGAAACATCATCATAGTAAAGTCAGAATATCAGTTTTTGTAGAAGGCAATTCTTCAGAGACAGAATTTCTCAACTGTGAAGCCTACTTATTTCATTGCTTTACTACACCTGCTTTAAGTTGTAAACTATATGGAATACATTATACTTGTGCAATGTAATTTCAGAATATAATGTATTTTATATTAATTTTACATATTAATAAATATAAATGTAATTATTAAATATATGTATACTGGTAAATAACAGTGCATTCTATAAAGCACATAAGGGTTGGGCCAAGGCTTTCTTAATGGTCTACTATCTTTTATCCTAACTGGAAGCAATTGATATCAACTACTGTAATATATTTCCTATCTAAACTTTATATAAAAGCAGAGAGAGGATACAGTTATTCAACAACTATTATAATGTTTTTTTTTCATTATGGTTAAATATCTCACATGATATAGATACAGCTAGAAGTCTTTCAATTTGAAAATCAAGCAACTTTTTTCTTTGGAATACTATCAACAGGACTTATATCCAAAACTAAAATAATTTTACAAAATAATTCCTAAAAGTCATCCAAAATTATGTTTTGCAAAAACACTGAAGAATGGGCTCAGTTATGTCAAAATATTTCTAGTGTAAGCTTTCAAACAAAAAGCACTTTCAGAACCTTAAAGATGGTAAACTTTGAAGAAATAGTAGCTATTTTGACTATTCCTTAAAGAACCTGAACTAAGGTAATTTCTAGCCTTTTAAAGGAATAAAATCTAATCAGACATTATGATCCAAAGAAATCTTTTTTCCCCATTTAATGAACACATCCCTATTTGATGAACACATAAGGATGCCAGAAAAGCAACTTTCATGTCCCAAACTCAAAAAGTCCTGTTATTGCATCTCCTACACTATACTCTAAATTTCTTAGAATGCTTCACCAGAGACAGTCTTGGACTCTTAAGGCTACGCCATCAAAGCATAAAGGTTTCATATATGGACCTACTGACAGACTGTATATCTATTTTTCCAAGGACTAGTTTATCTAAGCTAATCACCAGAATATAGACTAACAATACTTTTTTTTTTCAGTCATAGGATTCATGGACAATGTCTAAATCAATTATAATCTAAATGAAGTTATTTACATGAAACACTAAAGTATTAAAAAGCACTTATTTCTTCTCCCTCCACCAAATCAGCAATCTAATCATTAGTAGAAAATACTTTAAAAGAAAGACCTTTCAAGACAAAGTTCATAAATATTCCTCCTGAAAGCCTTTTTTATAAATTCCAAGTTTACAAAAATTTACAAAATGCATGAAATTTCAACTAAATTTAACCTACTGTCTTATGACCATTCTGGCATGCAACATGCAATGCTGTCTGTCCCATTGCATCTTCAACATCCACGTTACTGACATGCTGCACAAGGTCATGAAGTAGTTCTGTTCTTCCATTGACAGCCAACCAGTGAATCTGTAGAATAATTTGTGCCAATTAATAGTTTTACAAAAATTTTTTACATTAGAACACTATAATAAAGTAATTTTTCAATTGCAAATCTAACATACAACTAGTGACACTTTAAGCCTATGTGTTTTTTCTTAGTTTTTTTAATGATTAATTATTTCTAATAAAATTGGAACAATCCCAAAGTTATGTTTCAAAATTAATCTTTTCTTTTTCCAATATAAAATAAAAGGCAAGTACAAGATATCTTCCTTCATACAGGCCCTGGGGCTTTCAAAGTATAAAATTTTATTTCCCAAAATGTAATTCTGACTTAGAAAAGAGAGGGGCTAAAATTTTTCCCAACTGCAAACCTTGGTACTAGATATTCTCAGCATAGCACATTCATTCTCCCCTCACTGCCATTCATTATCCCACCTTTCCCCCTAGCAGCAAAAAAAAAAAAAAAAAAAAAATCAAGTAATATTAACAGGAAAGTAGTAACATAAAGAAAGTCAGGAAATAAGTATAAAAATAACCTCTGTTAGAAAAATTGTGTTTCACAGCAGAAGCTGCTATCCCCAGAAGATATAAACAAAATCAGAAAGAAAAAACAAGAAGCTAAGAGCCATAAAAAATGTTTCCAAACACCAAAATATGTTTCCTTATACCCTTTCAAAGTATGTCAAAATTAATTAGTATGAGAAATCATTATAAATTATATTTATCTATCTGCTAAGATGAACCTATATATATATATATATATATATATATACTGATTACAGCATTGGATATCCTATAGATACTCAAATATTAAAGTATATCACATTTATTCAAATTTCCTACTGTCTACTGAATATATCCAGTTGGATATCCCCTAGGCACCTCAAGTTGAACATAAAACTAGACATTAGTTTTACTCTAAATACATCTACTCTCAATTTCCCTAGCTCTTTTAATGGCACCACTATTCTCCAATCACTTAAGACCAAAGCGTCAAAATGATTTTTGATTCTTCCCTCCAATCCAACACCATCAACTGCCAAATCTTATTGGCTCAATCTCATTATTGCTCAAAATTATTCTTACCTTACCATTCTTCCTATAATCAACAGAGTATTTACATCCTTATTAAAGAAGAGCATCATAAATTTTGAGTTGAAAGGATCTTCTGGACCATTCAATCCAAACCCTTCATTTTACAAGATGAATTCCAGAAAGGTTCAGTGAGTTACTTCCCCAAAGTCACAGAATTACTAAGTATCGTATCAAATCAAAAGGATTAACTCAAAAGTCAAGTGCTCCTTCATGTTACCATGCTGCCCTCTAAAAATCTTGCCAAGAAAATTAGGGAAACCTCCTAACCTTTTTTTTCTTAGTCTTTTCCAGAGCAAATAAAAAGATGACATTATTCTTCAGATTAAAAACCTTCAAAGGTTCAGTAGCTACAAAATAAAGGCATTTTTTAGCCTTGCTTTAAGATTTCTAACAATTTAGATTCAACCTATCTTTATTTCACACTACAACTCAGCATATGTTCTTTACTCTACTCAATAAAGTTAGATTGTGGTTCATCTTCCAATGTATTTTTGTTCTAGCTAGCTATGTTTGTATTATTCCCTTCCTAACACTTCTACATTTAGCTGTAGATACTCTGCACAGCCTATATAAAAGAGATCAAATGTTATTTCTCTAAAGTCTTTCTTGTCCCAGACAAAACGCACACTTCCCTTATTCATCTCATAGGACTATTCATGACAGGGACCTTTATTTAAAAGTAGGTATACCATAAATAACACTCAAAATTATTCTCCATATTTAAGGAATAACTACACAGAGACAGTTTACAAAATAGAGAACATTATGAAATGAAAATGAATTATTTTGATCACATTAAATCAAAAAGGTTTTGCAAAAGCAAAAACAATACAACCAAAATTAGAAGAGCAGAAATCTGGGAAAATTTTTACAGCCAGTGTTTTTGCCAAAGGCCTAATTTTTAAAATACATAGAGAACCGAATCAAATTTATAAGAACACGTCATTCCCCAATTGATAAATGGTCAAAGGGTATGAACAGACAATTTTCAGATGAAGAAATTAAAGCCATCCATAGCCATATGAAAAAAAACTTCTAAATAATTATTGTTTAGAACTGGAAACTGAATAGGTGCCCTTCAATTGGAGAATGGCTGAACAAATTATGGTATATGAATATTATGGAATATTATTGTTCTGTAAGAAACGACCAGCAGGATGATTTCAGAGAGGCCTGGAGAGACTTGCATGAACTGATGCTGAGTGAAATGAGCAGAGCCAGGAGATCATTATATACAGCAACAACAATACTATATGACGATCAATTCTGATGGACATAGCTCTCTTCAACAATGAAATGTTTCAAACCACTTCCAATTGTTCACTGAAGAAAGCCATATACACCCAGAGAGAGGGATGTGAAATGTGGACCACAGTATAACATTCTCATACTCTCGATTGATCTTTGCTTACATTGTGTTTCCTTTATCTGATATGTCTTTCGTGTAGATACAATTTTTCTTGCACAACAATGATAAGTGTGGAAATATGTATACATATATTCGATTTGTCAAGTATTTTAACATAATTAACATGTAGTGGATATCCTGCCATCTAGGGGAAGGGTGGGGAGGAGGGGGGAAAAATTTGTAACAGAAAACTATGTAAGGGTTAATGTTGAAGAATTACCCATACATATGTTTTGCAAAGAAAATAAAAGAAAAAAAAGAAAAATTATCCATGCATATGTTTTGAAAAATAGAAAGCTTTAATTTAAAAAAAAATTATTGTTTAGAAAAATGCAAATTAAATCAACTCTGAGGTACCACATCACACCTATCTGGATAAGATAATAGGGAAAGTCAATGATAAATGTTGAAGAGGATGTGGAAAAACTAAGCCACTAATGCATTGTTGTTGGAATTGTGAACTGATCCAAGCATTCTGGAAAGTAATTTGGAACTAAGCTCAAAGGGCTTTCAAACTATGTATACCCTCTGATCCAACATTGTGTCTACTGGGTCTGTATCCCAAAAAACATCATAAAGAAGGGAAAAGGATCCACATGAACAAAAATATTTGTAGCAGTCCTTTTTGTAATACAAAGGAACTGAAAATTGAGTGGATGCTACAGAATGGCTGAATGAGTTATATTATATGAATGTAATGGAATATTATTGTTCTCTAAGAAATGATGAGCATTCAGAAAAACTTGGAAAGATTTACATGAACTGTTTCTAAGTGAAATGAGCACAATCAAGAAAACAATGTACATGGTAACAAGATTATGTGAGGATCAACTGTGATGGGCTTGGCTCTTTTCAACAATGTGGTGATTCAAGGCAATTCCAAGAGACTTGTGATGAAAAGTACCATAAAGATCCAGAAAAAGAGAGGACTATGGAGACTGAATATGTATCAAAGCATAGTATTTTCACCTGCTGTTGTTTGCTTGTATTTTTTCCCCTTTATCATGTTGTTTCCCTTTTGATCTGATTTTCTTGCACAGCATGATGGATATGGAAATATGTTTAGAAGAATTATAAATGTTTAACTTTTATCAGATTGCTTGCTATTTTGGAAAGAGGGATAAAAATTTGGAACACAAGATTTTGCAAAGGTGAATGTTGAAAACTATCTTTGCATGTATTTGGAAAAATAAAATACTGTTTTTAAAAAGGAAAAGGATCCACATGAGCAAAAATACTTTTAGCAACTCTTTTTGTGGTGGCAAGGAATTGGAAATTGAGTGAATCATCAACAGGGGAATGGCTGAATAAATTATATTATATGAATGTAATAAAATATTACTGTTTTGTAAGAAATAATGAACAAGCTGATTTCAGAAAAGCATGGACTTACACGAACTGATACTGAGTGAAGTGAGCAAATCAGGAACACTGTACACAGTAACAGCAAGATATTGTGATGATCAACTATGATAGCCTTATCTCTTCTCAACATTTAGTGATCTAAGACAATTCCAATAGACTTTGAATGGAAAATGCCATTTGTATCCAGAGAGAAAACTATGGAAAATGAATGTGGATCAAAGCAAACTATTTTCACCTTTTTTGTTTGCTTTTTCTTTCTCATGATTTTTCCCTTTTGTTCTGATTTTTCTTTCACAACATGACTAACTTTAAAATATTTTATAATTGTTGTACATGTATAACCTATATCATATTGCTTACTATCTTAGGGAGGGTGGAGGTAAGGGATGAAGGGATAAATAATTTGCAACTCAAAATCTTACAAAAATGAAGGTTGTAAATAAAATACTACTTAGAAGCAGGGGAAAAAAATTTTTAAAGCTACACAAACAACAAAAGTAGATGAAATTTAATTTAAACTACTTCAAGATTCTGTTTCTCTGTTTCAGAGTTTCTCTACTTCTAGGGAAAAAAAACCTCAAAATAGTGACTACTTTAGAGTGAGATTCCTATAATCTATTTCATTCAGTTAACATACTTATTTCAGGGATCTACAATTTCACTAATACTCAAACTCCCTGTACTGAAGCAGATAGCAAGCCATTCAAACTTAGAAAATGGTCTTTGAAAGTTACTGCAGAGATTTTTTTCTTCTTGTGGATCCAATTTTTCTTGTACAGCAAGATAACTGTATAAATATGTATACATATATTAGATTTGTCAAGTATTTTAACATAATTAACATGTACTAGACTTCCTGCCATCTAGGGGAGAGGGTGGGGAGGAGGGAAAAATTTGTAATAGAAAGCTTTGCAAGGGTCAATGTTGAAAAATTATCCATGCATATGTTTTGCAAATAAAAAGCTTTAATAAAAATTTAAAAAAAAAGAAAGTTACTGCAGACTAGCTTCTAATAACAAATCTAGAAAATGCACCAGAACAAATTCTAATTAAGAAATCCAAGAAAGGTCAGAGTGAGGCCTTTGTTCAATCCAGCTTGGCATAAGTAAACAGACAAGCAAGATGAGAAGTACTATGGACTGAAGAGGTAGCCAGGAGCACACTAGACTGAGAACACTCCAGCACCTAGGGAAAACTGTTCACCAGAGCAAAAGTAGGTCTCACACCCATACCAGCTGTATACCACAATACTGTGACAAGGGCAGGTACCAACTGGCACTCATTTTGTCATCTATTACCCAGTCCTACTTAACAAATCCAAGGTAGAGTAAGAAGGAAATCCAACAGGATACCTGAGCTTTAAAAAAAAAAGAAAAAAAAAAAAGGAAGTTCAGAAGCCAGCAGAAATGTGGCTTAAACTCTGTCCTGGATCAGACTAATTTGGGAGTACTGAAATCTTGCTGGTATCCAGCCTGTTTCTGAGATACTGGAATAACAACATTCAATACCGCCAAGAAAGAAACAACAGGATCAGTCTAGACCTTCCCTTCACAAATGTGGCCAGAGCCCAACGTTAACCTTGAATATTTAGTCAGGAAATAGGCTGGAAGAATGGGAAAATAACAACAACAAAAAGAGAACCCAATCACAACTCCATCACAGGGGCAGGGAAATTAAAGATATAAATGCAGAAGAGAATGACTTAAAGCATCTACAAGAGACTGTTACTGAAATAGTCATGCAAGTTTACAATCATGCAACCACAATAATTGTAAACTTTTCTAAACTTAAGTTTATATAGGTTGCCAGATCTATATTTAAAGGCTTTCTAAAGCTGGCATACTTTTCAAGAACCCAGGATCACTTCAATAGCACAAGTTATCAAAGTAGGACTTCAGTGAAGACAAGCACTCACACAAAGAATATGTTATGCTGACAATTTTGCAAAGGAAAGGAGAAGTAGTAAAGAAAACATTCTACTCCTGAGCACACTGAGAAACAAAGAAGAAAAAAACCACACCTATAGTCTAAACTCCCAGCGTGCCTATGAAGAATATACTGTTGAAAAAGTCCTCGAAGGCCAGTAAACAGAAGTAAAGAAAGAAACTACAGGGTAACAGAATCAAAAAGAAATAAGCAAACAAAAAAAAGAAAGAAAGAAAGAAAGAAAGAAAGAAAGAAAGAAAGAAAGAAAGGTGATAGGTTCATAGTTTTTCTGTGATAAATGCATCAAAATATTTAAAAGAAAAATGTTTCCAAATATTTGTGGTCCATTTAGTTATTTTGAAGATATTATTAAACATTTAAACAAAAAAAATCACAATTTTAAAACCCATGTGCCATGTTAAATTTTACCCTTTTTAAAATATTTAAAGTCATTTCAACAAAATTTAAAACACTTACTGCAGTCAGTCCTTCATTATTACAAATGTTGACATCTGCACTGTATTCTAATAATTTACTCATGCATTTCTTCTGACTAGAAAGAAGAAAAAAGACATTAACAAATGCAATATCAATAGCTTTAAAATACACTAATAAGAATAGAATAAGAGCGGTATTTTGGAAAGAAATCAATTCAGGTCCAACATCTAAAAATATTGCATACCTTACTTGATCAGCAAACTCAGCTAACATTTAAAATGAAATATAAAATGTTTCTAAGATTTGGGCATAATCAAACATTAGGTCTGATTTCAGATAACTCCAGGAAAAATGTGTAATCAGGTTTTTTTGTTGTTGTTGTTAGTGTTGTTTTGGGGGTTTTTTGGTTTGTTTTAGAATTGCTTTGAGATTGGATGTCTCTATATCTGACTGCCCCACTAGATTGTAGGCCAGAAGTGAACACTTATGGGTCCTAATCCATTACTAACTGGCACAGATGTTTTTTTTTTAAGATGCTGCATTTTTCAAAGCTGGCGAGGTTCACTTTTTCAGAGGCAATTTGGTCATCTTTCACACCAGGGACTGAATTTAGTGTGAATACTCAATTTGCTTTAGAGACTCTATACTGCAAACTCCCAAATTCAAGCATTGACAGGCTCAATCTCCTCAAAATTAAGATGTATGGGCTACATGTACATGCTTAGTAAAAATCAAGTTTTCACTTGATTCATGAAAGGCAGTCAAATCTTCCTTTAAATAATATACTCAAATTTCAATTAGTTGAAAGATTACGATAGTGCATCAAGTGTCATGTTCTTAATTACAAAATATTTAAAAGACAGGACTAGGATGAAACAAAAAGCATTACCACGAAACAAATATGAAAAAACTGGACAATTCCTACATTTAATATATAGATCACTACAATTCAAACAGTAATTAAGTGTCTAGTTCTATAGACAAAGTATTATGGCAGGTGTTAAGAACAAGGCCATTCCCTTCTATTCAAGAATAAAACAAATATGGACATCTATATAGTGATCAAAAATCAGCAAAGCACTTTCCACACAGGATCTCTGTTTAGTCTCACATAACAATCCGGGCAAGAGGTAATTGAAATACTATGCTCCCCATTTTACAAACAAGTGAAATGAAGTCCTGAGAAGTAAAGAGACTTCACTAGGGTCAAACCATCAGGAAGACAGGTCATCCTGAATCAAAGTCCAGTATTCTATAACTATCTCAAGGCACTCAAGTACTCTTTGTATTTACAAGGTAATCTAAGGAGGGAGAAGAGACAATGATGGACTTCACTGAAAAACAAACTGTGGAGGATTTTAAAAGCCAAACTAAGTTGTTTTATCTCAAAGGTATAGGGCCACATGGTCCCAAAGCCTTAGCAAGATTATTTTGGCAACTATATGGAAGCAGGATTTAAGGAACTGGAAACTGAGAAATCAATTAGGAGACTATTACAGTGGCACAGCAAAAGTGATAAGAACCTGAACTAGAGTTATAACCATGAAAATTTAGAGAAAAAAAATAGATCAAGAGGACATAAAATCATAGATTTAGACAGAGATTTTGTATAAAACTCATACAAATAAGAGAAGTGGGTCTCAGAGAGGTGAAATGGCTTGCCACAGGTCATTCAACTCACTAGTAGCTAGTAGGCAGCAAAGCTAAAACCTGGATCTTGGTCAACTGGCTAAATTCAGCATATTTCCACTATATCAAGCTATCTCATGGCAGTTCATGAAATACTGTCCTCAAGCAAAATTTGGGAGGCCTACCATAGGCTGTTGGTTGGTTTTCCTGCCACAAGTCTCCTGTCTCCAGTCTATTCTCTATTCAGCTGACATGTGGTTTGCTCTAGACTATACATCTAACTGCGTCATGCCCCCTACTCAATAAACTCTAGGGCTTCCCTATCATCACCTGAATCAAATAAGAAGGATAAAAGCCTGCTTGGCCTTTGAAACTATTTATAGCCTGCCCCCCTTTCCCATTCCTACCTTTCCAACCTTATTTCTTACACTCCCCATTCAGCAATCAACATCCTAGGTAATCAAACAACACTTTTAACATTAGCCCCCTCTCTATTCCTCTAATAAAGACACTCCATCTCTCTTGGCTTCAAGTATTTTTACTTGCTGTTTTCCATGCCTTGAGGCTTCCCTGAAGTCCAAACTAAAATGCCATTTTTTCCCTGGTTGTTTTAATTCTAGTGACTTCCCTCAATTGATTACTTCCAATTTCAACTATATATACCTTATTTGTACATAGTTATTTGTATATTGTGTCCCCCCATTAGAATGTGAGTTTTTGGGGAGCAGGGATTTTTTTTTTCCTTTCTTTGTATCACTAGTGCCTGGGATACAACAGGTACTTAATGTTTACTGAATAGCTGACTATCAACCTAGACTCTGACAGAGAGACAGCTGGCTGGTTATCTGTTTACAAAACTAAGTGGGTCAGGAAACATAAGTATGAAAACAAAGAAAGGAGGATGAGAAAAAGCAGCATTATAGTACCACCTTCAAGATACACTACAAATACAACAAAAGATAAGAGCTAGAAAATGTTGAACTTAATTCTTGTACTTCACTTTCTCTATCCTATCAATGTCACCATTTGTTATTATTTAGTCATATCCAACTCTTCTTGAGCCCACAGAGCATGGCAAGTCAGGTCCTTCTGTCTTCCACTGTCTTAAATTTATACCAGGTCATGTTCATTGCATTCATGACTATCCATCTCAAACTCTGCCATTCACTTCTCTTTTTGCCTTCAATCTTTCCCAATAGGGCCTCTTCCAATCAATCTGGTAACCTCAATACCCAAACTAAGTATTTTAAGCTTCAGCTTCAGTATTTGTCCTTACAATGAGTAGTCTGAATTAATTTAAGTATTAACAATATTATTATATCCATTCTTCAAACTGTCTGCTAGCATTAGGGGCCTGAGCATTCAGGATACTGTCCACAAACTAAACTATAAGCAATTTTCTCAAAATCTCCAAATCCTAAATTTTATCTACTGATTTTTAAGTCTAATTATATATTAAGAGATTCACAACAACACTAGGTATCATAAACCAATTCTAGTTCATTTTCTTTCACTGACTAGCTGGTAAATCATTTAATCTACCACATTTCTTTACCTTCTAAATTAATGCAATGAAGACCTCCAACAGAGAGGGTCTAATATTGGGAGACCCAGTGATCAAAATTATTTATTTTTATATGCTTTTTGTTTCTAAAGAATAATTTATAAGGATTCTTTCTGGCAGACAATTCCAGAAAACAGCTAGCCTTTCAATATTGGGACCATGTCCACATTTTTCACACTGAGTCACCTGCCTGAATCTCCTGTTATAGTGACAAAAAGACTGAACTTGTTTTCATCCATACTGTGATGCAATCTGTTCTTTACCTTCTAATTAGACTAGGAAAAGTTAAGTGAAATAATTGTTCATATCCATACATTCTCAAAACAGCTATCTACCTGCTACATTATTAACCTTATGCTCTAAGTTGCAGAAAGAGGTTCTTCACCTGTCCTCAATGAAGTTGTACATTTATCAATTTAGTCAGTTTCCTTTGTAACCCTATACACTTATTTTATGCCCTTAAAAACATTATTTTGTTAAGGGATCCATAGATTTCACTAGATGCTGAAGAAGTTAATGGTTTGTTTTTTTTTTTCTTTTTAAATTAAAAACTCCAATATTAGGAGAGTTATCTAGAACACTGAGAAATTAAGCGACTGGCTCAGTCACTTAACTAATATGTGTGCAAGACAGGATTTGAACTTAGATTTTCCTGGCTTCAAGGCCATTTCTCTCTCCATTGCAACACATTGTCTCTCTCATAAAAAGGAAAACAATAGAAAAAGACAAATGAATATAATGTTTAATCATAACTACAACTAAAAATCCTAAATAACCATCTGAATTAATGCTACTCATTCCAAGTCTCAAGTGAGGAAGACCTGAGTTTAAATCTGGCCTCAGAATTTGTGGGGATCAAATGAGATATTTATAAAGCCCTTAACACAGTACCTGGTTCACAATAAACAATTAACAATTTTTTTCTTCCTTCCTTGATATGAAAAATTCTAATCTACATTTTTAAGAAAACTTCTACATAAAAACTGATCATAAAAATTGATCATACTTACATGTTTACATGACTTCCACAAGCTAAATATCAAAAATCACTAAATAAAAGATAAATGAAAATCACTAAACACATTATGAGAAAAAAAGTTATTTAGAAAAATCATTTTACCCATTTCTAGCTGCCAGATGAAGGGGTGTACACCCTGAAATATCTTGATAGTTAGGATTTGCTCCTTTTTTTAACAGCAGAACCAAGCATTCGATTGATCCACAACTGAAACAAAATTAAGAGTTCAAATTCTTTTCAATAACTAAATCAGAAATATATTGATTAATTCAATAAGCAAAGGTCAAAAATTAAGCATATCTCTGTAGTCACTTAAACATCCTATACCTAATGCCATGAAGATAATACTTTTTATTTCTACTAAGATATCAACCAAGTAGTAGCTTGTTTTAGTCAAGGTTCCCAACTCTGGAAAATACATAAATCTGTACTAATGTTTATATACATAACACTACTGCAGTGATTACCTCATTATTACTTCATGAAATGTCAAGTCTAATTTTTTATTAATAATAAGCAATAGGACAATCTAACTAAATAGCATTCTTATATGCCTAAGAAAAGTCTCAGTCACAGATGATAAAAATCAATTGACTTCAAATTATAGCTAGCCTACTTCCAGAAGACAATTAATTTAAAGTTAATTTTACATTGTACAAAGTAAAAGAAACATTGTGCGATGATACTTTGATAGACTTAAGCTATTCTCAGCAATACAATGATCTAAGACAATTCCAAAAGACTCATGATGGAAAATACTATCTATATCCAGAAAGAACTATGGAGCCTGAATTTCCCTTTTTTGTTTTTTTGTTGTTTTTCTTTCTCATGGTTTTTTTTAATTATTATTCTTTCACAAAATGACTAATGTGGAAATATATTTAATAAGATCATATGTGTATTACCTATATTAGACTGCTTGCTATCTTGGGGCAAAGGATGGAAAAGAAGGGAAGGAGGAAAAAAAAAGGAAATCAAAATCATATAAAAGTAAATGCTGAAAACTAAAAAAAAAATTTTAATTTAATTTTTAAAAGTAAATTCTAAATTTTAAATAATTTGAATTTCAAAAATAGTAAATTCAGTTGCACAGTTCTTATTCAATCTATCATAAAAGTAATCTCATTCCACCCAGTCTATAGTCTTGTTTCAGGTCCAATTCAGAGTATAGTAGTAGTTCATGGTTATATCACTGGTCACATTCCAAAAAAACAAAACAAAACAAAACCAGAATGCAGCCAAGGTAGAAGAAAAGGTAAAGAAACAACAGAGGCAACATGTATTTTCCTAAACCAAATATGTCTTACTTTGCAGCAATGTGAAGTAAGCTTCTTTTCACTCTTCCAAATGCATAATTGACATCAAACTTTGAATTGGATAATAATTCTGAAACAGATCTACACAGAAACAAAATTAAAACTAAAGTACAGTGCACAGCTTTTCAATTCTTGTTTTCAAATCTTCATGAATGAGATAGCCATAGACGCAGGGGAAAAGTTACTCTCTAAACTGCAGCAATTTGTCCAAAGCAGTATTACTGCCAAAAAGCACTTGACATAGTCAATTAAACTAGGGACCAGGAGGTTCCAATCATGTCTATTAAGACATTAACATATTCCCTATTCTGATGCCACTTAAACTGGTTTCTGCTACCAATGAATTCTTCTGTGAAAGGGAGTTAGGCTAAAGAAACTGCACACATATAACACATAACTGATGTGAGATTTGTAAGACCATATTTAAATTTTGCCTAAATAACTTATAAAGTTACTGAAAAATTCATGATTCTCTCTCCCTCTTTCTTTTTCTAACTCTTCTTCCTTCTCTCCGTGCCCCTTAATTATGAATTCTCAATCTACTCATCCACTATGACCATTCTATCTCAAGCTATATGCTCGTAGACCACATTAATTAGCCAAATTTTTATTTCCATGGAATGAGTTACTACTCCAAAAGTCTTGGTATAATTTTAAGTGAATAAAGTTACTGGAAGCTCTTAAAGCTTAAAATTGCACTAAAGACTTTTAGGATACCCTTTATATTCATTATACTTTCAGGGAAAAAAATATCAGAACTATACATGTTTCCCCTTTGAAAATTAAAATATCTGCTGGATATTCTTCTAGTACGACCTACACTTCTTAAAGGCAGAAATTGTTTTGTATTTGTATCTAGCACCATGTTTTGCACACAACAGACATAATTTTTCTTTTAAGCAGACAAAAACATCTCATTAGCACTATATAAATGTTAACTTCTATTGCCATTACCATTATCTGTAAAATTAGGATAAATGATTTGACTAAGGTTATTCCACTTAGTATACTTCAACAGTGAATTTGTTTTTTTTTTTGTCTTTTGTTTTTTTAAGAAAAAGATACATAATAAAGGAAAATCTTTAACAAATGTTAGCAATTTCATCTTGGGCAAATATAAGCCTTCCTTATCCCATTTTTCATATGTGCTAAATAAAACACTGAATTAGACTGCCTCCAAGTTCACTTTTAGCTTTAAAATTCTACGTCTTTTTGTATTAGTCTTTAAAAAAAAAAATACTCACCTATGCTGGTCAGCCATAACCATTGGCATTAATGTATAGACAGCAGTTTCATTATCTAGGCAGAAAGAAGTAAGAAAAAAATTAATTTATTGCCTATGCATGAACAGTTAAGGGGTTTTACAGAGGGAAATTAAGATTGTGAATCTAATTACAATAAAACTAGACTTCTGACAGATCTACTGACTAGTTCTCCTAAGGGGAAAGAATTAAGATGACTTTGGCATAATCCTAAATACTCAAAGTAAGAGGAGAGGGAAAAGTGTCAGATGAAATACCAGCACCAAATCTATTTTCAAATCAACATCTTGAAAATGATTTTTATAGGAATTTAATGAGAAAAGAATCTGATGAATTTATATTACTTTAAACTTTCAAAATTGAGTTTTATTTATAATGTTAGTAGTTTTACAAGTCTGGCTACACTAACGTTTGATCTTTTATAATGCATTGTATCAAAACTACAGAAATTAAAGGTTTTTAAAAATCCAGAACAATTGCATAGTAAGTTCTCTTTATGAATGCATTATGATAAAAATAGTTTAAAATGCTTTATAAAAACTACTAAAAATCACACCTGTGTAACACAATATTTTTCAAAATACTTTCCCCCACCTGTTTTCTGAAAAATAATAAGCTACTAAAAATTATGAACAAAAACAATACTAGGACATTTAAAAACAAATATTATACCATACCATATTACTAGCTGAACTTGATATTCTTCTAAAATTTCTTTCTTATAATTTTGGCTGCCTTTTTTTTTTTTTTTTTTTTTTTTTTTTTACATAATTGGGGTTAAGTGACTTGCCCACAGTCACACAGCTAGGGAATGTTAAGTGTCTGAGACTAGATTTGAAGTTAGGTCCTCCTGACTTGAGGGGTGGTGCTCTATCCACTGCACCACCTAGCTGCCCTTTTTGGCTGCTTTTTTATCTCTCTATGCAGCACAAGAACTATGCTGTTAAGAGTCCAAATACAGTGATGCTTTAGCATTATTGTTGGTTAAGAGTGTTAACAAAAATCTTTCCAGATAGCTTCCACTTTCTATCATCCTGAAGTTCACCTTCCAGTGATGCATTTTGTTCTAATGCATGATTACCTTCTTGTAAAGAAGATCAACTGCTTTCTGAGTGAGATAGTTTCTAGGTTCTTTTAATCTTCTCATTGTGCCAAATTAATATATATTAAACTTCACCTAGAAAAGGTACCAGTCAATGTCACTGTGCATGTTTATTAATTTATTTTGACAACTTGTGTAAATAAGGTAGGAGATGCCTCAGTTGTATATGATATCTTCCTATTTGTATTTTTCTAATTTGGTACTGATATGATCTTTGTTTTCACAAACTAGTGGTGGGATTAAACACAGATGACTCTGAAATGACACTAACATTAGTAACTAGTTATTTCCTTTTAAAACAATCAAGCTGGGGAGAACCAAGATGGTAGAGTAAAAGGAAGAACAATGAGCTGCTCACAGATTTCCTGTAACTAGTCAAAACAGAATTAGAAAACACACCAGACTAACTGTTGATAGAAAAATTCAGGAAAAAAAAAATCAAAGTAAGCCATTTTTCAACCCAATTAAAACAAGAAGACAGAGAGATCTAATGCTAGGCAGGTAGAAGCTATGTGCAAAAGCCAACAGAGAGTCTAAACTTATAAGCATGCAAAAATAGGTGTTAAGCAGTAGCTCTGTTTCTCACTAGCCAGTTCCAAGTTAAACATCCAGGAAGAACTGAAGACAGGACTTGTGCCTGTGAGTAGCATTCCAAAGTGAGGAACAGATGAAGGCCCTAGACTGTGCACTGAATGAGAACAAATTCAGAGGCAATTAGCACTTTGTGGCTCAGAACCCAAAAAGAACACTTAGTTCTAACTCTGAAGTTAGCAAAGGAATAACCAAGGAAGGAATTCCAGACTAAAGAGAAGCTAGCCAATAGCAGCTGAGTAAATGAGCAGTCTTCTGAAATTTCAAATGCTCAGAATCAAAACCAGGTCAGTAATTTGCAGAGCTTAAACTGGGAGACAATGATCTGAGTTCATTCATCTGAGAGCACTGAAAACTTAGATGTCCCCAGCTAAACTCAGAAAGTAGTCTGGAAGAATGAACAACTACAACAACAACAACAACAACAACAACAACAACAACAACAACAAAAGAGTGTAACACCATAAAAAGTTATTATGGTATCAGGGATGCTCAAAACACAAACCCTTAAGAAAAGAATGACTCCAAATCAATAAGCAAAATCTCAAAGAAAAACAATTTAGGCACAAATTCAACAAGAATACCTAGAAAAGGTGAAGCAAGAAGTAAGGGAGAAAAAAGAGAGTAAAAAGGCTGCTATAAGTGAAATGAAGAGTGATAGAGGAAAAAATTGGAAGAGAAATAGAGGCTAAGGAACAAAGAATTGGAAAGGGAATTAACAACTTGGAAGAAGAGGTACAAAATCTTGCCAAATAACAAACTCCCTGAAAATTAGAATGGATGAAATAGAAACTATTAATTTTATGATACTAATAAGAAATATTACAACAAAGTCAAAAGACCAAAAAAAGAGAAAATGTCAAGTATATCATGGCAAAAATAAATGATTAGGAAAACTGATCAGATTACCTGAAAGCCATCACTAAAAAGTAACAAAATTTTATTTCAAGAAATCATATAAGAAAATTGCCCAGATTTCTTAGAAACAGACAATAAAAATAGAATTCAGTAACTTCCTAAAAGATACAAAAATAATACACCCCAGAATATTACAGTCAAATTCCAGAGCTTCCATAGCTAAGAAGAAAATACCACAAGCAACCAGAAAAAAAGAAGTCATATATTCAGGAGCCATAGTAAGGTTCACACATGATCTAGAAACCACAACTCTAAAAGAGTAGAGAGCTTGGAATACAATATTCCAGAAGGCAAAAAGCTCTAGGTTTGCAAGTCAGAATAACCCACACAGAAGAAAAAAAAAAGAATATAATTCTATGGGAGTAAAAAAAATGTTTAATGAAATAAAGGACTTTAAAGCATTCCTGATGAAAGATTGAGTTGCATAAAAACTCTGAAGTGTATACACGGGAGTTAGAAGAAACAACGTAAATGAACAAGCATAAGGGGCAAAAGAGTATGTACATACTATTTATGTTTTAATAAGGATAGATAGAATTATCCCCTCTAAGGTCTATAAAACAAGGAGGAATGGGGATGAAGGAATGGCTAACACTTGAACCTCGCTCTCATCTTACCTAATCAAAGGAAAGACAAATATATGCAGATTCAAGTACAAAAATACATTTCACTTGAGAAACACCAGAAGTAAAAGTTTAAAGGAAAAGAGAGAATAGATTAAAGGATTAATCCTAAGCAAAAAAAAACTCTAAAAATTCACAAAAATATTTGTAGCTCTCTTTATCCTGACAGAGTGCATCAACTGGGTAATGGCTAAGTAATTTATGGTAAATAAATGTAATAGAACACTATCATGCTATAGGAAACAAAGATGATAGTTTCAGAAAAACCTGGGGAAACCTGTGTAAATTAATAAAGTGAAATGAATGAGAATTTTTTCCACAACACTGTAAAGATAAACAACTTTAGAACTTATAAACTAAATATATGTGTATTCTATAAATATGCATAGAAAGAGAGAGAGAACATAAACTGTAACCAGAATAACAAGCAATGACAGTTTCAATGGACTCACAATAATACATACTAAATAAAGGTACATAGGTCTCCGTGAATAATGAAAACATACTTATTTTTGAATATGGACAATTAGGATATTTATATTGCTTGACTATACCTTGTTTGTAACAGGGGTTTTATTTCTCTTTCTTCCTCAGCAAATAGTCCCCCTAGCACTTTCAATTCATTTAGAAAAACATTTTAATTTTTTTTCTTTTAATCTTGGGGGAGAAAGTGAAAAGGAATTTTTTTGGTCCAACTAAAATTCAACTAAACCCAAACTTAATAGAAAATATAACATATAAGAGTCAATATGAAAGATCAATTTTAAAGAACTTAACATGGACAATTTAAACATGGACAAATTGTTTGGTTTTTTTAACAAGGAAAAATGTATACTATATATTTAAGATCTACATCAACAACAGGATAAATCAAAAGATTGGCAGAATCAAGGTAAAAACAGTAATCAGGTTATACAAATGAAGTGCTCAGAACTGACAGAATCAAGGTAAAAATAGTAATCAGGTTATACAAATGAAGTGCTCAGAACTGACACTGGCATTATATTATATATCATATCTATCATATATATATATATATATATGTATATATATATGAGATAGATCTATCAGGAAGAGAATTGCACTCTCCAAAATCAATAAAGAAATAAGGGGGGGGAGGGATAGAGGGGAAGCAAAGGGTGAGGGAAGAAAAGGGAAGGATTCTTAGGTGGGAGGAGGTTAAGTAATACCAAGGTAAGTTATGGAACAGAATGTAAAGAGTAAGCAGAGATAGTTAAGACATATAAGTATATATGGAGTGTATGTGTATCTACATATGTATACATAAATATATCTTTTAACTATAGCTTGCTTGGGGGTGGTACAGGAGATGAAAAGGGGAAAAAAGAATAAAGTAAATAAGGTGCACAGCAGAGAACTGGAGAACATTTTAAAAGGAAGTAAAGAGGGAATGGACATTCATAAATAAAATTTATTCTACTAATATAGATGCTTTCTTGAGCTGGTAATTTGTTGTTATATATTTTGAATCCTCCCTGATGTTCTACTGGGCACATGAAAATGTTCTATTTTGTTTTGTGTTTCTTTTCTGTTTTTCTTCTTACTGTTTTTTTTCCGAATAAAATAATTTTTAAATTGATTTTTTAAAATATCAATTTCATTTTTTCTGATACTATTTTATGCGCAATATCTCCAGCACTTCTTTACCAGAAAAAAAGTATGTATGACATATAAACATGAAGCTTAAGAGTTTATAAACCTTCAGAATTTCCTGTTTCCTACTCATCATTTTTCCAACTTTGTTTACTCTACTCCTCTACATAAGCATTTAGTTACATTTAAGTCATAAGATATTAAAGAACATGTTGATTTAATCTGAAAAGTCTTACTGAGTTCTTCATAGAATTTCTCAACCTCCTCATCCTGAAATAGATATTGTCCCATAAGCTCCAATTATTTCCATGGGAGTCTTTTCATAAATGCATACGTAACACAAACAAGATGATCACAATTTCTATGGAGTGATGTTTCTTGCTGCCTTTCCAAGGAAAATCTGTGAGTTAGTTATTTTTTAAATGAACCTTTATTTTGTCTTCTGGTTTCAGTTACATTGAGACCATCAAGATTTACATTGATTCGGTTTTTTCATAAGAAATCGTCTAGATAGTCTATGTACAATGTTTTTAGTGCACAAAGCCCACTTTCTCCTTTTCCTACTATTCTATTTACTGTAAAAGTAAGTACTTACTGTCTACTACTTACTCTAAAAGTAGTAAGGTCCACAAAGTTTTGTGTTTCTTTGTTTCATGAGTTACCAAGAAACTTAGGCTTTTCTTCAAAAAGCAACATTTCCAAAAATGGTATTCAAAGTATATCTAACTTTAAATAGATCATATATAAACAAAACCATGAAGAAAACAAAACAAACTTGTAGTTAGTGAGGAATTGATTCTCAAGATATCTGAGAGGATGATATCATGCTTGAGGAAAATTATATATTTTATTATCTTCCCAAAATGATAAAAAATATATAAACTAGAAACAAAGATACCTTTTCCCATTTTTACTAAATTCTTATGAGAATAATCTACACATATAAGAAGGAAATTCTTATTGAAAGATTTAAGAAGACTATATCAAGTTAAAAAGTTTTTGTACAAACAAAATGAATGCAGACAAGATTAGAAGGGTAGCAGTAAACTGGGAAAATATTTTTACATCCAAAGGTTCTGATAAAGGCCTCATTTCTAAAATCTATAGAGAATTGACTCAAATATATAAGAATTCAAGCCATTCCCCAATTGACAAATGGTCAAAAGATATGAACAGACAATTTTCAGACGAAGAAATTGAAACTATTTCCGGTCACATGAAAAGGTGCTCCAAGTCACTATTGATCAGAGAAATGCAAATTAAGACAACTCTGAGATACCACTACACACCTGTCAGATTGGCTAAAATGACAGGAAATGATAATGATAACTGTTGGAGGGGATGTGGGAAAACTGGGACACTGATACATTGTTGGTGGCATTGTGAACGGATCCAACCATTCTGGAGAGCAATTTGGAACTATGCTCAAAAAGTTATCAAACTGTGCATACCCTTTGACCCAGCAGTGTTTCTACTGGGCCTATATCCCAAAGAGATTTTAAAGGAAGGAAAGGGACCCACATGTGCAAAAATGTTTGTGGCAGCCCTTTTTGTAGTGGCAAGAAACTGGAAATTGAAAAGATGCCCATCAATTGGAGAATGGCTGAATAAATTATGGTATATGAATGTTATGGAATATTATTGTTCTGTAAGAAATGACCAACAGGAGGATTTCAGAGAAGATTGGAGAGAATTGCATGAACTGATGCTGAGTGAAATCAGCAGAACCAGGAGAACATTATACACAGCAACAAGACTATATGATGATCAATTTTGATGGACATGGTTCTCTTCAACAATGATGTGATTCAAACTAGTTGTTCTTCGATGAAGATAGTCATATGCATCCAGACAGAGGCCTGTGGGAGCTGAGAGTGAACCACAACACAGCATTTTAACGCTTTCTGTGAATATTTCTATGCATTTTGTTTTCCTTCTTAGGTTGTTTTTTTTCTTCTTCTCTTTCTAGATCTGATGTTTGTTGTGCAGTAAGGTGACTGTATAGATATGTATACATGTACTGTATTTGTCATATAATTTATCCTATCTAGCATGTATTAGATTACCTGTCATCTAGGGGTGGGGGTGGGGAGAAGGAAAGGAAAATTTGGGGGAAAAAAAGGTTTTTTTTTGCAAAGGTCAATGTTGAAAGGTCACTCATGTTTTGTAAATAAAAAGCTTTATTAAAAAAAAAAAGAAAGAAAAAAGAAAGATTTAAGAAGAAAAAGAGGTAGCTTTTTACAAAGCAATATTCCACAAAAGACCACATCTTCACTATCACACAACTGATTAAAAGAATTTAGAAACAGATAAATCTACTATGTTAAGCCTATTAAAAACTTTGGATCTAGTAGCACAAAACACTGTGAAGAGTCTCCTCCAAAAAGGTATCTCCCATGCAAATATCACAATCACATAAGATTTCCTGAAAGAAATAATAGGATTAACTTTGTTCTATGACACTCTGATGAGAAGTACCAAGCAAGAAATAAAAAAAAAAAAAAAAGATATACACTAACTAAAGATTCTTCTGTCATTTAAGATTCTCCATTCCAGAGTGCAAAATAGAAGAGGAATTACTAATAAAATAGGAAGTGATGGAGATGATGCCTGTGAACAACATCAAGCTGATATTTTGTACCAAACCCTAGAACAGTGTAGTTTCCTAAACAAAATGAGAAATGACTCAAGATAATTCAAATCTAACATACTGAAAAATTAAAGTGAATAAAGAATATTCACTGTTCATGTTACATTAAGCAAATGGGCAAATAATCCATAAGAACTGATCTACCAGCACATATATCTTGAAAAGATTTAGATAATAAATGAATTGGATCCAGAATAGAATATTAGGAGAAGGAACTGGATTTATTTTAGTAAATAGTACAGTTGTATTTTTTTAATAACATATCTTCCCCCTGAAACAAATGGACATCTTTTAAGAGCAATACTCTTCTAGTAAAGCAAGTTTTAGGATACAATAGTTGCCAAAGAATTCAAGTCGCCATTTACCCAAAAGGACATAAAAGGAGCATAGTGAGCATAAACAGGCTACAACATATTACCAAGAAGGAGCTACAAAGATACAGAATAAAGGGATCATCACAGAGATTCATAATTGGAACTGGAGGCTGACTAGTCAAGAGGCAAGAAGAGGAAGGGCTATCTAAAAGGCAATCCATTGATATTTACACAATGTCAAAAGATTTAAAGGAAGGACCCTAGAGTGTTACATGGATTCCTACTAAAATAGTTATGGCAAGTCATGAACAAGAATTACATAGTATGGGAAGCTGGGGATGGGTTATCATTTGCATCACTGGAGGAAATATTACAATTAAATCACAAATTTAAGTAATAGTTTAACAAGTATAGTAAAGTATAATTTAATATAGATTAAGTTTAATATAGATTAATTTAATATGTATTAATATTAATAAAATTTAGTATAGATTAAAATAATATAAAGTAAGTATAATTAAACAAGTTTTATTGGGGTTTATACATTTCCAAAAACCTCCCTGCTATATAACTAATTATTTTTTATTTTGCCTTTAGCTTTAAAAAAGTACTCAGTTTTAACAAAAAATGTCTCCTAATTCTTACAAAGGAAAAAAAAATTAAAGGAGGTTATTTAAAGGTTAATATTTATGAACCTAATCAAAACAGTGCCATAAACATAGGATGTTTTTTAAAAAAAAAAAAACAACTTCAATGCAAAAATACTGTTAGAGTATTCTATGTTTCATCTGCATATTCCAAAAGAAAAGTTGAATTTTTAAATTCTTATCAGTTCAACTAGCTCATATCTTGGTAAACCTTATCAAGAGAATGCCCCTTGTTCTACACAAATTATGGATTAAAAGTATTAGAAATGAATACAGTACTATTCTCCCTAACTAAAAGAGAAATGAATACTAAAGTTCCCAATGGTACATGTTTTATTCATGACATCTGTGCTCATTCAGATCAAAGGAAACTGCAATATCTAGGTATTTTCAAAAACTCACTTTAAAAGAACTGAAAGCAATTTAATCAACATTTACTGAATGTCTTTAGTGTTCAGAGAACACCGAAAGACACTACAAAGTAGACTACAAAACAAAAAGACAGCAAACCTCGATCTGGGCCATTATAACTGCTATAGCCCTAATCAAAATCTCTATTACTAAGAGTAAATGCTAAAGAGTTTAAGAAAAATATTTTTTAAAATATTAGAGGATAAATCATCATGATATGATCAGAGACTGGTTTCTCTCTATGATTAAAATTGATTTCTTAAATCCTCAGAGCAATGTATTTTTTCCAAAACTAACAGAGAAACTGCTAAGAGAAAAGTGTCTGCTTTTATAACAAGCTATTTAAATTTTTGTTATGTGTACCAGGGAAAGTTTCAAAAACATTGACAACCAAACAGTAAATCATTAGTGAACAATGAGATAATCCCTCCTTATGCAAATATATTCCCTTTGTCTTAATTCTGAAAGTGGCCTTATATTTATATAAGATAATAGAACAATTTTACTTTTTACAAAAAATGATATTATAAATGGTCATCTAAAACATTTTAGTAGCAATTTTAAATTCTACTATATCCTTGAATGAACCAAAAGTCACAGGGTTGTTTTCCTAAAAAAAAATTAAGAATGTGAAGTACTTTTTTTAAGTTCTCCAGGAATAAAAAATTATTTTTCTTCCCTTTTTCCCTTCTTTTTTTTCCAAAGGGCTATTCTTAAGATATTCGTGCCAAGGACGACTTAGCAATCCTGTCCTCTAGAAACAATAATTTTGGTCTCTGCCAGATCAAAGAAGAATGAATTACCAAAAAAACTATTCAAAAATTCAAATATCTATATTCTTTGCTCCTATGTAGCAAAAATGCTACTCAAACTCTGTCGTAACCTGAAGTTGAAGTGGTTAAAGACTCCTCAAAAGCTGATTCTTCAAGTAAATGTGGCTTGGGATCACCCAGTAGCATCAGCACCACCCTCTCAGCATTTCCAAAATGGCAAAGCAACTAAAATAAACAACCACCTACTAGCAACTGGAGAAATAAAACCAGATCAAATTCTACATGGAAAAAAAAAACCGTTCATCTGCAACTTGGTGTTTGACTGCAACAGGAGGAAAGTACTGCTTAAAGCACCGCTCAAAACAGGGACTTGGACCCCAATAACACACAGCCTTTAATCCTGCACCAAGCTTCTACTTATGGGGTTCTTAACCTCTTTAAGTGTCATGGAATCCCTGAAGCACTCAGGTGAAACCTATGGATCACTTCTCAGAAAAATGATTTTAACTAAAATTTTAAAAAAGCATAGGGTGAAAATGGTAACTAACTCTACTACATCCAAATGGTATTTTTTTTTTTTTTAATTCGGGGCCGCGAGTTAAGAATCCTTGAATATTCACTGACATTAAAGGAAAATTACCCCTCCCCCTCACATCCCTAATCACCTCCGGACCCCAGGCAGCTGGAGAACCAGGAGGAGTCCCACTGACCCGGCCCTCACCCCAGCTCACAACTTCACCGGCTCTCAAAGGGCAGATGGAGAGGTGAGAGAAGGGGGCCCATTAGTCCCCTTTCTGTGTAATGAGAAGCATAACTTTGGGGGTTCTTTATCGGTTCTCCAGAAACCCTGGGCGGGCCGCCTCCTCCTCCTCCTCGCCCTCTTTCTCCTCCTTCCCTACCTTCCGGCAGTTCCACAGTGCGGGCGCGGCGCAGCGAGCGAGTCAGGCGGTTGAGCTGCTCCATCGCCCTCTCCATCCTCGGGGCGCCGCGCCCCGCTCCCTCTCCGCCGCCAGGGCCCGATCTCGGAGCCTAGCTCCCTACATCCCCGGAGAAGTCCATGGCGGTCCAAAAAGGGTAGGTGCTCCCGAAGACATGGAGGGCCGCGGCTACCTCCTCCTCTCCGCCAGCGTCGGTACCCAGGATCCGGGATCGGCTATGGTTATTGACAACTGAGAGGGCAGTCGGCTGGGTCAGCTGCAAGTGCCCGCGTCTCGCGCCGTTTCCTGTCTCTCCTTCTCCCGTGTTCGCACCGCCTTCTGGGAATTGTAGTTCCCTTGTAAGCTCCAAAGACGAGCCCAGTCCCTGCACTCCCTTCACTCCACCCCCAAATGGGAGGGGGCAGCTAGTCCCAGGAGATCTGGGGCGTTCCTTGCCTTTTGTTGTAGCGCCTTAAGTACATTCTAAACTGTTGCAAGGAAGAATCTATGTGACCCTCAGCCCCCGACCATAGTATCCTTGTATGCTCTTCATTATAAACAAATAAATAAAATCGTTTTTTTTTTTTGTTTTTTTTTTTTTTGTCTGAGGCAATTGAGGTTAAGTGACTTCTCCAGGGTCACACAGCTAGGGAATGTTAAGTGTATGAGACCAGATTTAGACTCAGGTCCTCCTGATTTCAGGGCTGGTGTTCTATTCACTGCGCCACGTAGCTGCCCCAATAAATAAAATCTTAATGATAATTACCATTAATTATTAAACACAATAATATGTAGTTCAAATTTTACGTTTAAGTGTTTGAATAATAAATCGCAAACAAGAAATTAACCTGAGTTAAACACAATATATTCTTTAAAAAAAAAAAGAAAGAAAACTTCCTTCCCATTCATCTTTAAGGTCTGCAAAGTTTTTTGTGTATGTATTAATCTATAATTACATATATAATTACTAATCTATTATTAATTACGTATTTAGTGCTCCTGGGGCACACTGAATCTTCAGTCATCTTCACAAAGAGTCCTCCACCTATGCTCAAAAAGTTGTCAAACTGTGCATACCCTTTGACCCAGCAGTGTTTCTACTGGGCCTATATCCCAAAGAGATCTTAGAGGAGGGAAAGGGCCCCACATGTGCAAGAATGTTTGTGGCAGCCCTTTTTGTAGTGGCTAGAAACTGGAAACTGAATGGATGCCCATCAATTGGAGAGTGACTGAATAAATTATGGTATATGAATGTTATGGAATATTATTGCTCTGTAAGAAACGACCAGCAGGACGATTTCAGAGAGGCCTGGAGGGACTTGCATGAACTGATGCTGAGTGAAACGAGCAGAACCAGGAGATCATCATGCACAGCAACAACAGTATTACATGATGATCAATTCTGATGGACATGGCTCTCTGCAACAAAGAATTGCCTCAAACCAGTTCCAATTGTTCACTGAAGAAAACCATATACACCCAGAGAGAGGGATATGAAATATGGACCACAACGTAACATTTTCATGATCTCTATTGACATTTGCTTCCATTGTGTTGCCTTTCTCTGATTCTTTTTTTTTCTTGTAGATAGGATTTTTCTTGCATAACTTGTCAAGTAATTCAACATTATTAACATGTAGTGGACTTCCTGCCATCTAAGGGAGGGGAGGGGACTGGGGGTAAAATTTGCAATGGAAAGCTTTGTAAAGATCAATGCTGGGGAACTACCCATACATATGTTATACAAATAAAAAGCTTTAATAAAAAAAAAAAAGAAAAAAAGATAATGAGGAATGTTGGAGGGGATGTGGGAAAACTGGGACACTGATACATTGTTGGTGGAACTGTGAACAGATCCAACCATTCTGGAGAGCAATTTGGAGCTATGCTCAAAAAGTTATCACACTGTGCATACCCTTTGACCCAGCAGTGTTTCTATTGGGCCTATATCCCAAAGAGATCTTAGAGGAGGGAAAGGGACCCACATGTGCAAGAATGTTTGTGGCAGCCCTTTTTGTAGTGGCTAGAAACTGGAAACTGAATGGATTCCCATCAATTGGAGAATGGCTGAATAAATTATGGTATATGAATGTTATGGAATATTATTGTTCTGTAAGAAATGACCAGCAGGATGATTTCAGAGAGGCCTGGAGAGACTTGCATGAACTGATGCTGAGGGAAACGAGTAGAACCAGGAAATCATTATACATGGCAACAACAATATTACATGATGATCAATTCTGATGGACATGGCTCTCTGCAACAAAGAATTGTCTCAAACCAGTTCCAATTGTTCAATGAAGAAAGCCATATACACCCAGAGAGAAGGATATGAAATGTGGGCCACAACATAACATTTTCATGCTCTCTATTGATGTTTGCTTGCATTGTGTTTCCTTTCTCTGATTTTTTTTCTTGTAGATACAATTTTTCTTGCACAAAAATGATGAGTGTGGAAATATGTATACATATATTCAATTTGTCAAATATTTTAACATAATTAACATGCAGTGGATATCTTGCCATCTAGGGGAGGGGTAGGGAGTAAGGGGAAAAATTTGTTAAGGGAAAGCTTTGTAAGGGTTAATGATGAAGAATTACCCATACATATATTTTGCAAATAAAAAGTTTCAATAAATAAAATAAAATAAAATAAAATTCTTTTCTCCTAATCAGACTGAAGATGTTTCTGATTTAGTTACAATAATCAATAGAATAAAAGCTAGATCCCACAAACAGTAGTATCAATAACCAATTATTCTTACATAATTTTGAAACACTTAAGGACCTTATTTCATATATATAAATAGATTAATAGATATAGCAATATAGTAACAGGAAGATGACTAGGTCAAATATTCATTAACCTGATTGTTTAGAATATTATGACTACATATTTTCAGAGTGAAAACAGCAAGATTTTACATATTTAGATTGTGCTTATATTTTCTGCTGAACACTTGCTCTGATTATAGAATTTTTGCCATGCATTTTTTTTCCTCCTGAGACAATTGAGGTTAAGTGACTTGCCCAGGGTCACACAGCTAAGAAGTATTAAGTGTCTGATGGCACATTTGAACTCAGATCCTCCTGACTTCAGAGCTGGTGCTCTATCCAGTGCACCACCTAGCTGTTCCTTTGCCATACATTCTTAAAAGCATTCAAGCCATGTGTATACTGAAAGTTTTAAAGGACAAATGTAACAATATAATTTAAGAACACCTGTTATGTCAAAAAAAAGAGAATTCTACCATAAATGAAAAAAAAAAAACCCACTACTAGAAATGTTGAGATACTGGGCCTATGTCATAGTGCTGCCTTTGCTGTGGGTAATGCACCTAATGGGCTCTCATTGTAAGGGAAGGAGCAGCAACCCAACAAACTAAAGTGAAGGTTTATATAGAGAAGAGAAAGAAAAACCAAGAGCACTGGGCAAGCCTGGAAAATTGGGCAATCTCAGATAAGATTTTTGCATCCATTGGACAATCTCAGATTTGATAGTGGGGAAAATCCCAGTGATGGAATATATCTCAGATAAGATATGCATAGGGAAAGCTCCTCTTGTTCTAGTAATGAAAAAGGAGAGGGAGAGAGAGAAAGACAAGAGAGACAGAAAAGATTACTGGGATTGGGACAACAGCTAAGATTCCATCAGCAAGGAAGAAATAATACAAAATCACAAAATCCTCTATTTGGCCATCAAAGTCCTTCATAAACTCTTTCTTCAAAATGTTCCTGTCTTCTTTGCACTTTATGCCTAGCTGTGCTTCATTTCAGTAACACTGATTTCCTGTTCCATGAACAAAACACTTCTCTCGTTTGGCTGTATATTCTTTGGCTATCCCCCATACCTGGAATATTCTCCCTCTTCACCTCTGCCTCCTGGCTTCCTTCAAGTCCCAATTAAAAGTATATATTCTACAGAAAGCCTTTCCCAACCTCTCTTAATTCTAGTCTTCCCTCAACTATTTTATCCTATTTATGCTTGCATATAGTTTGTTTATACATATTTGTTTATTTACTATCTCCCCCATTAGATTGTAAGCTCCTTGAGGGCAGGGACTATAGTTTGTCCTTTTTGTGTCTCTAGTGTTTTAGCATTATACCTGGCACACAGTAGGCACTTGATGAACATTTATTGGTTTGACTGACTGATTCTTCTTTGAACCCCTATTTTCTGGGGACAATTTAATTAAAGCTTGTATTATGGTTCCTGTTTCACTCTCAATGTGCAGCATAAATCAAGTATGGTTTATGCTAATAGATACATTGCTAGTAGACACAAATGCTAATAGACACAAAAGATGGAACTTGACAAAACAACTTAAAACTGGATTCAGCAATTTAACTTAGTAGTAGTAACTCATATTCCCTTGAGCTGCTCAAACCTCATCAAAATATAAAAGTTTGCAGAACTGATTAGGCATTTTCTAATATTTCACCTCAGCTCTGTTCTGTCAAAAAAAAACAGTTCTTATGATAAATGAGTCAGATTTGGGTCAATCTTATTGGTAGACGTTTTATCAAAAATCCTGGAGTAATAGAAAGGAATAGAAAATCTTGCAGTCAATCAATAGCAAATCATTGACACTCAGAACTTCCAGTCTCTCGAACCTAATCTCTGCACACATCCATCCAAGGGTAGATATTAATTTGTCTAAAATCAAGAAAAAAAAAAAAACAAACGTGAAGAGGCAGTTCAAACCCAGATTCAGGTTTACCTAGGCAAGACATGTGCCTTAGATGTCAAACTTTCCACCAAACCTTATGAAATCTGTTGAAAACAACAATGATGTGATTATTAGCTGAAAAGGAAGAGAAACTTAAAAGTAGAACACTCCCTTTAAAATATCTACTGAGTCATCAGATCTTCTAGTTCAGCATCAAAGTACAAGTCCTTCAGCTCTGAGTCATAGATGGGTCCAAAGCTCCCACATAGCTGTCCAGAATCAGGAAGAACTTTGAAAGGTCCTAATTACACATGCAATAGCTTTTATGATACCCTCACAGCAACCTGGTGAAATAGGTTCTACTATTAACCCTATTTTAGAATAGTTTTGAAGACACTGGAAAACAGAGTGATAAAGCTACTAGCTCAAAATCCCATACTAGTCAATATAGGAAAAAATATTTCAATTTAGTTCTTTGTTCCAATTCCAATTCTTTATTCATTCTAACTTTACTTCAAATCAAAATGTATTTTCCTATAGAAAAAAATTATAAGTGGTTTGCAGTTTCCAAAGCTAACCCATAAATATTTATTTAATCTCTTACATATCTGAAGGATAGTACTAAAAATATTAGCCTTACTTATGGGACCTGGGAACAGATGGTTCATGAAGTGTGGAATAGGAGAGAGCTGAAGTTACCACATCCTTCTTGGGAACAGGCAGTACTTGCCTTAGTCAATCTTTTAGACACCTATCAACTACCTTTGCCATTCTTCCACCTACCTTCCCACACCCATTTCTCTCTTGATAATGATCCTCTGCCCAGTTTCATTCATCTTGTCAGAAATCATTCTCTAGGCTAATAATTATACTTTAAACTTATATAACCAAAGCCCATAATGGCCATAAGAAGCTAGTTCTTTGGACCAATATCTGCTCAAAGATACAGCTCACAAGCTCCCGTTCTATGTTCCATTTTATCAGAACAAACCAGATCACAAATTTATTCAGAGCAAAAATTATTAAATTAAACAGAATAGCAATGGAAATGTCAAGGAGGGACTTTGTATGCACAAGTGCACAACTTCCTAAAAGTTCTAACAGTTATTATTTGATAGCTAAATGCATGGTGACTGTAGTGGGGGACTTGGAATTAGGAAAAACCAAATTCAAATCTTCCTTGAGGCATTTTATTAACTATGTGATGCTGGGTAAGTCATTTAGCTTCTTCCAGGATTTTTTATGAGAATCAAATAAGATAGCATGTAAAACCCCTTATGAAATTAAATATTAAATATCATATTATATTTGTAATATAATATTAAATAAAATATTAAAATGCTTTTTTAAAAGCTAGAAATAATTAATAGTAAACCAGTAATACCTCACTAAGTCATGTGAGGATCAAATAAGATAATTAGTATAAAGTGCCTTCAAAACTTAAAATGCTATTTTAATAATGATGATGGTGACAATGATTAAGATAATTATGCCAATGGCAGAGGGGATAAATCCAATTTGAAGATTAAAAAGGTTTAAGAAAACAGTTTCTGGGTAATTCGATTTTTTTTAAAATAAAGTTAGCATGTTACTAATGAAAGAATGGTCATTTGACTTTATCTTAGACATAAGACCTTTCTTGGTGGTGATCTCACAGTTTATAAACGCTTAGAAGAGTAGATGTTTCCCAGGGGTCCCTAATTAACTTTGATTGGTTAACACAGTGAGAGTTAGGCTATCTTGGGGCATTCCATTTAGGTTATTCAAATCTAGTCAGAGTCATCAATTTCGATATCACTTGTCTTGATAATAGGAAGAATCAACATTTTTTCCCCAGATCTGGGAAACATACAAGGCAGGAATATACCCATTAGACTAACCTTAGAATTTTTTTTAATTGTTTAACTAGGGTAAATCTCTAAGAGATTTCCCACATTGACAGGTTTCTGGGTGAGGAAGTAGAAAATGGGGGGGGGCCGAAACTTTGGTCTTAATACAATAATTAGCTATTAAATATTGAGTAGCCATGGTTTAGGAGTTTGCCCTCCTGCTTTCTTTCAAGCCTGTAAAGCAATGTATGTTTACCTAAGGCAGAGCCATACCTAACAAGCTGTAACTTCTCCAACTAACTAAAAAAAAATTTTGTATATGCAAGTCAAGTTGAGTCAACCAATTCCAGTGACTTCCTATTGACTCTGGGATCAAATATAAACTTCTCTGTTTAGCTCTTAAAGCCCAATATACCCTAGCCCTAACCTATCATTCCAGATCATTGAAAATCACTCCTCCCATTCTTTGAACCAGTCTTCTCTTTCTTAAACTTTACATTGGCTTTCCCCTTTGAATGAAAAGTACTCTCCCTTATTTCCTCCTGTTAGAGTTCCTCTCTTCCTTGAAGATGCAGCTCAAGCACCCTCTTCTTTATGAAGTCTTTTCCAATTCCTCCCCAACCATTAATGTTCTTCTCAGCTGATCTAATTTAATTACTATCTATATTTTTGCATTTAATTATTTTATATTTAAACTCTACATCTATCTATTTACCTACTTCTTGTCTCCCCTTTCAGAATGTAAGCTCCAAATGAAAATAAATTGTTTAATTCTTTGCACTTGTATCTCCAGTGCCTATTACATTACCTGGTACATAATAAATCTTTAAATACCTGTTGTTTAATAAATTAATCCTTAGCTAGTTTCCCTCACCAGCTTCAGCTCCTTTTAAGCTTAAACATTCCTGATACTTTTTTTTTTACAGGACTGTTTTTTATAATGTTTATCTTCCATTATCTGGATTTGCTTCGATTTTCTATATACTTTTTTTTTCAAATCAGTTGATTGTTGAGTTCTCTGTGCATCCATATCAGCCTTTTTTAAATAGATCCTTTTTTTCTTTTCTTTTCTTTTTTCTTATTGGAATTGTTTCCTTTTGTGTCAAGATTTTCATTTAAGTATATCCTATAACTTCTGGGTTTATTTTCCCTGAAGCATTTTTGGCTGTGGAATCTTACTTATCTTTTAACCAAATGTACTAAAATCTACTTTCACAAAATCTAGTGAGAGAACAAATTATGTTCTGTTTTAGTCTCCTTCTCAATTAACTCAATGTAGCTTCTGACATTGAGACATAATAAAGTATGGATATATTCTTTATTGTTTATGCTTATTTTTGCCTAACAATGAACACCAAGAAAACACAGGTTCTCCACCGGCTAGCACCACATTCACTCATATATAGAACTCAGTTATGGTAAGGGAAATTTTGAATGCTATGGATAAGTTCACTTACTTTGACAGCATACTTTTCAGGAATGTCTACATAGATGATGAGGTTGACATGCATTGCCAGAGCTAGCTCAGTATTAAGAAAGTTCTGGGAGAGAAGAAGTATTAGATTGCCTATCAAATTGAACATCTACAGAGCTGGTCTCATTATTGTATGTCTATGAAATCTGGACAGTATACCAGCTCCATGCCAGGAAACTGAAATACTTCCTTTTGAGTTGTTTTAGGAAGATTCTGAAGACAATGTGGCAAGATAAGGTACCAGAGACTAAGGTATTTTCTCCAGGTAAACTGCCATACATTCAAACTCTATCACAGAAAATACAACTCCAATGGGTTGGTCACATCATACCTGTGACCCTGGTCTCATTGTAAGTTTCATTCCACCAAATTTCAATTATTTTTTTCAAGTCAAATTTGACACCTTCAATTAGGACCTCTAGTTCCTCTTTTTATTGCCTAAATTTCCAGCTATCGAAGTCATAGATTTTACTACTATCTCCTTTATGGGGTTTCCATTTCTATAAATTTCTTGTTGTCTCAGCTACTATTATTCATTCTTTAAAGCTACTCCCTATGGTCTTTATCCTTAGGGATTTATACAAAGGTAATCTCCTTCCTTCTTATTTTTTTAGCTTAAAACAATTTGAATTTTAATTTCAAGACAACTGGAAAATGCATTCTTACCAACTTTTTTTAGGTATATTTTGTCTCTGGCAAGACATATCCTTCAAGCCATGATTCAGCTATCCAATTCTAATTCTTAGACACTATCTTCTTAGCCCACTGTTTACTTGTAAAATTAATTTTTCTCTTCAATATCCATTTCCTTCAGTGGTTAAGAAAACAAATATATTTTGTTTTCTTCAGTTTCTTGCCCAAGGACCGTAATCAACACTTTTTTTTTAAATTTGTGCCCACATAACCAAAAGTTGATAGTTGAAATCCATTTTGATAAGTCTTAGGAAGTTCCCTGTTATGTTTTCATAATTACTCCTAAAAAAGACAACAGAACTCTTCCTTATTGTCATCAAGTTGGCAAAAAGCTACTCAGTACCCCTGAGCAGAGAATCACAAATCACTACTGTTCTCTTCTTTCTCTGACTTTTGGTGGATAATCTCTCACCCAATAGCTTGTGTCCCTCCTTTATAATATTATTGGTGGAAAAAGGAGCAAACAATTCTTTCTACTTCAGAAAAAAACCTCAAATTTCTAACTGTATTCATCCCTTCTTC
The DNA here is from genome assembly GCA_023553655.1 of Myrmecobius fasciatus. Lineage (NCBI taxonomy): Eukaryota > Metazoa > Chordata > Mammalia > Dasyuromorphia > Myrmecobiidae > Myrmecobius > Myrmecobius fasciatus. The sequence goes on along the minus strand of JAJPUD010000763.1, from coordinate 227,325 downwards.
TTTATTTAACATTCTTCCAAACTCCATCATCCTAATAAGAGTTCTCTTTACTCCTCCATCTAAAATCCCTTTTTATTTCTCCATTAAAGCCTTTTATCTGTTTTCCTTAAAAGTGCTTCATTCTTCCTTACAATTTGGAATATAGAGAGGTATTTTTAAAATCTCTCCACTTTGTCTTCTAAGCAGGAGATCAACCTATACTTAGAACACAGATAACAAGATCTTGCAGAAATACAAACATCATATACTCAGTGCACATTCAAATAATTGTGGAGATTTATAGCCTTATTTCTTGAAACCACCCAGCAGTAGATGTTTACTCTCAACCTTAAGTAGTTGGTTAAGACTTTTTACAGCCAATTATCACATCCTTAATAACTTGGCTACCTCATTTAACTTCTTTCATTTCAAAAATTCTACAGCCACAACCTTTCCTAGTTCCCCTTTACTCTTGATTCAATTTGCTGTCTGTTTTACCAATTTGCTCACCTACCTGTTTACTTTATTAATTTTATTAATCTATTAATGTTATATCTTTCCATGTTTATCTTTCCTAATTTTGTCTTGCTTTTCCTTCTCCATTTTGATTCTCTCTCTGCTGGTTCTCCTTCCAAATCCTCCATGATTCTTTTTAACCTTCCCAAATTTACTCATTATTTGTCCTTGATTTTGCTTCTCTTAAAACTTGAAATAATATATAGGGCAGAATCTAGGCCTGCAAACTTTATTTCCCAAAAAAATTTGCAAAATTTTTCCTTGCCAAATTCAGTCTCTGATATATTACATTCATCAGAAACAACTACGTTTTCTTTTCTTTACTTGGCAGAAGTCCTTCGCTCTTATTCAAAAAACTTTCTTTCTCAGAACCTTCTGTTCTCTCAGTTCCATGTAGTTTTCTTCTCTCCAGCTTTAAGCATCTTCTACAGCTCAAGAGTCAAGTGCCTCTACAAGCATCTTCTGGCTTCATTGTACTGACTTTTAAAGGTCATGTTTACAGAGACAGAGATTTGGGATTCTAAAATTTTTAATTCTAATTCTTGTACTGGGTGCAATACAAGGAAATGTGGAGCACACTTTAGCATAGTTAACTAGATTTATTGAGAGGACATGCTTATAAGATGAAGGATAATTGGTCAAAATAGTGGGGAAAAGATCAATTCTAGGTGGAATTAGGTGAATACTGCTGGGCCCTAAAAACAATGAGGTCAGTAAAGGGATGTGTTTATATATGTTTGCTCTCTTGGGCTAGCAGGACCAGGCATTGGGGGAAGGGAGGGAGAATTCTGGACTTGAAGACTAGTGTTGATTGATGCTGTATTGGGGTTAGTGGGAGAGAGGAAGTTTTTCCTGAAAAATTTTTAGCTCATTGATTTTCAAATTTCCCTAAGACAGGAAGTGGAATTGGATAATTGCTGATCGTCTTAACTCTGAATGACTAGGCTTGTTCTTTTAGTGGAATGGAAGAAGAGAGGATTTTTATACTTACGTTAATAAGGGATAAAGTTAGGGACCAGATTTGTGATTTCATTATTAAGGAAATTCCCGTTAACAATGTAGATTGCTATCTTCTCTGCAATTTATAGTCTTGGAGATTTACTCAGAGAACTGAGAAGTTATGAGATTTGTCTAGGTCAGTCTATGTCATAAGTGGAACGTGAGCCCATATCTTCCTTTTTCAGAGACCAGTTTTCTTTCCAGTAAGTCATATTGCTTCTATATTATTAAAAAAGATTGAAAGCAAATTGACTGTTAGCAGTTTTGATTGGGCTTTTGAAAAAAAAGATTATTTCTTCAATATTTCTATGAATCTGTGCTTTTGCTGATGGTCTGGGTACTCCTTCCACAAGTGGATATCATAGTGCTTTCACATTTTCTCATCCATATCCTCCCACAAATCTTCCCCAGGAGATTCACCTAATTTGTGAGATTTCTGTATAACTTGACATTTTGTGGGTACAGTTGAGGATGCAGCTCTCAGTTATCTTCTTTTTATTACATGATTGACCCACTACCCTATCTAGTAACACACTTTCTGAAAACATCTTTTACTCTTTTCATAGTCAGAGAACTGGAAAAGACCTAAAATGTCATTTAGTCTAGCCCATACACAACAAATGTCCCCTCAATAACACACCAGACAAGTATTCATTCAACTTCTCCTTAAAGACCTCAAAATAAGGGAAATTCATCATTTTTCAGGACATCCCATTCAATTTGAATTATTACAAATGTTTTCCTGACACCAACTTATGTTGTTTTTCCTGTTTGATACTTTATGAATAATAAGCAGCACATTGATCAAACAAACCATGGATCTATCAACATTTGGGTGACATACAACTTAATTCTTCAGAGATTGTGATGTTCCATATTTTGTGGACATAGGGGATCCTTCTTCAACAGAAGAATATTAATGTCAAAAATATGGTCTTTTGTTTGAAAAATTTGGACTTTTTGAAAACAGCACACAATTTCTCAAACAATGCTTTACCTCTTCCTTTTCAAATACAGACTCCAATAATTGAACTGCTCATCTGTCCGAAGTCTATGAATTGATAGATGAATTCAATATACTCTTTATTCTATAATATATCACCCTCTGGTGATATATGTATATTACATCTATATATTTTAGATATATATATTATATAGAGAGATGGAATTCCTGAGTGATTTTGGATTTTACTGAAGAAACTCTGGAATGTTTTGGAGACATGTTGAAATCACTGACAGGATATCCACAAACAGGAACATCAAAAAGTATCTTGGGATCTACAAGGAATGTCTCTTCCACATGGATTCTGAGGTGGACATCTTCTTTGACAGTGACTCACATATTGGTGAGTATAGATCTTCATGATATTCTTTATCAGAGAATCATCAAGGTAATCATGGCTGTCATATCTTTCAAAGAATCTTAATTTGATTTTTAACATATGTATTTGTTGTTATTCAGTCATTTCAGTAATGTCTGACTCTTTGTGACCCTGTTCAGGGTTTTTTTGGATAAAGATACTGGAGTGGTTTACCATTTCCTTCTCAAGCTCATCTGACAGATTACAAAATTGAGGCAAAGCGGGTGCAATGACTTGCCTAAGGTCATATAGTTTGTAAATAAGTGTATGAGACCAGATTAAAACTCAAATCATCCTGACTCCAAGCCTGGTGATCTATCCACTGTACCACCTAGCAGGCCTGATACACAATTATAGAAAACTTATTTGAGAAAAATCTGAAGATGGAATTTTTACTCTACCAGTGCCAGTGCTTGTTTACAATCAAAAATAAGCTTAGTGGGAATGAATAAGTTGTTTAACTGTAAAGATATGGTCAACTATAATTACCCCAATATGGAGTTTATTCTCATAAAAATTCATTTCAAGTCAGCTCAGTAAACATTTTGGCTACCAATTTACTATATTTTTGCTACCAACCTACCAATCACTGCTGGGGATATAAAGACAAAAGCAAAATAGCCCCTACCATTAAGGAATTTCTATTCCATGAGGGTTAGGGGAGGTGAGAGAAGGAACATAATCACAAAAAGTGTATATAAAATATGCAGAGAGGGAAATATAATTTCAATTGAAGGTAAGAGAAGGCTCAGAAAAGTCTTCCTAAAAGAGATGACATTTGAGCTGTGCTTGAAGGTGCTAGGAATAAATACTACCAGGCAGGGGTAAGGAAGGAACATATTCCAGTGACATATGCACAAGTGAGAGACAGAATGTTGTAGAAAGAATAGTAAGTGGGTCAGATAGGCTGACATATAGACTAAAGGAGAAGTAAAATGTCTGATAGGTTGGAGTTAGATTGTGTCAGGCTTTAAATTTTAGAGATCAGAATTTGTAATTTATTCTAGGGGGAATAGGGGACTGCTGAAGTGTATTGAGCTAGGGATAGCTGGCCTTGTTCTTTAGGAATATTAACTTGTCAGCCATATGGAGGAATATTAGAGAGAAAAAGATGAGATGTGTGGAGGCTGAGAGAAATGATTTGGGGAGATCCAGATTCCCCCTTTTTCTAAAGTCCTTATTTGGTTGTTTGAAGTTCAGTCTTTCAAGGGCATTACTGACCTCTGCCAAAAACTTACCTCATTAGACCATCTTATCTAGGTGAACTCCTGCCCATTGTGTTCCCCTCAAGAAAGTTTGAGTGGAGATAGATTCTTTGTCTAGATTGCCAAGAATGGGAGTGATCTGGGTACAGAAGAGATGTTACTCTCCCAGTCCTGTGAGAGTGAGCATGCTTCTCTTTGTAAAGTCTACCTTATTCAGTCATCTTGATTTATATCTGGCTGCTGCATCCAGATGTCTCTGGAGGAGAAAGTGAGGCAGGTGACCTTGCACAGCCCTCCCTTACTTAAATCCAACTCACCTGTATGTCATGGTGTTGCCTCCTTGATGCCATGGTTCTCTTCAAGAATGAAGAACAAACAACAATTACAATTGTTAACTAAACAGGATTCATTGCTTCTCTCAGGAACACCCACTCTTCCAAGTGAATATAAACTGTGAGCCCACTTCCATAAAGGGTCTTGGGCATTCAAGACTGCCATTGACCTCTTTAATTAATAAAATTCTAGCATTATTAATAAAATTATTAATTACCCAGGAATTATATCTCTTAAACTTTTGAAAAAAAATTGATCATAAGATCAATTAGCAAGCTATTTCAGTAGTCGAGAGGATATTAGAACTTTAAGCAGGATGAAGTACAAACTTCAGGAGGCTATTAACTAGCTTCTCACCTGCTAAACAAAGACTCTGTAAGGGAGGCTCAACTTCCCTGAGTCATCCTAAAAGTAAGGTCTATTTTAATGGTAATGGGAAAAGCCCCCTTTCCTGACAGTGAGAAGTTTATGTATCATCTACCTACCAATTTCCTTAAAGTTTCATCCTCCCACCAGCATGAATCCACAGCAATCCATGCTCCCTGGCTCCCTTCTTCTAACACTATATTAACATGGATAAGAATCCTACAAAGACCAACTAGACTTTTGGGGTTTGAAGTACCCAATTCCACCGAGGGACCCTAGGAGACCTTCTATTATCCTCTCTTACTACTCAATTCTTATAATCAATATTTCCCCTCAATACAACTTTCTACTTCAGAATCCCAAACATTAATCAAACTGGACAGAAAAACTAATGTTCAAGTGAATTGAGAGAAAAGAATGGTAGAAGAGGAGTTATATAGATAGTTAAAAGGATTTGATAATTGATTAGATACAGAGGGTGAAATCAAAGTTTCAAAACTGGATGATAATATTTTTTGACAAAAATAGATGTTTGAAGAAGTAGAATAGTTTTGTTTTGTCTTGTTGGGGGTGAGAAGAAGGAAATGAATTTGTTTTGGATGTAGAATCATAATGATTTTTAGATAACTATGGAACATGTAGGTCAAGATGACCAATAAGAAGTTGATAATTTTACAAAGGTGAAGAAATAGGCATATGGGTAAGTAGTTAGTGATGATTGCTTTATCACCTGTTTATAAGTGTATATCTACATTTTTGAAGAATTCACTAATTTTTGCTCTAACAGATACCATGAGAATGAGTCTTTCAATGCTCTCAATATTATGCTGCCTGCCTTAAGAACTCTTTATATAATTGGCTTGATCTGCCTTTGATAAAAGAAAACTTTAGTGTCTTTTCTACTTTTTCATATTAGAATTCAAATGGGTTGAGTACATTTGAGTTCAACATCTTTTAAATAATGGATTGTTTCTTCAAGGAAACAGGATTATTCTTAAATAATATTGATGTGATGTTATCTGAACTTTTTTAGTCTGAGTTGTGATGATGTTGATTACTATCATACAATCACTTGAAAAAAGAATTTAAATTTCTTTTCAATAATTTTTATATTCATAGAAGGAGGTATATATTATCAGTTTTCAGATAATCTTAAGGTACTTTAATCTTTGTCCTTTTTTGTTTTTCTTCTTTGCCTTCCCTTCCTGTTATTTATACCATAAGGCTATTGGCTAGTTTTTCTTCTCCATTAAAATTGTGCACAATAATTTTCACTGGCAATTTATATGTGATATATTGAATACTTTAAACTCAAAAGTAAAAAGAGCATTGAAATTCAAGTCAAGAAAACTGAGTTCTAATCCTAGTTATGCCACTAACTGGTTATGCCATTTAATATTTTTGTGCCTCAGTTTCCTAATTATTTAGTTACAGAGCCTGCCTAGCATCCCCACTGCTGTTTAGCAATCCTTGAATTTGTGAGACAGTAATTTCCAATCCTCTTAGTCTCAGTAACTATTCCAAAGCTTCATTTTTCTCCAAAAGCCCCAACTGTACCTCCACCTTCCCACATTCTTATAGCAGGTGACCTTACCTCATACTTCTTTGAGAAAATAGATTCATTTAGCATTCTCTCAGTCTCCTCCTATATGCCTTGAAGTTTTTAAAATATCTTCATATATTTATTCTTTTCAGATCAGTCTTAAAAATCATTCCTCCTTGGAAAGCCAACATTAAACTATTTACTTTTGTACCTGATCTTTTTTTTTCTTTTTTTATTAAAGCTTTTTATTTGCAAAACACATGCATAATTTTTCAACACTGACCTTTGCAAAGCCTTCTCTTTCAAATTTTTCCCTCCTTCCACCCACTCCCTCCCCTAGATGGCAGGTAGTCTAATGCATTTAATTATGTTAAAATATGTCTGTCTTTTATTTTCCACCAAGAACTTGTTGAGACTGCAATTAAATGCAAACAAAAAAGTCAAACAAAAAACTCAATTAAGTAAAAAAAATTAATAATCACCCAAAACCACAAAAAATAGAAATTCTGAAGATTGAAAAACAGAAACAAAATTGAAACTCTAAAACATTATCAAGATGATGAATAAGGTCCTGAGAAATAGGCCTGGCTTTTTGGCCTTTTACTTTGTCCTTTTTGACTATAAGTGCAGAGAATAGGGTTCCTAGGCTCAAGCCACAGAGTACCAAGAGTCCATTAGGGAACCCTGGGAGTGAGAGTCAGGAAACTAGCCCAGCAAGGCTTAAGACTTGAACTTGATAATGTTAACCTTAAGCTATGAGCTTTAAATTCCTTTGCTACTTAGAGAATGAGGGAGAGGAGGGCAGTGATATTACTAAGATGTTAGTAAGCTGTTCTTCTTGTGTCTTTTGAAATTAATATTCCTTTGAAAGAGCTAATTTGATGTTAAGTAGGTAAATGTTAAGTAAAACTGAAATACTAATTGTTATTCAGTCTTTTTTTAGTGATGTCCTAACTCTTCATGACCCCATATGGGTTGTTTTTCTTTTTTTTTTTTTGGCAAAGACAGTGGAATGGTTTGCCATTTCCTATTCCAGCTTATTTTACAGAAGAAGAAACTGAGGCAAAAAGAGTTAAATGATTTACATAGGGTCACAGAGCTAGTGTCTCAGGTCACATTTGAACTCAGATCCTCTTGATTCCAGGACTGGCACTCTCTCCACTGTGCCAGCAAGTTGCTTAAAATCTTAGTCGTCCACTCCTAAAAATGAACTCAGCCAGGGAAGGTTTGAGTTGTTGGCAAAAAACAAATTAACAAACAAAAACCTTAACCTTTTAAAGGCATCAGAGAATTGAGAATGAAGCAGTGGTGGGAGGAAGATTAGAAGAATGTAACAGATTTGGCTCTCAGAGAAAATAGAGCTGAAAGGTCCATGTTCCACATCTATTCCCAGGCCTACAAGAGACCCTAACACAGCAGCAGACTATTTAATCATCTAGCACAAATTCGATTATATTTTGTGGAACTAGTATAATTTCTCATTCTTTTCATGTTTCTATTTCCATCTCTGCCTCTCCATGTGGCCTCAAACTTATAACTGGATAGTTTCTTCTTTGGGATTACAATAAGCCAGTCTTACTATTGCCTTTAGTGGGAATGATTTGTTTAAAAAAAAAGGAATGTAACATAAAATCTTAATTCTATACTGAATTCTTGGTTCTGAATACACAGGGTTCTTATAGGTAATTGTGGCAAATTATCCCTCATTTCATGTGCTTTTCATTTGACTTTTGTTGCCACTTTTCTTAGGTAAAATATAGCTTGAATAGTTAGTTTGTAGTTAGAAAATCTTTAACTATTATTTGAATTAAGTGAGATATTAACATTGCTCTCAAACTGTATAGTACACATTTAAAACGGTGTTTAGTTATAACTTCAATTTTAATTGTCATGCAATTCAGCTAAGAAGTCACATGATATAGTGGATAGAGAGCCAGTTAGGAAGACCTGAGTTCAAGTTTTACCCCTGATATAAACTGTTTCTGTGACCCTAAGCAAGTCATTTAAATTATCAATAGTTCTCTAAAACTAAAAAGTACAAACATAGCACTGATCTGCATTAATCAAGGGAGTTATCCCATATTGCAGTTCCTTATACCAATAAAATTACAGCTCAAACTCCTATCCCTATGTTCCCATAAAACTGAACTAAACTCCTTTTTAAAAAATATGATGAACCCTGAATGATGATGTTCTATGACCTATCATGTCATCTAAGCTTTCAATATACACACACATGCTTTCATGAAAATATACCTTCTTTTATGTACTTATATGTATATAAGACCTATATTGGCAGTTAGGTGGCACAGTGGATAATAGTGCTGGACTTGAAGACACATCTTTCTGAATTCAAATCTGGCCTCAGATTTGTATGACCCTAGCCAAGTGACTTAACCTTGCTTGCCTCGATTATTCATCTGTAAAAGGAGCTAGAGAATGAAATAGCAAATCACTTCAGTATCTTTGCCAAGAAAACCTCAAATAAGCTCATGAACAGTTAGACACAGCTGAAAAATTACTGAACATGAATATGTAATCATTAGTGAACTAAAAATAAAATATATAATACATAAAATATTTCTTTTAAATTATAGTCATTCATCTAAGAAGAATAATTATCCATATTTCCAGGAGTAGTCATTAAAGTGATAGTGTAAACTGGAAGAAAGGTTTCTTTTGGATTGCCTCAAGGGTTTCTTCTTGGCTTTGTTCCATTTAAAATGTTTATTAACAAATAAGAAGAATGCATGTTTATCAAATTTACAAACTACACAACACTGGAAGGAACAACTCCCACTTTAGATGAAAAAAATAAGGATTCAAAAACATCAGCCTAATAGGCTGATAGATGGATAGAATAGAATGATGGTTTGAATTTTAAAGATGGAATTTAACAGGGACGGTTATAAAATTCTACACAAGTTTTGGGGAGTTGTTTGTTTGTTTTTTTAAATGTCAGAATACAAGATGAAGGAATCATGGATAAACAAATACTGTGAAAAAAAAATTTGAGGGTTCAAATAGACTACAAGCTAATTTGAGTCAGCATTGTAGCATGGTAATCAAAAATGCAAATATTCACTGCATTAAGAGATTAACATATTCTAAAAAAAAAAAGAAAAGACTGATAGTCCCAGTGCAGCCTGCTTTTGTTAGAACACATCTAGAGTACCATTTTCATTTTCTGGATGCTATGGTATAAAAAGGACATAGAAAATGTAGAGAGCATTCAGAAAAAAGCAGAGGTCTAGAGACTGACATAGAAGGATGAGTTATTGGAATTGGGGCCATTTAACCTAAAGAAGAGAAAGGCTAAAAGGTACATACTATCAATTTTCAGTTTTAAAGAGTAATCATACGGAAGAGGTACTAGGCAGGTTCTGATTGGCTTCAGCATTAACAAACCTGGTGAGTTGGAGATCAATTCCCCAACTTCTACCAGCTATTAATTCTGTTGCATCTTCTAAATCCACCAGGATGCTAAGACTCCCAGAATTTTTAGGCCTTGGTCACAAAAGAACTATAGATTTGTACTCTAAAGAGAGAAGTATTTAATGAGAATCTTTAGAATATAAATAATAATAGATTTTTAGCTCAATAATGGATATAACAGTTTAATCATTTGAATCACAAGCACTAGACTCATGAGCAATCCAAGGAAACCTGTCCTGGGTCATTGCCAGTTATATTGACTTCTGTCTTGCCACTGAGTTGATGACTTTAGCTCTTGTAACTAAATCTATTTTAGCCTTAACTTTGTTTGAGATCATGATTTTATGCATTAGCTGAAGCATAATAAATCTTCTCCAATCCTCCATTTTAACTCTATGTATCTCTTATTCTTAAGTATGTTTCTTGTAAACAATATATTGTTGGATTCTGATTTTAATCCATTCTGCTATTCATTTCCATTTATGGATAAGTTCATCCTAATCACACTCAAAATTATAATTACTACTTGTGAATTTCCCTCCTTCTTATTTTTACTCACTATTGTCCTTCCTAGCCTGTCTTTTTATCTTATACCTATTACCTTATTCTCTTCCCTTGCCCTCCTATTCCTTATTCTATTCACCTCACTAAGAGTTTTTCCATATCTTCTTCCCCACCCTCCTAAATCTTAATCTTCACACCCTTATAAAAATCCATTATTTTGTTTAAAAGACTTTTATATCCTTTTAGATATATATGTTGTTCCCTCTTTAACCCAGATCCAATGCAACTCTTGTTCAAGTCTTTCTCCAAAACTTCCCACAGGGAATCCATAAAATAAGCAAAGAGAATTCCTTGCTTTCTCTCTCTCTCTCTTTTTTTTTTTTGCTGAGATTATTGAGGTTAAGTGAGAGATTATTGAGGTTAAGTGACTTGCCCAAGGTCACACAGCTAGGAGAATGTTAAGTGTCTGAGACCAGATTTGAACTCAGGTCCTCCTGACTTCAGGGCTGATGCTCTATCCACTGCGCCACCTAGCTGCCCCTCTTTGCTTTCTCTTGACATCACAAGGATGTCAAAGGGATAGATAGGCTACCTACCAGTTTACTCTTGCTCTCATCATGTAACAAGCCTATGTTTTTTTTTCAACTATATGTATCTTCAGTAATATCTTATACTTTACTTCTCAGACATGATCCCTAATTTGTAATGTTTTGCAGTATTTCTCAGTGAAACATGAACCTCTCCATTACTCTTTAAAGTTGACTGTCAATTTCAATTCTTCAAAGACCATAGTGTTCTTTCACTTGCTGCCATATAAAAAATAGAAGCAGAACATTGATATTAAGAAGATATTCCTTTGTTTCAGGTAGAAATTTTGTGGTTGTTGTTCAGTCATTTTGGTCACATTCAACTCTTCTTGACTCAACTTGTGGTTTTCTTGGCAAAGATACTAGACAGTGGTTTGCTTCTTCTCTAGCTCATTTTACAGAAGAGAAAACTGAGACAAATATGATTAAGTGACTTGCTTAGGATCACAGAGCTAGTAAGTGCCTCAGGACAGATTTAAGTTCAAGAAGATAAGTCTTCCTGATTCCAGGTCTGGAACTACTGTGCTACCCAGCTGCACCTGTTCTGTGTGAAAAGGTGAACCAAATTCTTTGGAGTGATTATGAAGTTCTGCAGAGTTCTGAGACTTTATGTAACCATCACAATGTCATCTACAATAGAATTATCTGAAAAATCTCATCTTTAGGTAATACTGTCTCAACTTAAACTCTATGCTGAAACTCTATGACAGTGGCAAATGCCATTCGCAAGAACATTCCCTTTTATTTCATAAAATATTATCTGATCATCAAATAAAGTCATAAGCTGTTTTTTTTTCTTTTGAAGAATTTTGCGTAATTTTGATGTACAAGTAAAAGACACCTTGTTGGAAGGGATTTTTACCAAATCAAATGCTTTCCTATTGTCAAGCAATAAACACAATGGAATCTTGTTTTCTTTCTGTCTTTCTTTCAGTTATATGATGTTGAAGATGTCTTTATTGTAATATAAAACCTTTCCAAATTCTTTCTAATACCCTCAATCAAGGATGCCACTGATGTATATTGAGATTGTTCTCATAAAAGTATAGATAGGAATATAAGCATGTGTGTGGATAACTAATGATATTTCTTAGTATGCTTTTTTAATAATAAACTGAGTTTTTTCCAAACTTCTTCTATATTTCCCTTCTTCATATTCCATGAGAATAGAGATCCCTCAATACCATGAACATTGTGTTAACTCCAGAACAGACCTTTTATGTAGTTGAGGTTACCACATTCCTATAGCTGATTTTCCCATTTTTACTTTATTCAGTGCCATTCCCACTTTTTCTAAAAGCACATCTGATATGATGGTATTTGAGTTAAAATGTAGTGTTTCTACTATCCCTAGTTGATTTACTGATCACATCTTTTCTCTCTTAAGTTTGTTTATTGTCTTCCTTCCATATTTATCCTTTAACACTCTGAATATGACTTTGTTTATTTTGGCCAAACTTTCTTTAAACTTTTTCCTCTCCATTGATATTGATTATTCACCAAAAAACTCAACAGTGACAAAGCGAAGACAATTTTCTTTTTCCTTCACTATTCAGAGAAGTCACATGAATACTGAAAAGTCCTTTGTCCCTGGATCGGCCTATGTATAACATAGCCACCCAGGAACACATTACCTAATAGGAATCTCCATGGCCATTCTGGATGAAATGACCAAGTTAAATTTAAATTAAATCAAATTATGAAGTAATTATTTTTAATGTTATTCTGGAGTATTTATACTCATTAGCCTTAATTTTATAGATTGTTGGTGTGGGGAAAGGATCATAGCATAAAAGTAGGAACATGTGACCCTACCTCAGTTTCTCCTTTGAATTAAAAGTTTCTAGATCATCGTAAGCATTTCTCTTGTAATTTTTGAGCTTTTTATTTTTTTAAATAATAGCTTTTTTATTTTCAAAATATACAAAAAATAATTTTCAATATTCACCCTTGCAAAATCTCCTGTTCCAAATTTTTCTCCCTCCTTTCCTCCCATCCCCTCCCCTAGATAGCAAGTAATCCAATATATGTTAAACATGTGTAATTCTGCTATACATATTTCCACATTTATCTTGCTGCACAAGAAAAATCATATAAAAAAGAAAAAAATGAGAAAGAAAACAAAAAGCAAAGCAAGCAACAACACAAAAGGTGAAAATACTATGTTGTGATCTACATTCAATCCCAATGATCCTTTTTTTGAATGCAGAGGCTCTTTCCTTAACAAATCTATTGGAATTGGTTGAGGAGCTTTAAAAAAACTGACTAAAGCTATCCTTAGTAAATCATAAAAAAGTCATTTATTAATTAGCCCCAAATGATTATCACTTCATTTGGTTGCCTAAAACATAAAACCACAATTTTATTGTAGTGCCTTTGAAAGTCTGAATTAGAAACTCTTGACAATAAAAAGATTTCCTGCCCATAAATGAGAGTAGATAGTAGATTGATGATCTTATTCTTTCTGCCTATCTTCATTCTACCCTCACCCCCCCCCTTTTTTTTTGGATAACATGCCTAGATTTTCAAGAAGTTTATATAAGATCATAGACTTTGAGGGTCATCCAAAGTCATCTAGTCCAATTGTATTCATTATATAGAAAAGAAACTGAAGCCCACATAGATTAAATGACTTGCCCAAAGTAAAACAGGTTATAAATCTTAGAGGTAGGATTTTAACTCAAATCTTCTTGACTTCTTGATCAGCACTCTTTCCACTATTGCTATGTCACAAAATGTAGTAATACAGGGATATTACTGTGCTCTTATTCATAATGAAGACATTTTCCTCTAAAGTGTAAATCTACAGAAAATTTTCTTGAATAGATTCTTAAGAACACCTGTCAGTCAGTCAATAAACATTTATTAAGTGCCTAGTATATGCCTGGCACTGTGCTACATACTAGGAATATGAATAGGAAAAGAGAATCAATTCCTGCTTTCAAGGAGTTTACAATCTAATGGCCTATTTTTCCTTAACTTTCCTACCTTCTTCCATTCATCTACAATTATTAAAAGTTAGTTCAAATTCTCCTTGTCCATGAACTGAAAATGATCTCTCTGAGCACTAAATACTTCTAGAATTTTATTTATTCCTTTGAGGAACTGAACACATATTGTTTTGTATCTAAATTGTTTTTGTTTTGCATGGCTCATCTCTGCCTCTACTAGATCACAAAATAAAGGAAGGTCTTCTTTTAGATAACTTCTAACATTTCTTCTTTCTCTAAATCCTGTGATTCTGTAATTGTGTCTCATTCATCTGTGTATACTCCAGAGTACCCAGTTTGGGCTCATGCTGAACAAACAATTGTTGAATGGTCCTTAAACAAAGCTTTTGGGCAAGATAGCATATATTTAGTAGTGCATATTAAAGAAAGGACTTACTCTTAAAGTCACAAATGCTACATGCTATTTCAATGTAAGAGGTTTTTACTGATCTTAAAAATTTTATAAAAAGTGTTTATTTATGGTCTATTACTTGTTTGAAACTGATTTAAGCATATTGTATCTTTTGAAGTTTCTCCTTAAATACTGTGTGTTTGGATGAGCTCCAAGCAGAAGTATAGTAAGATGAGAAACAGGCCTTTGTTCTAAGTAATAATGTTAACTTTAGTTGAATCAAAAAATATATATAGATGTCCATTATTTAAACTTGGGTCTTCTTTATTAGGAACAATTTATATATATTTAGATTGAAGCCTAATACAACAATATGTCATTCAGCATGAGAAGGTAGGGCTCAATTACACATTGGCACAGCTAATGTGTTATTTATGTTCCTTGCATTCAGATTACCTCTATATATATCCCAAGGGGACTATGGTAAGAAATAGAATGGAACTGGGGTCAAAGGCACATTATTTTCATTTTTTGTTTTTGCTTATTTTTCAAATATTTAATATTTTTATTTTCCCTAGTTACATGTAAAACAATTTTTACTTTTGTTTTTAAAACTTTGAGTTCCAGATTCTTCCCCTTTCTCCCCACCCACTCCCCATTAATAAGGAACTTATGAAGTTGTTATAAAAAACATTTCCATAAAAGTCATATTGTAAAAGGAATCATAGATCTTCCTCCCCCCAAAAAAAAAACTGCTCAAGGACAATAAAGTTAAAAAAAAGTATGCTTCAATCTGTATTCAGACACAATCAGTTCTTTGGGTATGGATAGAATTTTTCATCATAAGTCCTTCAGAGTAGTCATGGATCATTTTATTGCTAAGGATAGCAAAGTCATTCACAGATGAGCATCTCCCAGTATTGCTATTACTTTGTATATAGCACCTTTCACTTTGCTTGAGTTCATGGAGGACTTTCCATGTTTTTCTGAGAACATCCTGCTCACCATTTTCCACAGAACAATAATACTCCGTCATAATCACATAACTCAGTTTATTCAGCCATTTCCCATTTGATGGGCATCCCCTCAATCTCCAATTCTTTGCCCTGAAAAGAGAGCCGCTATATAAATATTTTTGTACATATAGGTCCTTTTCCTTTTTTTTAAATCTTTTTTGGGCTTCATGCCTAGTAGTGGTATTGTTAGGTCAAAGGATACGCATGATTTTATAGCCTTTTGGACATAGTTCATATCTTTTGGCCATTTTTCCATTGGGGAATGGCTCTGTGACTCGGTTCCCTAAACATTTGAAAAATGAGACCTTCCTCAGAGAAACTTGCTTCAAAATTATTTCCCCAATTACTATTGCTAATTATATTTCCCCTCATTTATTCTATTTTCTCTCCTTTCGCTCTGACCCTCCTCAAAAGTGTTTGAAAGTATGTTACTTTAATAACTCTCAAGGTGTTTTCTACACAGATATAGAAGCAACCTCCTTTGCATACAATATATTTGTTTACCAGCATATGTGTGTAGATGTCATCTGTTAAGCTTCTATGTTATATCTGGACCACATTTTTCTGAGACAGACAACACATTCTCTCTTTTTGTGGACATTAGGTGAAATCATCTTCTTCTATAAAAAAAAAATAGATTAGATGAACACAATAATCCCATTCAGTTCTAAATCTATGATCCTGTGCTGTCTTAATTTTGAGAGAAACTATTCATTTACCAATTCAATCCAATTAAGTATGCAAAGTATCACATGAGGTGCTAGGAATAATGGCATTCCTTTTTCTTAGAGAATTTACAGGCTACTATAAAAGCATGTATTCAGATAAGTAAAGTCAAGGTAATTTGAGAAGGGAAAATGGATTAGCAATTGAAGAGATTAGGGAAAGTTTCACAATGAAGGTAATGTCGGAGTTAAACCTTGAATGGAGATAAATGTTATAAAAGACTGAGGTGAAAAGAGCACATTCTAGGCATGGAGAACAGTCATCTCTCTGAAGACATGGAAATAAAAGATAGAATGATGAATTTAGAGAACAAGTAGGAGGCCAATTTACCAAAATACAGAGTGAATGAAAAAGAACAATATGAAATTTTGAAAAGACAATGCAGAGTCAAATTGTAGATAGATTTAAATGTCAAAATGAATTTATATTTTATTCTAGAGGTAACAGGGGAATAACATGATCAGGCAAATAGTTTAGGAGAATTATGTATGTATGGTGTGAAGGATAAAATAGAGGGGAGTGAACAGAAGCTGAATGACCAATTAGGTTATCTGTTGCAATAGAATAGAAAGAGAAATAATGGGAATTAGACAGAATAGTACAGATGTGAGAAGTGTAGATTGTAGAATCAACTAGCTATGTAGGGTGAGGAAAAGGTAAGGGTCAAAGATGACTCAAAGGTTGCAGATCCGGGAGGATGGGAGTACTTTTCAATAGAAATAACAATATAGAGAAGAAACAAGTTTAGGGGAGAAGACAATAGATTCTACTCTAAACAGTCAGAGTTTGAGTTGCTGATGGTTCAGGTAGTAAATGAAGCAGGGGAAAGGGATCAGTGCTAGCTTTATAAATACTGAAATCATCTGTGTAGACTTGATAACTGAACCCAAAGAAGCATAGAAAGACTATAAAGACATAAGAGACAATTGTCCAGGACAAAGCTTTTAAGGCCACTCATATTTAAAGAGTAGAAAATTATTGACAATCCAGCATGAAAGATGAATGAATCATCTGACAGATAGTAAACATCAGAGGTAGATTGTGAACTGATGCCCTCTAGTTCCAGGGACAGTGTTTTTTCTCATTATATCATAGTGCCTTTCCATGACAGCTTCTTATATTTTTCTATTGCCATTAGAGTATGTTGTTTCTCTCATCATCTACATTCTTATTTGGTAATAGACTTGGTATTATTATCTTACATTTCTAAAATAAGTTTTATGTCAGTTTTTATAAGTACATATTCAATCAGTTTGAATTTTTGCATTTCAACATTAAGAATCATTTTCCCCTTTTAGAAAGGAACTAGTCTTAACTATGCCATAGCTTCCTTGTATTGAATAAAGTATTTACTGAAGGCTCCCAACATGTTGAAAATCCAAGGCAGCTGCAGAATCAGGAAGAGATTACTATTGCCTTGTAATAAATCCATTTTTCTTGAATTCTATAGTTCTTGAGCTGGCAATGTCAAAAAAAGTAGGAAGGAAGAATAGAAAGAGATATTGGAATCCATACTTAAATTTTGCTAATGTTATGATATTGTCAAAACACATTTCCAGAAGCATTCTTTCACTTGATACTCATTGCCATCACATGAAAATCCAAGATCCTTAATTTAAGAATGATAAAGGCAATTACTTCTATCTTTTCCCATCTAGTCAATTCCCGGAGGTATACAGTCATCTCTGACTTTGCCTGTCCCATACATCCCATACTCCAGTCTATTTGAACAGGTCTATTTGTGCTAAGAAAGAGAATAAAATGTCATAAAAGGGATAAGAGCTAATTATGATAAATCAAAGATGACATTTACATAATTCTTTAAGAATAGCAAAATATAGAAAAAATCTTCCATTAATAATACTTTACATATACCCTTATATTTTACAAAGTATGTTCACATACCTCCTCTAAAAGTATCTATTTCAGTGCAGCAAAATAGAATTATCTCTAAATTGTCAAAGACTATTCCATCCTAATGAATGTTCTGATAAAAGCTACTAAGCTACAAAGAATTCATTGATAGATTCTAAGTGTAAGGACTAGCCTAAGTTAGTCTAGATCCATCATCATGTTGACAACAGGCTAATGAGAAGCTTTGCCTATACACTTCCACATTGGGGATCCTATGAACTCTCAAAGACTTCCTATAAGATGGTAGAAAGATTGTGATATGTATAAGCAGAGTATCCTCACTACAAAATCAGAAATCTTTCAACTTCTGAAATAATTTCATAAACATGACTTCATCTAAGTCTCACAGCAACCCTGGGAAATAAGAAAAAACTGAGTGATCTTCATCTAAAAGATGAAAAATTGGCACCCATAGACAAGAAATTACTCATCCAAGATCATATACCTAGTTTATTGCAGTCAATAAAAAGACTCAAGTCTCTTTATCATTTAGTACAGTGTTCTTTCCACTATATACTGCCACCATTGAAGGAATTAGTAGAGATTTGACGTTGGAGGTTTATTTCATTGATGGAAATATCCTGATGCACAGTATAATTCTGATAGAAAGTATGTCAGATCATATGAATAAGATTCAATATTCATCAAAACTATAGAACATCACACTTTTATTTATAAAATATTATTAATTACAAAATGACATAGTAAGTAGCTGTTTTCAAAGCCAAAAGTCCTGTTTGTGGTACATACTAATCTTTTGACTCTGGACATTTAATCTTTCCATGCTCTAAGAAATTCACTAAGATTATAAATTTCAGAGATGATGACCTGAATGGAGAAGGAATTTCCCCACCTGGGAGTTCCATGGGAAAGATGAAATGTAGTCCCAAACTTTGATTGATGCTGGAATCAGATTAAAATGTAATTGGAAAATATTTAATAAAATAAATAGAAATACAATAAAATGAGTGTTAACAGTTTAAAATTAAGTCAACATGGGACCCACAAGGATCATTATGTAAATGCTCATATAATTGGTAAGCCAAAAACTAAGATCTATAAGAAAGGACAAAGAAAAAATGCCTTAAGGTACTTTGTAACATTTGTGCTGCTGGGTCCTAGTAATAGGCACATCAAACTTCTGTGCATCAATTAGAAAATGGGTTAGTTTAAGGGAAGTGTCAGACAAACTACACCTAAGACTATTATAACAGAAGAATAATAAAATCTGATAGAAGTTTATTTCCATGGTTCTAAAACATTGATCCTACGAGAAAGGTGTTGTAGTCCAAAGGATGTGTAGATCAATGTGAGATATTTGTGATTATAACAGAAAATCTTTGTTTAGATGCATTGCTTTATTCTATACCTTGCCCTATTTTATATCCTGGGATTGTTTTTCTCTCTGTTTACACAGCCTAGGAGTTAAAAAATACTTGATTCCTCTTTTATGATTAAATCGGTCTTTACTGTGTAACTATAACACAATGCATACTCCCTACTGCACCATCCTGTTCCTTATTGTGTGATCTGATTGATGTTTTTGTGTTGATTCATATGATTTATTGTATAAGAAGTTCACAGATACATTCTACCATAGCCTACCTTAGTTAAAGGACTCAGTGCACTTAACCTTTTTTGGATATCAGATTCCTTGTCTACAAAATGAGGGAGTTGGACTAATTGATCTCTAAGAACTCTATAAGCTTTAAACCTAGTTAATAAAACTAACAATATTTGTTGCTGCTATCTATGCATTAGATTTGGGGAGTCCTGACACCCAAGGATGGTGATTACATGACCTAATTAGCCCACATTTTTGCAAGTGTCTTTGATCCAAAAACAAGTGACCAGTTGCATATTCTGTTATTAAACTCTAGTCTCTGAGAATTTATTGCTCTAAATGATACAGAAGGATAGGTCCATTTTGGGTTCCACTGCTTGAAGGTTTGTAGTCTTAAATCATTAAGTGAATCGTATATACATTCAAAATAAATGATATATTTAGTCAGAGTTATTTCCATCTTAAACATAACATCTACTTTTTCCCCTTAATAACCATTACTATCTCCCAATGATGAAGTAAGAAAGCAAATTTTATTTACCATGCTTATTTAGTTTCTTCCTTTTTATATTTTTATTTTAAATTCCAGGAGGAAGAAATTATGTAAGTCTATAGATCTCAGGTCACTGTCACCCTCCACATTCTTAATCATTGAAACTATTCCACTCTTCGCCTCATTTCTAAAATATATAGAGAATTGTCTCATATTTATAAGATTGCAAGCCACTCTCCAATCGATAAATGGTCAAAGAACATGAAGACAATTTTCAGATGTGAAATTAAAACTATTTCTAGTCATATGAAAAGGTGCTCCAAATCATTATTGATCAGAGAAATGCAAATTAAGACAACTCTGAGGTACCACTACACACCTGTCAGATTGGCTAAAATGATAGGAAAAGATAATGACGAATGTTGGAGGAGATGTGGAAAAACTGGGACACTGATACATTGTTGGTGGAACTGTGAATGGATCCAACCATTCTGGAGAGCAATTTGGAACTATACTCAAAAAGTTATCGAACTGTGCATACCCTTTGACCCAGCAGTGTTTCTACTGGGCCTATATCCCAAAGAGATCTTAAAGGAGGGAAAGGGACCCACATGTGCAAAAATGTTTGTGACAGCCCTTTTTGTAGTGGCTAGAAACTGGAAACTGAATGGATGCCCATCAATTGGAGAGTGGCTGAATAAATTATGGTATATGAATGTCATGGAATATTATTGTTCTATAAGAAATGACCAGCAGGATGATTTCAGAGAGGCCTGGAGAGACTTGCATGAAGCGATGCTGAGTGAAATGAGCAGAACCAGGAGAACATTATACACAGCAACAACAATACTATATGATGATCAATTCTGATGGACATGGCTCTCTTCAACAATGAAATATTTCAAACCAGTTCCTATTGTTCAGTGAAGAAAGCCATATACACCCAGAGAGAGGGATATGAAAGGTGGACCACAACATAACATTTTCATGGTCTCTATTGATGTTTGCTTGCATTGGGTTTCCTTTCTCAGATATTTTTTGTTCATGTAGATACAATTGTTCTTGCACAGCAAGATAAGTATGGAAATATGTATACATATATTCGATTTGTCAAGTGTTTTAATTTAATTTAATTTCCAGTGTCCCAGTTTTCCCACATCCCCTCCAATATTTATTGTTATCTTTTCCTTGTCATCTTAGCCAATCTGACAGGTGTGTAGTGGTATGTCAGAATTGTCTTAATTTGCATTTCTCTGATCAATAGTGATTTGGAACATCTTTTCATATGACTAGAGATAGTTTTAATTTCTTCATCTGGAAATTATCTGTTTATATCCTTTGACAATTTGTCTATTGGAGAATAGCTTGGATTCTTATAAATTTGAGTCAATTCTCTATATATTTAGTGAGAAACATCTAAATCTAAATATTCTAATATGTTTTTCTTTGTTTCAGTTATAATTCTGAAGAGCTTTGCTTTAAAAAATTAAATAACTGACCAAAAAGTACAATTAAAATCCAGTGGGTGAGTTTCAATTTATATATGCTACTATTAGTGTTAGTGATACAGTCTTTTAAAAAGGAGAAGAGAGATTCATTAAAAATATTTAACTACTGTAGCAATTCTGATACCTAATGCAAGTAAATTAAAAAATTCTCCAGGGCAAGCAACAGAAGGTCCCCTCAAATCAATTCTTAAAGACAAACACTTCAGACCTTGCATTGTAAGGCTCCATGGAGGGAGAGAACTCAAAATACCCTCAAAGTGACAAGATATTATGCTATGTTGCAAGGGGTGGAAACCCCTACTGTAGAGGTTAGCAGGGAACTTAACTATAAATATGACTTAGGGTAGGAGAAAAGACAAATTCTTAACTTTTTTCTAGCTAAGTAACTACTGAACTACTTTTTTTCCTACCTGTTAAAAAAGAGTAAGTGTTACCAGTGCTCTCTAAATTCTAGTACCCTGGGGGCAAAGCCCAGGTCATCCCACCCTATTTATGGCTCTGGATTTAAAAGTTATATTCACATTTATTATTTCTTTTCAAGTTTCAGATTTAATCTTGTTTCAGAAAGTCAGAAAACTGTTGTAGTCCTCTACTACAGAATCTGTCCTTAGAATTGGAGAGGCTTCTGAACTTAAAATAAATATCCTTGATACTCATTATTAATAGTAAACTATGGGAAACTTCAGGATAAATCAGGCAAAATTAGGAGTTAATTCAGAAAAATTACTTATATAGAAAAGGTTGCATAGTTATCCTAAGTCCTGAGACAAAACAAAGATAAATAACACAAAGTTTCTTAAACTGTAGGTTGTAAACCTATATGGAGTCATATAATTGAATGTGGGGGGGGGCATGAAAAATTTGACAACAGTAAAAAGCTACTGAACACAACGACTAAGAATTAATTCAAAATAAAGCATATAATGAATCCAAGGTGTTTCTGGAAGTGCTTGCCTGTGTTGCACTGTACAACTTGACTGCAACCTTGGCTCTGAACATACAACATATGTACTTGGTACTGTACTTGCCCAAATATTGCCAGAAATACCTCAGTTCAGATTGAAGGCAACATAAAAATTTGTAGAAAAAAGGGGTTGTAAATAAGAATAGTTTAAGAAACCTTGGGCTAATGTCAGGAATTACTAGAATAAAAGATTAAAAGTTTCAGGGTTTGAGCAAGCATGCCAAAGTTAGTATCCAGAGATCAAAGCAGAGTAAATGTTATAAGCATAAGTAAAAGCATAGAAAGGATGGAAGTAAATATTCAGAGATCCAAGCAAGAAAAGATAGTAAGGAAGAAGCAGAATTCAATTATAAGACCTTGAATCAGTGTTTGACTAAAGTCAAGAATCAGGTCTTGATTATTAAATCAATAAATAGAATTTACCAATCTAAATTGATAGTCTAAAACATTTATTATATGATGTTCCAGACACTGTGCTAACCACTGGAGAATACAAAAAGAGGCAAAAATGCAGTCCTAACTTTCCAGAAACTTAAACTCTAAAAGGGGAGGCAACATGCAACCAAAAATATACAAAGCAATATATATGCATGATACATGGTTGGTTATTGTCCTTTGTTCTTGAAGATAATCAAAATGACATCACTATGTTGGAATCATATTGCAATGTGCCCAACTCTAGCTGATCGGACCAATATGAGCTAGAAAGACTACCACAGGTTGGACACAAATAATCCACATGAATATTTAAAGTGGATATGTCTCCAAATTTGCACATCTCATATTTCTTTTGAACTATTGCAATTCAGATTTGTTCATAGAGCATAGCTCCTTCTTTGATGTGGGAACACCATGTTCAGTGTTTCTTTGCCTGTGTCTTCCATGCCTCACAATCAATTCAAAAGTTCTTCAGAGAGACTTTGAGAGGGTCCTTATATGGCTCCTTCTGAACCTGACATGAGTGCTAACCTTGTATGAGTTTTTCATAAAATAGTCTTTTAGGCAAATGTACATTTAGCATTTGAACAATGTGGATAGCCCATTGGAATTGCACTCTCTGCAGCAGAGTTTGAATGTTTGGCGATTCAACTCAAGAAAGGTACCTTATCTGGTACCTTATCTTGCCAGGTGATCTTCAGAATCTTCCAAGACAATTCAAATGGAAGTGACTTGGTTTCCTGGCATGGTGCTGGTAAACTGTCCAAGTTAGTGAAAGTAGATGAACTTCTCCGCAGCATTCAAAATTTCTTTTGCCGTAATTGATGTTCTATGTGTGTTCACTACAGTGCCTGGTGGAGATCTAGGTGTTTGTGGTTAAGCCAAAATCAGCACAAGCAGCAGAGAAGAGATCCATACTTTATTGCATTTCGGCTTCAGAGAACCACTTTTTAACGGCTAAAATAGTCAAGTGAGATACACACAAATATGCAAAAGAAAGATATAACTATATTCCAAGATAGGGAAAACCTGGTTCTTGGCCTAGGTTTTAAGCAAAATGTCTCTATGAAAACAGAAACGTTACTATTATCATGAAAACCCTGAACCTCTAAGCTTTAGAGTTGAGCGCTGTCCATGGTCCTGACGAAGTTCCTTAGGGAACTTGAATAATTGTGGAGTGTTTAAAGGAAAAGGCTGTTATTGCAAGGAGGTGATTTAGGTAGAGTGGTAGCACTGCTTTTCTGGGACATAGCATAGTATTTTCTTACACAATAAGAATGAGTTTCAGTTTTTAACACTCAATATTCTGAGATCCATAGCATTACTTACAAATCTAAGGGCACTTTATTCCAGGATTCAGTTTTTCTAAGGAACTTTGCCACCACATTGTCTAGTAATATTCTTCCTTACAGTGTTATGAGTTCTCTGTAGTCTATTGTTTATTGGGAAGCTGTCATTATCTGGGAATCAATATACTGTGTACCCTTAAGTGCACATTTCATTGATCAGTCTCTTGATCTCTATGTACTACTGACATAGGGCAAAAATGGGAGCCTCATTGACTCTCAGTTAGTTAAGCCTGGTCTGAGTCTGGATTAGTAGGTCTGAGATCTGAAGTGACAGTTGGCTCATAGATAAGTTAGTTCTTTGACTTCTGTGTAACAACCTTTACTCTTGTCATTCTACTTTCATCCTCAATAGAAGAAGTTGATTAGTGAGATATACTGGTTTTGGTTGAAAGAGTTCAGAATCTGGAGTCAGGAAACCTGAAGTCCTCAGTTTCCTTAACATAAAATGAGGATGATTGAGTATATGATCTCTGAAGTCTTTTTAGGCTCTAAAGATTTTAAGATTCTAGGTGCAATACTCACTAAAGATAGGGAAAAATTCTTCAGGAAATTATTTATTAAACACCTACTATATGCTATTGTTTTTGGTACTACACTGTACCTTCCTTTAAGGAGCTTATATAATACTGCGGAAGAAGGGATATATAGATAGATACATAAATAGATATAGAGATTATATATATAATTCACAGATAAATAAAGATAAATGCAAAGTAATTTTGTAGGGGGAGATAGACTTTGGCAACTAGTGAAATCAGGAAAAGTTACCTATAAGAGATAGCACTTGAGATTATACTTGAAGGGAACTAAGAATTCCAGTTGAGTTATGATACAACAAGCTTATAGGAAAGCAGGATGAGTAAGAGGACTAGAGATCAGAACATCTTGTCCTATGGAGTTGAAGTCAGGCGAGGAAATAAATACAAAGTAGAATGATCTAAGAGTCCAATTTCTGTCCTCTATAAAGGAAGGTATGGGGAAGAGTTTGAGACAAGTGGAATCAGTTGAGACTTGAATTAGCAACATGATCATGAGTTTTATGTGGATCAAAGCATATGCACAGTTTTATAACCCTTTGAGCATACTTGTAAACTGTTCTTCAGAAAGGTTGAACTAGTTCACAACTCCCAAATGGGGTATTAATATTTGCGATTTGTTCTAGTGCATCTTGTCTTCTTGTGTTAATGCAACATAAAGAAGCAGTGGTCCTTCCACTTTTCTCTAGGACAAGATGATCATCATTGTAGTTTCAAATAGAGTTGATCTGTAATCTTATGCTCATCCTATCTATTTATTTGATTCTTAGAGCAATCAAATCTTAGCTATAATGTTGATCTAATAACGACTGTTGGTGGACCTCAAATTATCAGCATTTCAAAGTTCTTGTTAAGTCTTCACAGGTTGTAATAGTCAAAATAGTTATTATTTTGTTAGTTAGAAAATCCTTCTTATTATATTCAATAGAATTCAGATAGAAATATAATGTAGAAATAATCATCAATATAATTAAATGATCCTTCTACTTTCATTTTATATTTAACAATACTTGTCCCATGCACCAGGAAATCAAATATCAGAAAACATTCTTATGCAATGTTGGATATATAAATATGCAAATGATGTGTAGTGGTGCTGTGGAAAGAATATTGGACCTGGGTTCAAATCTTGGATCTGTCACTTAATATCTGTATAGCCTTAAGCAAATTATTTAACCTCTCTGAGTCTTAGTTTCTTCTTCTATAAAATAAAGGATTTTGACTAGATGATACCTAAGATGTCCTTAAGCTCTAAATCTATGATGCACTTCCCCCCCGCCCAATATGTAATATCTCCAATGTGCAAATTCCTTCCACCGATACAGACAGAAACACTTCTATGACTTAATAGATAAGTACTAAGAAATTATCTTGAGTAACAAAGAAGTTACATGACTCCCTCAAAATCCCATAGGAAGTGTCAATAATTGAATATGAACTCATGTCTCCTTAACTCCATACCCAGCATTATTTCACTATACTGCATAGCCTTTTTTAAAAAAAGTTTTATTAAAATATTAAATATCTTATCTTAATAATAAATATTTACTTAAATATTTAACAATAAATATTTATAGTAAATATTAAAATATTAACTTCTATTTCTTACATTATCATAGTTAGCTCAAGTTGTCTTAATTATACCTTCATCTCCCCTTTCCAGAAAGCCATCCTACATAACAACAATTATGAAAATTATTATTATAAGAACTGATATTTACAAAGCACCTAATATGTCCCAGGCATTGTGTGAAGCCCTTTATAATTATTTCATTTGATCCTCACAATAACCCTATGAGGTAAGTGCTATTATTATCTCTATTTTACAGATGAGAAAAGTGAGGCAAATAAGAATTAAGTGACATACTTAGAGTTAGATAGCTAGCTGTCCGTGGTCGTATTTGAACTCAAATTTCCTGATTTCACTCTCAGAGTTCTATGTACTGCTGCAGTTAGCTCCCCAAATATAACAAAGAGAGAAAAAACAGCATAATTGATCAATACATTGGAAAAAGTCTTAAAATATGTGCAATGTTTAATACCTGTAAACTTTCCACTTCCAAAAGGAGAAAGCTATTGATGTCTTCTCATATCTCTTCATTCAAGTCTTACTTGAGCTTTATAATTTTGTTATATTTGCTTTTGGAATTTTGGTGTGAAGTTGTTCTTTCCATTCTTACTGTTGTTGTGATCTATATATTATTTTTGACTGCTTACTTTATTCTTCATCAGTTCATATACATCTTTCCATTTTCCTTTTTTTTTTCTAATCTGCAGAGTGCGAGATAAAACTACAGTATTGTTTTTATTTGTATTTCTCTTATTTTTAATAATTTGGAGCATTCTTTCATATGCTTGCAAAGAATTTGCAGTTCTTTTGAGAGCTATTTGTTCATATCTTTTGTCCATTTATCTATTGGGGAATGATGATTTCTGTACAGAAGTTTTTTTTTAAGTTTCAAGTAATCAAAGTTTTGTCTTTTATCTTTTTTATTGTCTTTACTTCATGTTTAGTTAAAAATGCATCTCCTATCCATAGATGTGAAGAGGTATATGATCTATTTCTTTTATATTTTGTGCAGTATGATTTTAAAAATTAAAGTTATATATCCATGTTAAATGTATTGTGGAATATGGTATAAGGTGTTGGTCTAAACCTAATTTCTGCCATTTCCTTTCCAGTTTTCCTCATGGTTTTTTCCCTTTATATCCTCTACTTAACCAAACATTGGGTTATTGAATGTCATGGTTGCTGATAAAAGGATAAATTAAATTTAGTAGTATTGCCATTTTTATTATATTAGCATGACCTACCCATAAACATGGAGTATTCCTCTAGCAATTTGAGTTGTTCTCTGTTAAAGAGATATTAAAACTCCAGTCACTATTTCTTCATTTGCAAATTGTGCTCAGTATTTTTATAGGACAAAAGGTAGGTGCTCAAATGTTCATTTAATGAATGATAATGGCAATATGCAAAGTTAGGCCTTAGACCTCTTTCAGATAATCAGGTTATCATGCTCTGTACATTTTATATGGACTAAAAAAATCAGAAACAAATATAGTTCAAGTTATTTTTTCATGATTTGAAACAGAGAGGGAAAATACCTCCCTTTAAAGAGCATGTTCAAAACCAGAAACTCAACTTTTTAAATGAAGAAATAAGGTCAATGGATAATGTGAAAGTACTGTTGCTTCCATACTTTTAAAACAATTATTGTTACTGTCTATGTCTTTAAGATCAGCTAATGTTTGAGGAATTTGGGTAATAAAGTGTTTGGAGCATGCAGGCTTATTACTGATTTTTATTTTTTTTGGCTATGGCTACTTTAATCATAATATTGTTTTCTTCTTTACCTCTTCATTTTTAATATTAATTTTTGCTTTGACAGATAGTATGATAACTACTCTTTTTTATTCATTTGATGCATGATAATCTTTCCCTATGGAGAGAAAGTTTTATTTTGTGTATGACTTTTTTATTTAAATGCATTTCTTATAAATAACAAATATTAAGATTTTGTTTTCTTATGCAACCTTCCACTTTTTCATTTTATTGAATTATTTAATCCATTCACATTTAAAATTATGAGAATTTGGTTTATATTTTTCTCCATGTTTCTAATATTTTTTCCAAATTATGATTTTTCCCTCTTCTGCTGTTTCTTTAATTATTTTACCTCAGTAACCAACTTCTCATTGCTTTTTCTCTATTCACTGACTACCTCCTCTCATTAGTTACCTATTAGTTTCTTTTTCTCTCCCATTTTTATCTAATTATGTACATCTTTCCCCTCCGTTTTTTTCTCAGCAGATTCCCTTTGTTTTCTTCCCCTTTAATTCATTATAGTTTTTTTATTTCATTTTTGTGCCCCTTTCCAAAAAATATTTTTCACACTCTCATTATGTATCCTCTCCATCTAACCTAGACCCCTTTCCTCTGAATCATAATTCCTATAATGATCTGGTCTCTTTTCTCTATATTCCTCATTCAATCAAAATTTCCAATTAGGCTGTCTCTATAGACAGTTTCTACCACTCTGTTGTAGAGCTTGTCTTTTAGATTCTCTTTCCATTGTGCCTCACTTCCAGAACAAGGCCAATTATTGCAGGTATCAGAGTTTCTTGTCCCCTGGTAGGGCCTCTTCCCACCACACCCCCACTTATGTATCTTGCCACTAATCAATACTCTTCCCCCATTTATGTTTTTTCTCCCTTTTGCTCAATATCTCCTCCCTGGATCTATTCTTTCTTACTTCCTTAGGTGTACATTGTTCCCTCCCCTTTTCCCCAGCCACCGAGAGTCATACTCCCATCCACAAAGGTAGAATTAGTAGACTTTTCAATCACCAAATTCCCCAAGCCATACCCAGTTCCTCATCTCCCTTCACAAACTACCTTTCTTCACCCACAGAAGCATTCATCAGTGGAAGTCCCTCACATTACCAAAGCAAGGCATCCTTCTTTTCCCCTCCCTCCTTTTTAATCTTTCCTTTCCTCCTCCTCACCCAGTAGGCTCTTTTATTTCTGAAATGACAGGGAAAGCCTTCCTTTCATTGCTAATCCAAGATTTGACCTCAACACATCACATATCCTTTTTATCTCCCTCTTGCCATTGTAGCCTTTGGTTGCTGCATTTGTTCACTCCTACTGTATTTCTATTTGAGGAGGTGTTTGAGAAGCAAATAATCTATTCATTTCTGTTTTTCTTTCTTAAGAGATTTTAAATGTCTCTTTATTATTGAGCATTCATCTTTTTTCTGTATTGTTAAACTCAGATTTTCAGGTGAGGTCGAGAGCTCCATTGCTTTTCAGAACACATTATTTCAGTCTTTAAGTTTTTGAGTAGGTGCAGAATAGTCTTGCATTATTTGAATTTCTTTTCCTGTGCGTTTGAAAATTTCTTCTGATTGCTTGCAGAATTTATGTTTAATTTAATTATTCATTTAACCTCTGTTTATCTTGGAGTTTTCAGCCTTGAATTCCAGATTTTTTCCTGGAGGTGATCTGTGAAATCTTTGATTGGTATATGATTTTCTATGTTCAGAAGTTTTAGGTAGTTCTTTTCTATTATTTCCTTCATTGGAGTGGGAGGGTTTTTCCCCTCTCTGGTCCTCTGTGAGATCTATGATTTTTAAATTGTCTCTATGCATCCTATCTTGAAGATGAATGTTTTGCTTCCACAATGAGCATACTTCCTTTTGTTATTTTTTGCTTCTCCTTCTAAATCATGCTTCATTTGGGTATATTTGCATTCTAAAACTATGGCTCTTTTTTGCATCTTTGGTAAGACCTGCCATTGCAGATTCTATTCTGTCCATTATTTTTTCTGTCAAAGTCATAGATTCTGCTCTCATAATTCTCTTTTCTCTTTTGAACTCTCAGGACAGCATATTATGTTTCCATGTTTTCCTTACATTTCCACAGGGTTTTCTGTCTTATTGAGTGCTGGACAATTTTCCTTTTTGTATTGTTTATTCCTAGATGTCTGAACTTATTTACTAGATCTGAAGGCTGTATTTCCTTTTATTATTAATGTTTTCCCTGTTGATTTATCTATTTACATTCAAGGACTTTGAATTTTCTTCTTCCTGAGATCTCTGGTAATTTCATTCTTTTTTGTCTCTATTTTCCCCCTATTCAGTTACTGATTCTGTCCCCTTTGGTGATAATTTTTTGGAGGTTATTGTATCTCAAACCACCTCAGCCTCCTCCCATGATGGTCAATTCAGTTCACTAGCCTAGGTCTCTACTCTAAGGAAACTTGGGATGGTAAGAACTGCCCCCAACTGCATGCTATGCTCTTTACCTCAAGCTTAGTAGAGTTGCACAGTCTCCCTCACACACAAAAAGTGTCCTATAATGGTGACCTATCCCATTCCCTCTGTTGCACAGTTCTCTGGTCTAGTACTAGTAGTTCACAGCTTTGCAACACTGGTACTACAGGATTATCTGCCCTAGTACTGACACTTAAGAGTTTTATGTTGCTGATGACCCCCAGCAGACTTTTGCTCCAGAAAAGCTGTCATCTGATATATATGCTATCTGTCACTGCCTGAACAAACTTCCTGAGTGAGCTCAGGGACAATAAGCATCAATTTAAGGATTTCTTTAGGGGTTTTATCCTTTTCTGAGTTCTGGGTATCCCAGAACATGAAGACAGCTGAAGCTTCTTTATGCTTGGTGCACAGTTTCTGTTTTGGAGAGGTCTGAAGTCACAGAGATCAGAGAAAATGTTTAGTCCTACATCTTGCTGCTGAGATGTCCCAGAAATTCCCTTATAATCAATCAACAAGCATTTATTAATCACCTTTTTGTGTGTCAGATCCTATAATATTCATGTAGAAAGGTAATAATAATATTGTTACTATAATGTTTATGTTTAGGAATGAGAATTACAGAAGATTGCTAGACTTCAGAGCATATATTTTTGAAATAAGTTGACGTAGCCTTACTAAAGAATAATGTAATTGAAAGAATTTTATTTCCATCCGGATCCTATGAAATGACAAAGATCTGATAGTGAAAACAAAAATTTCTCCTTGGATGATATCCACATTAACTCAGTCAACAATATATTGAAAGAAAAGCATTTTAAATGCATATTACCTAATTAAATTGCCTAAATTAAAATAAATATGAACCTAATGGAATATTATTGTTCTATAAGAAACGATCAGCAGAATGATTTCAGAAAGGCCTGGAGAGACTTACAAGAACTGATGCTAAGTGAAGTGAGCAGAACCAAGAGAAGAACATTGTGCAAAGCAACAACAAGATTATGTGATGATCAAGTGTGTTAGACTTGGCTCTTTTCAAGAATGAGATGGTTCAGGCCAATTCCAATTGATTTGTGATGGAGAGAGCCATCTGCACCCAGAGAGAGGACTGTACGGACTGAATGTGGAGCACAACATAGTATTTCCAGCTTTTGTTGTTGTTGTTGTCATTATTGTTTGCTTGCTTGTATTTTTCTGTCTCATTTTTTTATCTTTTTAATCTGATTTTTTTATGCATCATGATAAATGTGGAAATATGTTTAGAAGAATTTCATATTTTAACCTATACTGGATTACTTGCTGTCTAAGGGATAAGGGAAGAGGAGAGAGAGGGAGAAAAATTTGAAGCACAAGGTTTTGTAAGGATGAAGGTTTAAAACTATCTTTGCATGTATTTTGAAAAATATAAAAGCTATTATAGAAAAGAAAATAAATAAAAATAAAAATGCATACTGTCATGAGGATGTTTTATGGAAACAAGTGAAGAATCATTGTTATGAAGTTGATATATAATGATCAATGGTAAGATAGATGATACAAGGAAATGGAAGAAATTGTGCAAAAAATTAGTGCAGACTATAAAATTTTGTACCCACTGAATAGTTAGCCAGACATGTTTTGTTGAGTAGAATTATATGTCAGAAGCTTATTGTCTTTCAAGGGCTAACACCACAAAGCCAATAATACAAATAGAAAACTCAATATATCCTGGAGAATTCAGCCACCTCATCTATTAAATGATGGAGTTGTTCCAGAGACTTTAAAGTCTCATTCATATTTAAATCTACAGTTCAATAATCTTATAAAAAACAGTTGCTTTATCCAATTCTGTAATAAATAGTAGACAAAACATTAAATATAAAAGAATAATAACAGAATGAGGTTTGTTCTAGAACTGTATAATCTGATTTTCATTGAACAAGGTAAGAATGAAATAATGATAACTGATATTTATGTAACAATTTAAGATTTACAAAACATTTGACATATATTATCTATATACTTCCCGGTGGTCATCATCAATTTAATAAAATTCAATCACTTCTCTCATAAAAGGAGATTCTTTCTAAATGTATTTAAATTCATTAAACTCATTCTTTAAAAGATGCCTGATAAAATAGATCCCATATGTGATAGTTATCTTACAGAACACAGAAACTATATAGAGATTAGGGTAATGACTTGGATGAATGAACAAATAGGTCAGTTAGAGATGAACAAACTGATTTGTCTAATATTAGAACTGAACCAGACAAAAACCTCTCCCTGAACTAAAACATTCAACTCAGGCTATCTCTTAAGAATTTCAAGTAACTTTCTATATATGCTCAGTCTTTCATTTTCATCTATTGGAAAGTTTTTTAATAGGGAAGATTATAAAGATGCATCATCTCACAAAATTTCCACTACTAGAGATTCAGATTCTCCAACATTGATGACAAATAGGCTGTGACCTTTAGCAATTGATTCACAAAGAACCCTGAATTTGGAGTCAGAGAAGCTGTTTTCAAAAACAGCCTGGCTTTGCTCCCTATGTGACTTGGAAAAATTCTGATCTCATATTCCTCATCAGAAAAATGAAAAATTTAAACTAAATAACTTACAAGAGCCCTTCAAGTTATAATCTATGATGCTATGGACAAATACCAAAATGATATTTAATAAACTTTTCTTGTATAAAAATTTATATAAGGACTGCACTTTCAGGATTTAAGCAAAAAAATGTCTAAGGCCATGGATTAAGTAGCTAGCATAAAAAGTGAATTGGTCTAAGACGCAACAGACATAGACTTTATATTCCCCACTTCTACCTCCACACACCATGGTTTTGAGCAAGCTATCTAACCCCTTCATGCCTGAGTATTTCCTTCTGCAAAATGAATTTATGCTAACTCTAAATTTTTAATATTTAAGTAGGATAAGAGAGGGTTCGAGTTTCTATATCCTGTTTTTTCTTCATTAATTGAAGATTTGTTTTTCAGTTCCATCAGTCCTTGGGGCTTGAAGTTTATCAGATCAGATGATAAAAGGTAAACATGAGAAGGATTATGAAGGAAAGTGCTTTTGGGATCTGACAGGCCAACTTGTTTCTATGTGCAAAGTATAAGTGTAAATAAGTTCCAATCCTATTACTAACTAAATATAGAAATAAAAAAGTTATATAACCAGAATGGAGACATTTCTCACATCTCATTGTCTTAAGCTTCAATGTCAATAAAGTCCAATTGCTACGTTATTCAGGTGAGAAACATGCTGTAAATAGCAGAAGCAGGATTGATGTTGCATATGGGCAGAGTACAATAACAGCCAAATTGTGCAATTTTAGGAGCATAAATAGAACCCCAACAAGGAGTCCTTCGATATTAAAAAAAGAGTTGAGAATAGGGATGGGGCATTACAACAGTTTGAGCTGTAAGCCTTTCCCCGGGCCATCATCATGATGAGGAGACAGTGGTGAGTGGGAAGGTGAAATCCTGGATATAGTGGGCCTCAGAGGTGGGTCATACCACATGGCAGCAAATGTCTGTGGAAGATCCAAATCTCCTAATCCCTTCACCTCCTACTTCATTCCCTCCCCCCATTTTTTATTTAGCTTGTATATGTGCTATTTTTATACTTATAAATGTGCATGTTGCTCTCCTTTCTTCCCCCATCCCAATAGAAAATAATCTCACTGCAGAATATTTTCCCTTTTTGTCTCTGTGTCTCCAGTGCTTAGCACAGTGCCTGATATATTATTAGCATTCAGTGTTTTTTGAGTGATTAGTCTCTGGAAATGTACTAAGTCTGAGTCACTGTGAGGTATGTCCAATTTTGAGCTTCAATAACATAAAATTGTTATTTACATAATTAATAAGTATTACTAAAGGAATAAGTATAGCTCCTAAAGTTTCATTTATATAGAAAACTCCTTATATAAAGAAACTCCCTTTTACTTATGTAGGCTAGCACACTCTCTGTAAAGTATAGCTTTTGGTTGCCTAGATCACCAAGAAATTAAGTGACCAATGCCATATGGAAAATCTATATCAGATTTGATCCTAGGTATTAAATATGCATAATAAAGTAAAAAAAAAACTCTCAATAAGTGTGTGTATACATTCATCCATCCATATACACATAATATATATACAATTATGCATAATACATACATATATATAATGTATCATGTTCTGTATCTTAAATCTTAAATGCATCACTTCTAGCACATGTTTAATCTATACCAGATTGCTTGCTGTCTTGGGGAGGAAGTAGGGAGGAAGAAGAATTTGTAAAACAAAAATAAATTTTGAAAACTATCTTTACACATATTTGGAAAAATAAAATACTACCAAGGAAAATGAATGTTAAAAATTATCTTTACATGTAATTTTAAATGCCATTTTTAAAAATAATGTTTGTTGACTTCACTTAAATAAAATGTCTTTATAATAAATATTTTTTAAAATTAAGTTCATCATTTCTCTATCATGGATAATAAGTTCCATCAGCAGTCCCTTGGAATCAAGAATGGTCATTGTAATGATCATAGTTCTTAAAGCTTTCAAAGTTACTTATTTATATAGCATTAATATTATTGCATAAATTGCCTTTTTAGTTTTGCTTATTTAATTCTTCATCACTTTATAAAAGTCCTCAAAATTATTCATTTTTATAGTATAGATGCTATAAAGTTATTCCGGTTCTGTTCACTTCAGTAAGCCTATGTTCATATGTCTTTCGACATCTTTCTGAAACCTTGCCTTTTGCCCCAGCTATACCACTACTAGACTTATGTGGAGGCAAAAAATGGGAAACTACAGAAATATACATCAAATGAGGAATAGTGGAATAAGTTGTGATATATGACAGAAGGATAAAGGAAAAGAATAAGCATTTATCAAGTGTCTACAACATGTACAAAATGCTTTACAAATATTCATTTGATCCTTTTTACTGTTGATCAGTCATTTCAGTAGTGTCCAAACTTTAATGACCCTATTTGGAGTTTTCTTAGCAAAAAGAATACTGCAAACAGCTCATATTACAGATGAGAAAACTGAGACATAGAGGGTTAAGTGATTTGCCTAAGGTCACAGAGCCAGTGACTAAGGCTAGATTTGAACTCAGGTCTTCTCAATTCTAAGTCTGGTACTCTATCCACTGTACCACCCAGCTTTTTCTGATTTTTCTAACAATTCTAAGAGGAGCAGTTAAAGAAATTGAGGCAGATAGAAATTAAATGATTTGCTTAGTGTTTCACAACTAGCAAGCTTTTGATACTATTAAAAGTCAGTTTTGTGATTATGATTGACTTCTGTTTTATTATAGGAAATGAAAAAATACCTGGTTTCAAAGACATTATAAGCATTTTAAAATAAAATTATAACTTTCATTCTTATATTATCTTGATGTGCCCCTCTTAGACAAACATCCTTATGATAAAGAATTTTTAAGAGAAAAAAAAGTGATATATTTTAACATATTTAACATGTATTGGATTACCTGCCATCTAGGGGAGGAGATAGAGGGAAGGAGAGAAAAATTTGGAACAGAAAGTTTTACAAGGGTAAATGTTGAAAAATTACCCATGTATATGTGTTATATATAAAAAGTTTTAATAAAAAAAGAAAGAAAATGAGAGAAAAATGCATTAAAATCAATCAACACATTTAAAATTTTCCATCATAGGCAATCTTCCACATTCACAGACCAACCGTCTTTTCATATTTCTTCTTTCAGACCAAACTTTTTTTCATAATTTTGCAACATTAATTTTTCAACTGTTTATTCTGGCTACCACCACCAGGAAGAACTCCCACAACAAGAATGAGAACTACCTATAGAGTCAAAATAATGTCAGTTAATTAACACTGAATACTTCCCATAAAGACATAATTCATGTTGCCAAGAGAGACTATATTATGACATCTAGTTGACTTCCTAGTCATCAGATAGATCTGTCAAAATCTTTGATGGGTAGAATGGGGGTCAAATTTTCATTTCTGTCATGAAGAATCATGGAGACTCTATTTGGCAAGCAGCCTGGGCTCATCCTATATATATGGAAATATTTAATCCTCCTGCTCCTATATATAACCAGAAAGTTATCATGTGGAAAGAAGAAAATTATACTTGGGAAAATATATGTGACTACACAGGATTTCAATGAACAGAGAAAGCTGGACCCCACATTACTATGGGCTAATTCTTGCCTATGGCAGCTCAAACTGACCAATCTCACTGCTAAGTTGTGGCAGTAGGAAATAAAAAAAAAATCAATAATGCCCATTCTGTTGGCTGCAACGGTGTCAGCTGGGTTTCTGCTATACCTGGAAGCCTAGGAGACCAGCCATCTAGGCAAAAAACAAAATATATCAAGAAGTTTGTATTGGGTGACTGCGACTTGGTCAAACTTTTGAAGAAGTGGAGGATGGCCAATGGAAAGAGGAGCAGAAACTAGAAATTAACAGTGCAGGGGTTCAGAATGTTATCTGGACTCCTTCCATTGGCCTGCCAACAAGCACCAAAACCAGCTGCTTCTAGGATGATCTGAATCTATTACAATGTTTCTGGAATCCCATCATTCCCAAGTGAGCTGACCTATCACAGTTAATATTTTGGCTGTTTCATGAGGAAATAGCAAAGCTACTCTTTGGGGGGAAACAGTCAACGGATGGTAAGTGTGTATCAACAGCATCAACAAAGTCCAAGGTGCAGTATTTGCAATCAATAGAATAAACAATGACATCATAGATTCAGACAGGGCAGACAAACCAGAAAAGAAGCCAGTCACTGGAGATGGGGAGTTCCATGATCTCTAGACCAAAGCCATGATCTCTATAACTGCTATACTATTGTTTAATTAATGAACAGCTTTTCTTTAAAACTGGGAAAGGAAATAAAATAATTCTGAATTCAATAATTCATGTGTTCCTATGAATACATGAAACTACAGTATTAATCATGGGACTTTCATTTGATATGGTCTCTAACTTAACTGATTCAGATTAATTTAGGATTTAAGAAAAATAACTTCAAATGATCTTCAAAAATATTCACTTTAAAATATTTTTATTGACAACTTTTGTGTACTACTGGGGTTTGTGCTTATGGGGAGGAAATTAATCTCAAAATAACTGAATAAAGTTGATAATAATTATAAATCTTTTTTCAATTATCTTGTGATTGTTGCTTCTTCTATTTACATTCTTGTGCTCATTGTGTATATTGTTTTCCTACCCCAATTTGCTTCACTTTGTACTAGTTCATTTAAATCTTTCCATGTTTTCCTCTGTTCCTTATGTTCATCACTTCTTGCAACACATTCTATTACATTCATGTGCCACAATTTATTAACCATTCCTCAATTGATGGGTACCTACTTTCCTTCCAAATCTTTGATTCCACAGAAAGTATTACTTTTTTAGTATAGTATTTTAGTGTATATAGTGCCTTTCTTTTGATCAGTGGCTCCTTTGGAGAATATGACTAGCAGTGAAATTTCTAGGTCAGTATGGAAAGCAATATTTGTAATTTTTTTAGAATTTGCATAATTCCAAATTGCTTTACAGAATGTTGGGTCAATTACTTCACAGCTCCACTAACAATGTATTAGTATGGCTGTATCTCCCTTTAATATTTACTAATTCTGTATTTTATCAACTTCACTAATTTCCTGTGTGTAAGATGAAACTTCAGGTTTATTTTCATTTGCATTTCTCTTATTATTTGATAAAATGGAACATTAATTTAAATAATTGCAAAGGTTTACATTTTTGTTTTGAGAGTTTTGTTTGTTCATATCCTTTGACCATTTCTCTGTTGGGAAATGGTCTGGTGACCTCTTGGTAATCTTTTAGGCTGGACCTCAAAAAGCAAACACTGTCTGTTACCAGGACCATGATGTAGAGCCTTTTCTTCTGACTAGAATTTGTGTTAACATACATTATAAGGACCCAGGGTCAACTCCCAAACACTTTAAATCATTGCAGTAAGATTTTTGTAGAGAATTATACAAATAACAGGAAAATATAACTGACAATATAGTAAACTATGAAAATAACCACTAGGTGTCAGTATTTATGAGCTATAAAACTGGTTATAGGGTTTAATTTCTTTTACTATATAAGTTTATGATGATTGTGATAAAAAATTCCATTAGAGATTAATAAAAAATGATGCTATTTATTTAAAGCCCATAGAACAGTATCTTCAGTTACCAAATGAAATTAATTAATTTATTTTAAAAGATAAGTCAATAAAGGGGAAATGTGGTATAATACACTAGGGAATAAGTAGACAGCCTCTAAGACTAACTGCCATTTATTCACTAGGTGATTTTTCCCAATCCCTATATGTAAAATAAGAAGGTTGGAAAAACTAAGCTGCCAAGTTTCTTCCAGTTCTAAAATTATATGATTTTATGATTTTGGTTTCTTGTTACTTTGGTTTCTAGTTCCTCTACTTAGAGAAAGACAATTACAACTTGATCGACAAAAATAATAAGAAATTTCACAAAATTCTTTTTTCTGGGAAAAAAATTCTTTGGTCTGAAAGTAATGTAAGTGGACTTTGAAACTGTAAATAGGATCCTCCTAGCTGTTCAAAATTCTTCTATGACTGTGAAATGTCTTTATTTGTAAATAAACTATATAGTATTGTCCAACATAATTGGTTGTTTTGTATTCATCAAAATGGCTGTAGGGGGCAACTAGTGACTTAGTGGATAGAGCCCCAGCCCTAAAGTCAGGAGGACCTGAGTTCAAATTTGATCTCAGACAATTAATACTTCCTAGCCCCGTGACCCTAGACAAGTCACTTAACCCCAATTGCCTCAACAACGACAACAACAACAACAACTAAAGACTGTTAATGAATATATTGTCCTGAGGGAAAAAATGATTGCATAGGTGTCCCCATAGGTATGCTCAAGTAAATAGAATTACGTATATATTCAAATTCTAGCTCCTTAAAGAAGACATATAAAAATTAAATAGCTATAGTGATTTCTTCAAAAGCAAAAAATTAAAAACTCACAACAAATTAGCTATAAGAGAGCAAGAGAAATACAGAAAGAGAAAAACAGATTGAGAGAGAGACAAAGAGGTAAAACCAGTCAAATCCATTCAACTGCCTTAATGAGCCAATGGGGAAAATCATTGTATATACTTGGTTTATACTGAATGGAACTACATTGGTCAGTCTGAACTAAAAATATATATATTTAATTATCAAAAAATTCTCATGACAAATCATTTAAATGACTTTTTTGTCTTCTTTCACCAACTGACCTCATATTGATTTTTTAAGATTATGATTATGAAAAAAAATCTATGCTCTCTTTAGTGCTAAGGCAAGGAGCCACTAAGAGCTTTATTGACTTGATCATCTAAGAAATGATAAATAAAAGAAAAGAAAGCTATTAGAGATTTTATTGGTTTGGGCAAAATTTTATCCATCTCAGGAGTAAAACCTATTAAAGAATGAATCCTTTAAAATCAAGTTGAATAGATAAATTGGAACCAGACCTTAAAGACTTTGCTGATCTAGTGAGGAGTTTCTGGAATTGTGTCCCATACTTTCTAAAAATATAGTCTAAATATGAATATACATAAACATATATATAAAATAAACATAACTCTAAAGAGATAAACATTCCAACTTGTAAATGTAATGTTTCTAGTCCAGCTAAAATTCATTATACAAAAGGAAAGCATGGGTTTTCTTGTTTGTACTTAGAATTATAGTTTTTGTCTTAATAAAAAGAGAGCAAAGGCATTACTATGATTGCAAGATTTTGACAGAGATTATCATTTTGTCTCTTTCCCACTAATGTTTCTAGTAATTTTCTGGGATGTATTGAAATTTCAAGGGAATTTTCATAGCTGAATGCTAAGGTACTTCCTGTCTCTATACCTCAACTGATAGTGTTGCTAGTGCCTGGACACATGATCATAAAATCACCACTTAAGAGCTGGAAAGAGCTTAGAGAAGATATGTATTCCAACCTCCTTTTTCCTCTTCTCCCCTCATCTATTGAATTTTCATTCACCCTTTAGAGCTTAACTAAAGAAACTACATCCTCCTTATAGCCTTAACTGATTTCCCAGTTTGCTAATAATCTTCCCTCTAGAACTCACATGGCACTTAAAAAAAAAGAAACTAATTTCATTATTATATAAAATTTGATATTATATTTTTATTACTGCAATTGAGCAGGAATGGAAGGGGTAACAGAAATTAAATGAGCACATAGAAAGGAATAAATGTTTTTATTTCCTGCCTCAGATAGACTTAACAGAAGGCACTTAGGGTGAAGTGGGCATGGGAGAACCTCATCTATACTTTGAGGCAGGGAAAATATGAATAGAATTTAGGCACTCTGACCCTGTTAGAAATAAGAAGTGAAGAAAGATAGAAGGAATTCCTGAAAAAGGCCTCTTGTAGAAGATAGTATTTGAAATGGGTCTTGAAGGAAGCCATTAGGTAGGGATAAGGAGGGTAAGCAATTTACTCTCGAAGGACAGCTAGTGAAAAAATCAGTCAGGAGATGGAGTATCATGTGCTAAGAAAAACAAAAAGATGAGTATTGCTGGATAATAGTGTAAATGAATGAGAGTAAAGTATAAGAAGGCTGGAAATGTAGAAAGGATCCAGGTTATAAAGAGACATTTTATATATGCACAGGTATAGTTGATAGAGATTTGCACCATCATAACTATCAGGTAGATAAGTGACACAGTTGATCTGGAATCAGGAAAACCTAAAGTCAAATCCAGTCTCAGACATTTACTAGTTGAGTGACTATGGACAAGTTACTTAATCCTGTTTGCCTCATCTGTAAAATGAGCTGAAGAAGGAAATGACAAACTACTCCAGTTGGACATAATTGAAGTGATCGAACAACAAAACAAAAATGAGTGGGGAAAAGAGAAAATGGTGTGAAGAAATGATGTGAATTTAAAAATAATGAGTTTGCAAATAATGGGATTAATGAAGGAGAAGAATCAAGCATCATAATAAGATTGCAAATCTGGGTGACTGGGAAGATAGCGATGCCCTCAAGAGTAACAAGAAAGTTTATAAATGGGAATAGAGAGGTGGTTGAGGGAGAAAAAATAATGAGTTCAGTTGGACATAGTGACTTTGAGATATCTGTGGGGTATCCTGTTTGAAATGTCTAAAAGACCATTGATAATACAAGACCAAGCTCAAGAAAAAGGTTAGAGTTGGATATATAAATTTTGAAATTATCTTCATAGAGATAGTAATTGAATCCATGGGAGTAAATGAGATCACCAAGTGAAACAATATGGGGGGGAGAAGAAAAGGAAATGCAAAACAAAGACTTGGTAGGGGTACCCCATAGTAAGTAGATATGACCTAGATGAAGATCCAGCAAAGAAGACTGATGAATAACTCAGAAAAAGCAGCATCACAAAAACCCCAAGAAAAGATAGACAATCAACAGTGACAAAACTTTGAAGAGATTAAGAAGGATGAGGAATAAAAGAGGGCCTTTAGATTTGGGAATTAAGAAACCACTAGTAACTAAGGAGAGAGGAGCATCAATTCAATTAAGAAGTCAGAAGTTAGATTACAGAGAAATTTAGAATATATTGAAGGAGAGAAATTGGAGATGCCAAGTGGCTTTCTCACAGAATTTAGCTGAGAAGAGGAGAGGTATAGGATCATAACTAACAGATAAGGTAGACTTACGTGAGAATTTTTTTAAGATGAAAGAGATAGAGTACATTCATTGGCAACAGGGAAAAATCCAGTAGATATGAAAAGATGGAAGAGAAAAAAGGTAACAGTGAAGGTACTCTGAAGAAAACAAACTGGGTTGAGCTCAATGATAGATAGTAGAGGACTTTGCCTTGACAAGAACAAATGCCACTTCTCCATGTGAAAAAAGAATAAAGAAAATAATGGGGGGGGGAATATCTGAATTAAATGAGAAGATGGAAGGAAGGAAGGAAAATCTCTTGTTAAATCTCCTGGTATTTTTTTAGTGCCTTAGGAGGTGAATTCCTCAGATCAGCAAATGGGGAAAAGGGTACCATTGGAGATTTGAGGAGGGATGTCAAAGTTTGGGTTATAATTGTGGTGAGTGGAATATTAAATTGATTAGAGAAGTATAAAAAAATTGCCTTGTTACTGTGAGAATCCAATTGAAATTAACATAAATTTGTAATGGGTCCAATCAATATTTGTGATATCCTTACCTCCATTTAACAATACTTGAATGAATAAAAGTAGAGGATGGTGTAAGTAATCTACAATTGGGATTTGACAAAATATATCTAAGGGGAAAAGATTTTTTAATGTTTATTTTCCCCAGTTACATGTAAAAACATTTTTGGGAGGCTATATGTGTACATTCATTTTTTTACCTGTTTCTTTATGAATCATGTTTGGAAAAAAAAATCAGAACAAAAGGCAAAAACCATGAGCGAAAAAAAAAATAGAATAGGAAAAAAAGTGAACACAGCACATATTGATTTATATTCATTCTCCATAGTCTCTCTCTGGATGCAGATGGCATTTTCCATCCAAAGTTTATTGGTATTGCCCTGGATCACTGAACCACTGAGAAAAACCAAGTCAGTCATAGTTATCATCACACAAACTTGCTATTGCTGTATACAATGTTTTATTGATTCTATATGTTTCACTAAGCATCAGTACATGTAAATTTTTTCTAGACCTTTCTAAAGCCACCCTGTTCATTATTTTTTATAAAACAATAATATTCCATTACTTTCATATACCATTACTTATTCAGCCATTTCCTAATTGATGGGCATCTACTCAATTTCCAATTCTTTGCCACCACAAAAAAAGAGTGCTGCAAACATATTTTTACATATTTCCTTCTTTTATGATTTCCTTGGGATATAAACAAGTAGTAGCATTGCTATATCAAAAGATATGCACAGTTTTATAGCTCTTTAGGCATAGTTTAAAATTGCTCTCCAGAATGGATCATTTCACAACTCTACTAACAATGCATTAATATCTCAGTTTTCCCACATATTTTACATTTATCTTTACCTTTTCCTATCATTTTAGTCAATCTGAGATGTGTGAGATGGTCCCTTTGAGTTGTTTTAATTTGCATTTCTTCAATCAATAGTGATTTAGAGCATTTTTTTCATATGACTATAGATGACTTAATTTCTTCATCTGAAAATTGTCTGGTCATACTTTGACCCATTTATCAATTGGGGAATTACTTGTATTCGTATAAATTTGACACAGTTTTTTTAATATATATTTTAGAAATGAGGCCTTTATCAGAAATACTGGCTGTAAAAAATTTTTTTCCCAGCTTTCTGCTTTCCTTCTAATCTTGGCTATATTAATTTAACATAATCAGTTTTCCATTTTGTATTTCATAATGTTCTTTAGTTCTCTTTGGCCATAAATTCTTACCTTCTCCAAAGATCAGATAGGTAAACTATTCCTTGCTCTCCTAATTTGTTTATAGTATCATCCTTTACATCTAAATCATATATCCATTTTGACTATAAGGTGTGAGATATGAATGATGTCAAGTTTCTGACACATTATTTTCTAATTTTCCCAGAAATTTTTGTAAAATAGTTAGTTCTTACCCCAGAAGCTGAAGTTTGGGGGTTTATCAAACACAAGATTACTATAATAATT
Source organism: Myrmecobius fasciatus (assembly GCA_023553655.1). Classification (NCBI taxonomy): domain Eukaryota; kingdom Metazoa; phylum Chordata; class Mammalia; order Dasyuromorphia; family Myrmecobiidae; genus Myrmecobius; species Myrmecobius fasciatus. The sequence goes on along the minus strand of JAJPUD010000763.1, from coordinate 183,214 downwards.
GATTGTTGTATCATGTGTATCTAAACTATTCCCCTGATCTACCACTTCTATTTCTTAGCCAATACCATATGGATGACTGCTGCTTTATAATACAGTTTTAGATTTGGTACTGCTAAGCCACTATCTTTTGTATTTTTTTCATTAATTCCCTTGATATTCTTTACCTTTTGTTCTTCCAGATGCATTTTATTATTATTTTTTCTAGCTCTATAAAATATTTTTTGGTAGTTTGATTGGTATGGCACTGAACAAGTAAACTAATTTAGGTAGAATTGCCAGTTTAATCATATTAACTCAGCATACCCATGAGCAATTGATACTTTTCCAATTGTTTAGATCTGACTTTGTGTGAGAAGTATTTTGTAATTGTTTTCATAAATCTCCTGGATTTGGAGTGGTAAGTGGCACAGTGGATAGAGCACCAGCCCTGAAGTCAGAAGGACCTGAGCTCAAAATCTGGTCTCAGATATTTAACATTTCCTAGCTGTGTGAGCCTGGGCAAGTCACTTAACCCCAACTGCCTGAGCAAAAAAAAAAAAAAAAAAAAAAAAAGATAAAGGTCCTGGATTTGTCTTGGCAGGTAGACACCCAAATATTTTATTTTGTCTACAGTTATTTCAAATGGAATTTCTTTCTATCTCTTACTGCTGGTCTTCATTAGTAACATATAGAAATGATCATTTGCATGAGCTTATTTTATATCCTGCAACTTTGCTAAAGCTGTTGTTTCTCTAGATAATAGATAGACAGATTCTCTAGGATTTTCTAAGTATATCATCATATCATCTGCAAAGAATGAGTTTTACCTCACTGCCTACTCCAATTTCTTTAATTTCTTTTTCTTTTCTTATTCTAAAGCCAACATTTCTAGTACAATACTGAATAATAGTAGTGATAATGGGCATCCTTGTTTCATGCCTGCTCTTACTGGAAATGCATCTAACTTCTCCACATTGTAAATAATGCTGACTAATAGTTTTAGACAGATGCTGCATATCACTTTAAGAAAAATTCCATTTATTCCTATGCTTTCTGTTGTTTTTAATAGGAATGGGTGCTGTATTTGGTCAAAAGATTTTTCTGCATCTACTGAGATTATTATATGATTTCCATTAGTTTTGTTATTGATATGGTCAATTATGTCAATAGTTTTTCTCATATTGAACCAGTCTTGCTTCCTGGCACAAATCCCACTTGATCAGTGTATTATCTTGCTGATAAGGTATTTTAATCTCTTTGCTAATATTTTATTTTAAAATTTTGTATCAATATTCATTTGGAAGATTGATCTGTAATTTTTGTTCTCTGTTTTGACTCTTCCCAATTTAGTTATCAGAACCACATTTGTGTCATAGAAATACTTGGGCAGGATTCCTTCTTTACCTATTTTTCCAAATAGTTTACTTAGTATTGGAATTAATTGTTCTTTAAATGTTTAGTAGAATTTGTTTGTAAATCCATTTGGCCCTGGAGAATTTTTCTTAGGGAGTTGATTGATGGCTTGTTCAATTTCTTCTTCTAAAATGGAGTTATTTAAGTAATTTATTTCATGTTCTGTTAACCTGGGCAGTTTATATTTTTATAAATATTCATCCATTTTAATTAGATGGTCAGCTTTGTTGGCATTTTATTGGGCAAAATAACTCCTAAATGTTTCTTTAATTTTTTTCTTCATTGGTGATATGTTCACCCTTTTCATTTTTGATGCTGGTGATTTTTTTTCTTTCCTTTTTCTAATCAAAATTAACCAAAGATTTAAGTATTTTGCTGTTTTTTTTATAAAATCAACTCAGTTTTAATTAATTTAATAGTTTTCTTACTTTCAGTGTTATTAATCTCTCCTTTAATTTTAAAAATTTCTAATTTGGTATTTAATTGGGGATTTTTAATTTGTTCTTTTTTCTAGTTTTTTAGTTGCATACTTAATTCATTGATCTCCTTTTTCTCTATTTTATTCATGCAACTTATTCACCGAGGGGTTAAGATAAGTAAGGGAGGAGAATATAGTCAGTGCAGGGATAATGACTTATGAAAGAAGTGAGGAATCAGAGTTTTATTAGGCAGAATGATTTTTGGAATGATAAAAGATTATGATAAGAAAAAGAAATTTCAGAATTCAGGAACACAGAAATAAAATACTTGAGGTTTATAGTAAAATTATAAATATGACCATAACTGAATGTAATTAAGATGGAGTAAAATGCTAGATAGTGGGAACTGATAGAGGAATTGATAAGTTAGAAAGTTTGAGATTGTATCAATACAATGCTGAAAATTCTTAGAAAACAAGAGTTTTGGTGGAGACACCAAACCACTGAAGAACAGGAGTTTTAGCCAGGTATCAAACCACTGAAGAAAGCAAAATGTCCAGGATGGGGTGGTAAGTGATAGCCACAAGGATCTGGATGGGAAAAAGTTGAATAATATGAATCTCAAATGAAGAGAGGTTTCTGAGTGATGGCAGTAGAGTAAGAATTTAGAAGCAGCAAAGGGAAACAAGATTATTCTATTCTCTCACTATTACCAACAAGCTGAGAGAAAGTTCAATCAGTACTATTGTTGTTTTTCCTTCATTTTTGAAAAGGACCAGTGACATCACAGGGTGATATCTTGACTCATGTGTGAATTGCATTTAAGTGAGGCAGAATTGCACAAAGTCATCAGTCTCATTCTCTCTTCCAAAGTCTTTGAAGTCCAGTGGCAAGACAAAAATCAAGAGGAATGTTAATGGTGCAGTGGATGACTTTGTTGTCTTCAGTGTTTGACAAAGCTTTAAGAGTGCCATGGTGTCTGCTTCACTCATAAGCTTTGGAAGAAATTGTCTTCACACATTTTTGCCAGGGGAAGTCTTCTCATGCTTGGGGTAGACATCCCCTTAAATCACTGACAGTTTGAGAACTAAACCACCTGGTTTAGCTTTACTGGGTTATGACTATTACATATGTTAGAGATTGTTGGGTGACAGGTGAACATCAAAGATAGATGAGCAGAGCTCATCTGAAAAGGGCTAAGCAAGCTCTCACACCAGAAGTATTTGTCCTCTCTGAATACCCCATTCATCCCATCCAGGACTAGAGAGTGTGGCAAGGGATACAGAAACAGATATCAGCGAGTTACGGAAGATGGAAGGAGTGAGAAAGGAAAATTGATTAACATAGAAGCAAATTTGTTAATCATAGAGTAGGCATTCCAGAAAGCATAATAAAAGGGATGGGTAAATCTAAAAATTAAGGAATATAAAAATAAAGGAGAAAACAAATGGGGATGGAGAGTGAGGTTTGCACATGGGTAGTCTATGATTCAGAATAAATGGGATGGGCAAAGCATGAGAAGATGTGCATATACTAACCATTGAGGAATGTGTTCAGTAGCATGATGGAAATTTAGTGGGTCATATCTAAAAAGAGAGATTACAGTCCTAGTGAAGCAGAGTTTCAGAAAACATTAGCTTTGCTTGGAAGCAAGTTTGTGTCACAGGGTAGAGCTTCAGCCAAGAAGAGAACATCATAGCAACAGCTAGAGAGTTCCTAGATCACACAAATGAGATGTGGGAGGTAAAAGTGAGAATAAATTAAGCATAGCTCCATGTTCTGAATCAGAGTGCTGAAAACTTAGGAGGGAAAGTTTGTCTAGATAGCACAGTAGATAAGAATGCTCAATTTGAAGTCTGGAATAACTGAGTTTAAATCCTGTCTCAAGAAGCGAATAGTAGTGTGATGCAGGATAAATCATTTAGCTGCTGTTAGTCTCAGTTTTCTCATCTGTAAAATGAAGATAATAATATTACCTACCTTACAGAGTTGTAAAGCTTCAATGAGATTACATATAAAGTACTTTGCAAACTTTAAAGTGATATATATATATATGTACATATGTATATGTACATATATATATATATACACTAGTCATTCTTACTATTAGCCATAAAAAAGGTAAATGGCACTAATGCCATCGGAAGTTGAGATTTCCATGTTTTGTTCTCTTCCTTACTAGTATATGAGTTACAGGAAATTTCTCCACATTTCCCTATTAATGAGGGCTTTGAATAATCCTTCTTCACAACTTTTCCCATTTATCGTGCTCTTCTGTTCCAATACATTGTCTTATATATGGTTCCTTCTTGATCTTTTAAGGAAATAAGAAGTCTGTGGAGGCTCAAACTATAGACTTCTCTCCCACATTGAACCCACTTAGTGTGTGATTTTAGAGTTGAGTGGGAGATGTTATACTGGAAGAGCTATTCCTTTTGGTTTAAGATATCTCTCTTAGACTTACATGAACTGATGCTGAGTGAAATGAGCAGAACCAGGAGATCATTATACACGGCAACAACAAGACTATATGATGATCAATTCTGATGGACATGGCTCTCTTCAACAATGAGATGTTTCAAACCAGTTCCAATTGTTTAGTGATGAAGAAAGTCATACACACCCAGAGAGAGGGATATGAAATGTGGACCACAACATAACATTTTCATGCTCTCGACTGATGTTTGCTTGCATTGTGTTTCCTTTATCTGATTTTTCTTTCTTATGATACGATTTTTCTTGCACAACAATGATGTGTGGAAATATGTATACATATATTCCATTTGCCAAGTATTTTAACATAATTAACATGTAGTGGATATCCTGCCATCTAGGGGAGGGGTGGGGAGTAGGAAGGAAAAATTTGTAACAGAAAGCTTTGTAAGGGTTAATGTTTTACATTACATTAACATTACATACATATGTTTTGCAAATTAAAACAAAACAAAACAAAAAGATATCTCTCTTATTCTCTTCAATAATTACAAATTCTCTGATATCTCACCTAAAGAAAATTAACTTTTCTGTAGCTTATACCATCACAAATAATTGAAACAGCATATAACATGCTAATGTACTTTCCCCTTTTGGGAAAAATGATCATGTGAAGCTGCTGCATTTCACTTACAAAGCAGTGAAAATTTAAAACATGTTATACAGTTAGGCATTGATTTACAGGTACAATTTCTTTTCCTTATTGTTTTATAATTGAGATATAAAGTTTGCAGCACTATTTTCAGACAGATAGTTCTGTTGTAATCATTCTTGGTATTTATCATGCTTTAAAGAAGTAATACATAGCATGTTCATGTACATATAAAACCAAAAATAAATTCAGTCTTCCATTGGTTGATAGAAGACAGTCTAAATTAAAGTATGAATAACAGAATAATATCTAAAGAAATGGCTATATAATAATATGTAATCAATACCACAGATAAATACACATATATGCACATATGTGTATGTGTCATACATATATAAAGTTGTGTTCAAATACAAGTTTCCAAAGCTTCATATATATTATATCCTTTCATCTCTCCAAAAAACTTTGTGAAGACAGCGATATAAGTAATAGAATATTTATTTTACAGATTAGGAAGCAAATGCAAGGAGATTATCTGACTTGTGAAGGTTATGTAATAAGAAGGAGAACAAATATTCAAGATTAAAGTCTTTTGACACCAGATTCAGGGCTTCTTCAGAGAATCACAGAGACTCAGCATTGGATAGGGCTTCAGGAGACATCCATTTTAATCTACCTTTGGGAAAAAAAATGAGTTTCTATTGTTCCATTTAAAGCATTACCAAGTGGTCATTTAGCCTATGATTCAAGTATCAACTTTTCCATAAAAATAGCATAAGAAAGTTTCCTGAATGTTTTGCTGAAATTTATTTATGTATATATATAGCTAATCCAAAAGACTAATTGTTGTCTAGATATACAAATTTATTAAACAAGAAATTTAGGTTGGTCTGGAATGATCTTGTCTTGAAATTGTTGTAACTATTAATAATGACTGTTTCCCTTTCTGGTGGAGTATAGATCATCGTTTAAAATATGTCTATAATTTTTCCAACTATCAGTTAGAAACACTGATTTATACAATGCATATTTTATTCTCTTCCTTTTTTGAAAAAGCATTTATCTGATCTAATTCACCTATTCTGTTCTTTGCCAACCAAAGATCATTGATATCTTACAAATCACATCTTTGAGTTCTTTTAGTACCATTCAGTGTAATTTCTCAAGGAATTTCTGCCAAGATAATTGCTTGAATAAGAAGCAGACTAGCCAGCTCCCACATACTATTCCAACAATACCCTAATTTTCATGCCAGACCAAATAGTAAATCAAGAAATCAAATTAGAAACTATAGTAACTATCCAAGAATGGCACAAAAAGTCAGGCAGAAGCCCAAGGGGGATAGGAAAGATGACTACCAGAAAATCCAGTATCAGTATAGAATAGCCTCCCAGGATGACCAGAAATGAACCACAGATATTTGTAGCCTCTAGGGTACGGTGTCTAAAGGCCACAACAACACAGAACTCCCCAAAGAAAGCTTCAGCATGTATAGAAAGTCCCAAGGTAAGAGTCTTGGAAATGCTGAGGAACAGCAGTGGACAGGAGGTACTGCATCCCTCAGATAGAGACACCCAGGACCAGGAACTCTGAGATTCTTTATACTGTATCCTGAGACACAAGAGAGAACCTGAGTATCCAGTATTTTAAATCACAAAACTGCAAGGATTCCTAATCCTAGGAAATGAAGTCCAGTGCAGGAACCCAGATTTCTTAAGGCAAGACTAAAGAGGGCCCTATACTGGCATAAAATATCAGTTAAGAAATTAAAACTTTAGAGATGGTTGTCAACCAAAACCCCAATCAGCACACACACAAATTTATTGCAAATCTAAAGACCTCCCAAGGGAAGAACAAATAACTCCCAAACAAATGCAAGCAGACACTCAGAGAGAAAAAAAATGTGTTTTCCACAAGGACAACATGACTTCCTACAAAAATGAGGGAAGAGAGAATAAAATAGAATCTCTTGAGGAAAAAAATAAAGGGATAATAAGTATCTTAAAAAGGAAACTGGCAAATCTTACTTAACTTACAGAATTACTGATGCCAGAACAGCCCAAACAGAATCAATTACTCTTGATACAGTTAAAAAAATGTGATAAAAGAAAAAGATTGAAAAAAATTAAGAAAATGTAAGAAATCTAATACTCTGGGGAAAATACTTTATTATGTATCATTTATTAATGTTATCTGAACCTAGCTTTATGTAGCTAGAAACTGTCTAACCTAAAAACTTATTGTAGAGGCCAGACTGGCCTCAGAGATACTCCAGATGCCTATAGAGAATGCTTAGCTCACACCTGGGTCTTGAATCCACCTAATGTTTGTGTCTTAGGTTCCCTAAATTGGACTCTAAATCTGAATATTTATACTTAAATCTCATTCCACCATAATTTGTTTGTGCTTACTGATATACATATCAATAGAACTTGTCTAGAAATTTTCCTGCTTAGCTTATTCTGGTTGTCTGAACCCTATAAATCTCAAAGACTGGACAGGAGCCATCCTTTCGTCTGGCTTTCTCCTTTACCAAATGACCAAGCAAATTTCTTTCTATAATTATTTCAGATTTGGGGGCTCATTCTCTTGACCCACAATAACAAAATTAATTGACTTGGAAACATGTCAAGAAGAAATCATTTAAGAATTAGTGGATTTTCTGAAAATCATGATATAAAAGACCATAAATAAACCATAAAATAAAAAGTTATAAATGAAAATTGCCCAAGTCTATTAGCAACAGAGGGCAAAATGAAGATAGAAAGAATTCATCAATCTCTTTCTAAAATGAACCTTAAAAGGAAATCTTAGCAATATTATAACCAAAAGCCAGAACTCCTATATCAAGGTAAAAAAAAAATATTTCAAGTATACAGTCTCCACTGAACCACCTGCTGCTTCAAATCACTTAACTTCTTTCAGTTTCAGTTTCCTTTTCTATAAAAATAATAACAGCTTCAAATTAGAGGAACATAGGACAGTTTACCTCTCAGATCTGTGGAGATGGAATAAATTTATGTCCAAAGAAGAACTGGAACTCTTAATTGAAAACCAGATAGATAACTTTGACTATATTAAGTTAAAAAGTTTTTGTACAAACAAAACTAATGCAGACAAGATTAGGACAGAAGCAATAAATTAGGAAATCATCTTTACTTTTAAGGGTTCTGATAAAGGCCTCATTCCTAAAATATATAGAGAATTGTCTCATATTTATAAGAATGCAAGTCATTCTCCAATTGATAAATGGTCAAAGGATATGAACAGATAATTTTCAGATGATGAAATTAAAACCATTTCTAGTCATATGAAAAGATGCTCCAAATCACTATTGATCAGAGAAATGCAAATTAAGACAACTCTGAGGTACCACTACACACCTGTAAGATTGGCTAAAATGACAGGAAAAGATAATGATGAATGTTGGAGGGGATGTGGGAAAACTGGGAAACTGATACATTGTTAGTGGAACTGTGAACGGATCCAACTATTCTGGAGAGCAATTTGGAACTATGCTCAAAAAGTGATCAAACTGTGCATACCCTTTGACCCAGCAGTGTTTCTATTGGGCTTATATCCCAAAGAGATCTTAGAGGAGGGAAAGGGCCCCACATGTGCAAGAATGTTTGTGGCAGCCCTTTTTGTAGTGGCTAAAAACTGAAAACTGAATAGATGTCCATCAGTTGGAGAATGGCTGAACAAATTATGGTATATGAATGTCACGGAATATTATTGTTCAGTAAGAAACGACCAGCAGGATGATTTCAGAGAGGCCTGGAGAGACTTGCATGAACTGATGCTGATTGAAATGAGCAGAACCAGGAGATCATTGTACACGGCAACAAACAAGACTATATGATGATCAATTCTGATGGACATGGCTTTCTTCAACAATGAAATGTTTCAAACTAGTTCCAATTGTTCACTGAAGAAAGCCATATACATCCAGAGAGAGGGATATGAAAAGTGGACCACAACATAACATTTCCATGCTCCCTATTGATGTTTCCTTGCATTGTGAATCCTTTCTCACATTTTTTCTTTCTTGTAGATATGATTTTTTTGCACAGCAAGATAAATGTGGAAATGCGTATACATACATTTGATTTGTCAAGTATTTTAATATAATTAACATGTAGTAGATTTCCTGCCATCTAGGGGAGGGGTGGACCTGGGGGGGGGAAATTTGTAACGGAAAGCTTTGTAAGGGTCAATGTTGAAGAATTACCCATTCATATGTTTTGCAAATAAAAAGCTTTAATAAAAAAATAATAATAACAGCTTCTAATTCATAGGACTACTGTGAACATCAGTGGAAATGGAAAATCCTAGGCAAACCTTAAAGCACTATCAAAATATTGACTATTATTATCTTTATACTAAATTTGTGATCTGTTTTTTGAATAATTTTCTAATTTTTCTTTCTGCCTATATTATAGACAGTATACTGTCTATACTAGTATAGAAAGTTTTTCCAATGGTCTATAGTATATTCATAAAATAATATTATCTCTGGCATCTCATTTATTCTTACCAAAAGGTCCTTAATTACTTTCTTCACTTCTCTCTTTTTCTCAAGGTTCCTGGAGCCCTATAGGAATATGTCTTTTTACCATACCAAATTATTTTACCTGCTTCATCTTATTTTTTCAATTTCTTTTGAATAGAGTACATACCATTCCAGAGCCACAATTTAGTCATGAATTCCATCTTATCAGGACTCAGTGATACATAACAGGTTTCCTTACAACTTGAAACCTGTAATTTAAGAAAAAAAAAAGAAAATAGCTCCACTCGAGGGTTATTGGTTTTAATTTGTTTTTATCCAAGACTTAATAATCTCTAGTCATACCTCTAAGTTCCTTCTAGAACCTATACTCACATGACACAAGAAGTGAATAATGATCATTAGTACAATGTAAGAAACTTACAGTTTTTCATTTTGTCTTTGTATCACAGAGATTAAAATAATGTATATGTAAACCTTGTGACTAAGTGTTTTGGCAAATGTTTTTGTCTGCCAGGCCTTTTTTTTTTTTTACCAGATCAGGGATTCAATTGCTAGGATATTTTGACTGGATTTTTCCAAAAGGATAGGATGAAGTAGCTATCTGCTCTGTTGTCTTTAATGGGTAGTTAGCATATTCCTGATGGGTCTAATGCAAAGAGGAGGAAACAGAACCTGATCCACAAACAAAACCACAAGGTCTACATCATAGCCACCTCTTAATGCGTGGTATATAGCTTAATACAAAATACATAAGGAACAAATTGCACTTTCAAGTACATTAGCTCCTTTCACCCTAAAAATAACTCCAAAGACAGGAACAGTATTTGTTAGTATCTTGGTTTTAGAAATGTGATAACTGCACTACAGGAAAACTAAATTATTCAAACTAAATGAAAAAGATATTCTTGTCCTGTAGATCTTTAGGGTACCTGCTTAAATTAATAAGTACTTCAATATTTCAGCAAACTATGATATAAAAAGATATAATCAGGAATATAATTCCTGCCAATGCAGAACACAACTTCTCTTTGATTGATACAAAATCTTCAAAAATGGCTGTTACTTAACATGTACATGTATGCATGAAAATGCAATGTACAGTACATATATAGCACACAAAGGTGTGTGCATATTTCATATTGACATAGTATAATACATGTAAATGCATATGTAGGCATGAACTCACAATATACATATGCACACACAGCACACACATACACATATGCATATATGTTATCCTGTGGCCAAACTAGTTATAAACTTCTCTAAGTTGATCCTTATATGCATGACACAGAGTTTATCATTAGACATAGGATTCAAAGCCATCTCCAGGTAGGGGTGGGATGTAGGAATTTCCAGAAGTTATAATTTGCTGACATAGCCTTTGAGAATTCAAGATCACCTAACAATGTCATGAGATATTAGAATAAGGTTTTTTTGGAGAATTAATAAATATAATTTATAATTGACACATTGATTGTGCATCCAACATTCTCGAAACCTCTGTTCTGGAAAACAATTTGAAATTATGTAAGAAAAGTCACCAAATCTATAGAGTTATAACCTAGTCTTTGACCCAGCACTTTGATCCATTACTAGAGATGTAACTGAAGCATGTCAAAGATAGAAATAAAGGCCTCATATATATTAAAATATTCAGTAGTAACATCTCTGTAGTAGAAAAAATTGAAATAGTAGATGTCTATCAAATGGCAAATAACTAAACTAATTGTTATATGTAGATATAAAAGAATAGTATCATATCATAGTAAAAAAGGAATAAGAGAAATTCAGAGAAGCATGAAAAACCTTGCATGAACTGATTCTGAGCAAAACATGCAGAACCAGGAGAATAATTACAAAATGATTATATAGCATAAATGAAAATAATACAAGCTGCACAGCTCAGATTCCTTGCAATGGCTAATCTTCGTCCCAGACACCAGATAATGAAACACATTTTTTATTAATGCAATCATGGATGAGAGCAGAATGTTTTCAGAGATCTTATCTTTGCTCTCTTTTCAAGTTCTTGTGCTGAACTCTTTTTAAATTATTATAAAGCACAGTTCAATAATGAAGTATATATTAGGAAATTATTGTTATAAAATATAAAATGAATCAAAAAAATTTAAAGTGCTTGTAACCCCTTTGTTCCCTTAAACAGGGTAGCCATTCCCTTTGTCACTCCATTTATTTTAGTGATATTTTCATAAAGAATACAAAGCAATATCATCCCATTTCAATTCCATGTTAAGTATAACTATAAAGTAAATAAACTGATTCCACACATAACCCCACATAAAACCACACATAAAAATCAGCTTTCATATTTTATATCAAAGAGCATATCAATTTTTCTTTTAAAGTTAAAAATCATCTGCCCTCAAACTGAAGACAACATATGCATCAAATATACTGACAACTGTGTTCTTTCCTACCCTGACTCCTTTGAGCTTCTGTTGCTTAAGAGGCTGCTAATGATCACAACTATTGTCAGCTCTGCCTAATGGGCAGCTGTTTAAGCTTCAGAGGCAGACATTAGAACAAACTGCCTTGCTGGGAGGAGGGTTTATCTTTACTACAAGTATAAGCAACAATCTGAATTTTCATTCAGAAAAATTCATATTATCCCATGTTCTGGTTCTGCTAATACTCAGAAAGTACAGCACAATGTCCTCAGAAGTAAAAGGAAGCAGTAGAATATAAAAATTCCTTGAGGAAAAGATCTATTTTTTGCTTTAAACTGGTATCACCAGCACTTAGTATACTGCTTTGTCTGTAGTAGGTGCTTATCTGTGGTAAATGGTTAATCAATATATGTTGAATTGAATTATATTTACATATAGTGTATTTATTCAGGTTTTGTATGACAGAGGAGAATAAATTGTGAACTGATACATTATTCTATGGCCATACCATCACAGAGACACATAAATACAACAATAAAAACATTCAATTAAGACATGAAACAATGTAGATAACAAGGAAAAGAATCTGCATCCATGAACAAAGAGATGAAATCTATTATGCTCCATGGTAATTATAATCAAATTCTCTTTCAATGCTTACTTTCACTCCATAATAGCAAGAAGACAGTTACTTTGGAACTCATAGTTCCACTGGTGGATACTAAGTATGCAATAATGTCTACTGCTTGTAGTGTTTTTCCGGTGTTTTCCTAGGGCCAGGTTAGAGAATAGCTGAAATCTTTTTCCTCAGGTCTGAAGTATAACACCCCGGTAGTTATTTTCTCTTTTTCCTTTTGAGCTCATCTCCATATCTTGCCTTTCCTGTTCACAATACATCTATTCTATCTTTAAAAAACAAAACGAAACAATGGTGGATAAAGCACCAGCCCTGCATTGAAGAGGACCTGAGTTCAAATGCAGCTTCCAATTCTTAATACTTATTATGTGACCCTGGGCAAGTTAGTTAACCCCAATTGCCTAGCATAAAGAAAGAAAGAAAGAATAAAGAATAAATAAATAAAAGAATAAACAAAATAAAACAAAACAAACAGCCTACCTGACACAGCACTTCAATTAAAGCCCTTGTCTGGTAGTATCACTATATTCTAAGCTCACATAAAGCTCTCGTTTCTCAAATGTGTAGACCAAAAAAGTTCTGAATGAGCAATGTTCTCCTAAACAAAATCATGAGAAATGAAATCCCACAGATATACCTATTGCATAGAAACTGTATCTGATTCTTCTGGGCAGCAGAAATAGGGAGAAGAAAAGTATATAGGAAAGCTTTCAGTGTGCTGTTAAAGTTGATAGATGGAGGAAGATAACACTATGAAATATATCAGTCCTGTGATTTCATTGGTACATGGAAAATCTGAGTAAGTAAATTCCCTCTACTAATCCAAGTCAGCAATTTCTCTGTAACTTATTGCCTAAGAGAGTTGCCTAGAGCAGAGGCATCATATACCCATTTCCCTGCCCTATACAGTCTTGGAGGCAGTCTAAACCAGTTGAAAATATCATAGGAAATAATAAAATAAATAAAAATAAGATAGAGCACAGGTAGTATTGTCATTTGGTTTTCTAGGTCAATGTAAGGCTGCAGGTATCCTAATGAACAGTATGCTAGTCTCTTTTCAATTTGAGTTTGACACCACTTGCCTAGAGCACTGAGAGGTTAAACCCAGAGTTGGGGCACAACTTGAATCCAGATCTTCCTAGCTCTTAGGCCATTTCTCTATTCATTATATCATGCTGCCTCTTTAGGAACATGTATATATAACCCTATGATAAACACCACACATCCATGTATCGTACTTGGTAAACAAATCCCAAGAAATATCCAAAATAAGGCAGAAGCAGTCAACAATCTCTTCAGTTCTAAATGTCACTAGTGGACTTAAGAAATTCCTGTGCTTGACACTTGGTGTTATTGACAGACCCAAGATATAAATAGAGAAAAAAGAGAAAGAAAGGAAGGAAGAAAAGAAAGGGAAAAAACTTTGTTTTACCAAGTACTTTCTGCAATTTCAAGGATTAGTAGTATTGTTATCTACCTTTTATAGATAAAGAAACTGAGGCACTGTGGAATTAAATGACTTGTCTGAAGTCATACTGATGTTAGAAATAGGAATTAAGTCCAATTTGAATCTCTCGATCTCTTTAAAAAACCAATTCCTTCTGATACTACTCCTAGTCCATAATACTATATATATTTAGGGAAAGTTGGGAAGAGACAAAGATTTTAGACTTTTTATAATTGTTCTTTAATAATATTTGCATATATAACAATGCCACCAGAGAATTAGTATTATGTAGAGCTATTTTTTTTCTTTTTTGTTTTTGACACACTAAATACTGAGTGTCTCCTTGCATGTGAAGTATAAACTTAGAGGACATATACCCCTTGCTGAAGTGGTAACTTCATGACGGATTCTGCACATAGGACTAAGAACCCAAATGTATACATGTATAATAATAGGTAATACTCTTAAATACTTTTTCAAACAATTATAACTGGCATTAAATTTTCAAAGTACTATAAAGATACAACTCATTTCCTAAAATTTTCAGATCCAGGCTTATAAGGATCAGGTTGAAAATTGGGAGTAAACTCTCAAATTATTTTCTTTGCCTGATTAGGACTCCATACCTAAAAATAAAACCCATGTCTAGGTCTCCACAGATATATTTCAAAGGGTCTTCAGTTCCCATGTAAAGGTAATTACACAGGATACAGGACAGACTTTATCTCACCCAATAGACAGAATTCTTCTACAAACATAAAAGACTCATAGTAGCACACAAACAATTGAAATATCTTTCTTCCTGATCCATATGAGTCCTGCCTTCTACCTATATATATGTGTGTGTGTGTGTGTGTGTGTGTGTGTGTGTGTGTGTGTACTTTAAGACCAATAGTGACACTCTATGGTTTGGACACCCCTGAAGGGGAAATTAATTTGAGGATACATGGTTCTCTTCTCTTGGGGCCACAGGTTTAAGAACAAGCACAGCTGGAACATCCTTTTTACCCTTTTGGCTGGTTCCAGGAAATCATGGTTATTTAAGATGTGTCAAATTCAAGGCTTTTGTTAACGTTTTCTCTTAAGGGGAAATAAAGCTCTTATAATTGAACATTCAACAAAAAGAGGTTGTTTTACTATAACACAACAAGAATAACAAAGATACGGTGATAGCCCCCTTTGTCTTCATATAGCCAACAGGGTGGGATGGTGGCTCCAAAACAAGTTTGAGGGATACTGAATACATAGGCTGGACTTTATATGCCTTTAAGTTACCCAGAAGCTGGTTTTAAGGGAGGAAGAAACTAATCAGTTCTTTTGGCAATTTTGTGGTCTTTTAGGAAAAACTGCTCCCTGTCACAGGGAAATGGGGTACTCTGGCTCTATCACAGGGATCCAGCAACTAGTTTCTATAACATTTCCCACTGAAATTGCTGTTTCTTAGACTCAGAGGCTCTGCTAATTGTTTCTCCATGACTGGTATCTCTAGGACTCAGGAAGCGATTGGTAGTGAGATGAGGAGAGCATTTTACTCAATATTCAAGAATCATCCCTTCCTAGCCAGATCTTTGGTTACTGATCTATACTCAGTGTTTTCTTGTTATGTCTGGAAAAGTCAGGCAGCTAATAAGCATTTTTTTGCAGGTCTTTCAAAAGTCTAGAATAAAGTGTTGGCTCTGATTCACAATAAACTGAGCCAATCAAATCACCATCAATCGATAATGAATAGGTGGGCCAAATGGATGAGTTCCCATTCTTCATAGAGAAATTCATGCCAAGTAACCCCCAAAACACACCAAGAAACTTCCTTGACAATGAGATTATAGATTTAGAACTGAAAGTCACTTAGATGACATCTAGTCTAATTTTCTAATTTTCTGATGATTTAATACTCATTATGGTTAGGTAAATTGAGCACAGCTAGACAATCAATCAATCAGAAGGGATTTCTAGGTATCTATTACATACCAAGCACTGCTCTAAGTGTTAATAATAAATGGCAGAAATTTGAACTCTGGTCTTCTGATGCAAAAATCTAACAACTTTTTTATTTTTACATTAATCCTGAAAATAGGTATTATAATTATTGTCCTCATTTTATGGAGTAGGAAACTGAGGATGAGAAATTAAGCAACTTACCCATATATATGTTTTGCAAATAAAAAGCTTTAATAAAGAAAAAAAAGAAAAACAAAACAAAAAAAGAGAGAAATTAAGCAACTTTCTTAGTCTTGTACAGCCCTCATATATATATATATACAAATATGTATATATATATATATATATATATATATATCTGACTAAGACACCAGATCTTTCTGATTCCAAATCCATCCTCTTTCCAATAGGCCATTGAAGGTCAAGTATTATTATTCTGAATTTTAGCTGTGGTAACTGAGATCCAGAGTTTAATTGACTTAAAGAAATTCATACAAGGAAGAGACTGTTCTGGTTTCTTAGTGTAGTCTCTACTTCATTATGTTGTCTTTGTTTCAAGAGAAAAGGTTAGTAAATAAAATTCAATTAATACCAAGAATGTGGATTTTCTGATTAAAAGGGTTATATATGTATATGTATAAAATCGTAACTACACTTACATAGAAATGGATTAACCAAGACTTTTTTTCCATTCCTCCCTACATACATGCTACCACCACCACTACCACAACAACAACAAAAAAGTCAAAGCAACTTGTCAGACTACATATGCTATTTATGGTTCTCCTCTACTATGTTAAGACTGGTTTTCTACTGGAAGAAAAAGGGATACTGTGTTAGGATAAAGTTTCTGCACACACAGCCATTCACTAGCAAAATATAATTCTGGAATCAAGCCAGGTTTTACTACTGAATAGCTTTACTGATGGCATAAGCCTAATCTGCAACCTGCCACAGTTTAACATCTATTGTGCTGTTGCTTCAGGGATATATTCTCTAATGATTGAGACATCAGTTAATGGGATTTCTCCATTAGTGCAAATAAAGATGCTGGATGACAATGTTTTTATTCTACCATACAGACAGTCTGAAATGAAAAGAAATTAACCTAAGCCTAAAATAAATCAGGCTGTGGTCAAGTAAAATGTTTTCTAACATTTTAATAAATTTTAAAATAAGAAATGTAATCATGGCAAAGTAAAGAACTTGCCCTTTGTGGGAGGGAGCTTAATTAAGGAGGTACCCAGCTGGCTTCATTAAATGTGGTCCTAAGAGCCAATATTTAATTTTAATCTCTTCATGCTCCCCTGCAAATCCAATTCCACTCAAATTTTGCCTAGCTAAGATGATGGGTTAGCTTGTTCTTAAAAGTGAACATTTCAATATTATGACATTTCAGATTATTTCAGGAAAAGAAATCTATCATACATCTTGATTCCAAATGGTAGCCATATGGACTACAATCATTTCAAAACACAGATATTTCCTTTAGACACACAAAGCAAATATGTAGAGATTACCTTCACCATATTGACCATTTAACATCTTTTATGATTTCCTCTTTTAATTGGGTCATTTAAAAGAGATTAACATTTTTCTTCTTAACTAAAAATATGTATATTCAAAATAGCTAATTAGTCAGATAGATTATCACATTTTTTTTCCTTTCACGTTGTTTTTAATAATTGGAGAATTTGTGTGGATTGTTGACTATATTTGCTTTCTTTGACCAAGTTATTATGTTACTCCCCTAGTAGTCAGTTAGCTAAGCACATAAATCACTTGATTCTTCCAGATTACTATGATTTAGTATATATTGCTAAAGTATAATACGAACTTGAACATAACTAAAAATTTGTAAGTGATTGAGATAATTATAATTAATAGTACTCTAACAACCTGGGAAACTGTTTTAGGAAGTAAACTGAGATTTGAACATCAGAATATGAAGCAATGAAACTATCTAATGAGTATATTATATTTTATCTTGTTCCTGTATCATCACTATAATTCCCTTCAGCTCCATGACTTCTGGCAATCCAGGCCAGGGACTGAGGTCATCCTTTTGCTGGTAATCTTCCCCTTTTATATAGAAAATCTTCTTGCTTCAAGTCAGCTTTGACTGTGAGTGCTAAGGACTCTGATCCTAGAGCTCATGAGGCTGTCCTCAAAATCAGAAAAGTTCATGTCAAAGTTGTTGTTCAATTACTCTTGTTCTACAAAGAAGCAAAAAAGAAATAACAGTTCATACATCCCTACAGATGCCTTATGCTTAGAAATACCCCAATGGTGGTAACTAGGTGGCACAGTGCATAGAGCACCAGCCCTGAAATCAGGAGGACCTGAGTTCAAATCCGAGCTCAGACACTTAACATTCCCTAGCTGTGTGACCCTGGGCAAGTCACTTAATCCCAATTGCCTCAGCAAAAAAGCACACACACACACACACACACACACACACACATACACAAGCAACATGATGCCAAGATGAAGATAAGTTGTCATCCCTTTCTCTCACCCTTCACCAGAAGTCCAGGTTGGGAGTTACTTGTCACAAGTTCCAGATATGTGGGACAGTGACCCTAATCCAAATTAAAATCAGAGACTCTTAAAATTAAAAATTTTTTTAAAAATTTAAAAAAGGATTTATCATGATCTCGTAAGAAAGGGCAGGTCCCAACAAAGTGTCAGTAGAGGAGTACAAACTGAAAACTGCAAAACACAAGATTAAATAGACCCTAAATGCAGAACCTCCCATCCCCCTTTGACCTTTTCTCTCATTGAATGGGGGAGTCCAGGCTTACATTTAAACATAGAAATCTATCCCGGAAACAAAAGAATAAATAGCAAACTCTTAATTCAAATTTCCCTAGAATACTGCTATACAACCAGATATTTTTGGATGAGAGAATTCTGTTACCTGAATTCCCAAAGCCGAATTCCCAAACTATTGAAAGAAATAGTTAAATGCTAATTAAGAAGTGTGTGGGGGAGGGGACAGGAAGGGAAATGTTCATCTAAGACAATCAAACACCTGCAGCTTTTTAGCTATACCTCAATTTGTTTTTGCAAAGTCTCAAGTCATAGTTCAAAGTTACATTCCCATAAGAGGTCTTCACTCAGTTTACCCCATTCACAGAAAAGGTCCAGAACAGCTTAGAGGAACCTGCTATTATTCTTTTCATTGGATATGATATTTTTAACTTTTAATATTTCATACTCACAAAAAGGGCTAGGCTAATTTTAACCATGTCAATGCATTGTAGCACTACAGAAGGCATACAAATTAATTTATATGCAATCTGTTACTTTTTCTTGTAGTCATTCTGATGAGGCTTAAGACACCCCCAACAATATTAGGGTCCCTGGGTCAGTGTTGAAGATATGCAAAAGAATTTGCAAACTCAATTTGTCTCCAAATTAAGGGGCAAAGATTTATTTCGCTGCTAACTGTGGGCTAAATTCCAAATGAATTTAGCAAAGAACCAGGAGCAAAAAGATAAATTTAGAGAAAAAAGATAGAAAGATCAGATGCTTCAAGTCACTGATATGCTAATTTTATGGCTTAGAGGTAGAATTGAGGATAGGTCTTAGATGTGGAGTTGAATTGTCTCAGAAACTTTGTTATTACAGAGCAACAGATTGTTATCTGACAACCAACCTTGTTTATGGTATTCCCAAGGCTATCAACTCCACTCTAACTAGCCTAACTCACCCACAAACTAATCTTATTGCCAGGTTATAGACCTTTGGTAAGTCAAATAACAGCTTCAGGCTGTTGACACTTCTTAGAGAAGATTGAGGCCGAATTTTGAGAGGAAGAGAGGCAGCTTAACAATTATTAAGGAAAAGTTGTTTATCCTTTGTTCTGGAAGTGGATCAAGACTTTAGGGAGGTGATGCCACAAGGTGCAAGTGAATTGAATTTGAATGAGGGAGAGTGGTACAAGGTCCCCTATCTCACTTTCCCCTCCAGAGCCCTCTGGGTCCAGTGGCCACATACAGATCAAGACTACTAGAAATAGCCCTGGATAAAATGGGATAAAATCTTTTCAAGCTCAAGTCTAGGTCTGTTTGACTGAGGCAATAACCATTCCACGATTAAGGATAGTTAGCAATTGAGGCAAATGTAAATAAATAAATGAGTCTGGGAGGGGAAGACCCTCAGGGTTTCTGGTCAAAGCAGAAAAGATTGCTATTTACATTCTATCTGAGTCAATCAGGACCCAAACAATAACCAAATGGAGCTTGGCCTAGAAAAAGAAACCTCCAGGGAAAGAAGGCTGTGCTTCAAGTTGTAATAGACTAAGTAAATAGCACACCATATTGATTTAAGCCAGAATTGTATAACTAAATATAAGGCATTAGGTAGGAGTTGGGAGTGGAATTCATCCCAATGGTCCAAACTAGAGAAGTAAGTGAGAATACTCCAGGGTAAGCAAGATGACAATTGGTCTCATACAAATTCTTTACCCAATAGAATATTTTCCTATGAGCATTGGGATGGTCTTGGACATGACCATAAATTCTAGCACATTACTTCCCTGTGGCTTTTGACTTAATCGAATTGACATCAGTAAAGGGGGAGGGAGAGAAAGAAGGGATCAGGTTAGAATAGAAGGAAAGAAGGGTGAGAGACAAAAAAAGGCAATGGGCCAAGAGATAATGTCCTTTGACTCTTGATGAAATATATTTTGTGAAGGTCAAGAGATAACTAGGAAACAGACTTTATTCCACAAGCTTTAAAAAAAAAATATGTGATAATATTGTTGGAATTAGTACTTAGTGTCCCAAAGCTACTTTTTTTTTATGGATAATGTTGGAGGCAAAGGAGTATAGTGTGAGAAACAAAATATCTTACCAAAAATTCCACTGACTCAATGAAGAATTCAGGAAAGATTTATTTCACATTCTTGTAAGAATGGGTGCCTAGATGAGTAGACATACCTTTGAAGTTCCAAAAGCAGCATTTTATTTCCTATCCTGATTCCCCAATAACTGGATGTTACAGATGTTGTATGACATGAATCTCCACCCCTCATAACCCTTGTAGCCAGTCCCTGCCCTAAAAGAGCTTACTTTCTAGAAAAGGGGGAAGGTAATAGAAGAGGGCTAAAGACAAAGAACAAAAGATTCTTTTCAAATTTCAGGCAGGCCATCATTCCAGAATATAAAAGTCAACCCCTGTCCCCAAGGAGCTTGCATTCTTTTGGTGGAAGATAACTTCCACCCCTGATTATTCTTTGATGTCCTTACGGGTTTCAGTTTTCTAATTTAAGTTTTATTTCTCTGATTTTATTTTCGTAACTGTGAAAAACAGATGCTCATCCATTTCTCACAATTCCTCCCTTTTTTTCTTTTTTAATAATTTGGTTTCCACATCCTTTTCTCACCCCTTCAAATTTGGCTAATTTTTTAACATTCCACTTCATAAAAGTCTATTAACCTCTGCAAAGATCTCCTTACACAGGATGGATAATTAATGCCTGAATTCTCAGCTAATTCTTTTTACAGGGTTGTATTAAGAATGAAACTACTTCCAATTGTAACATGTTTCCTCCTTTTTTGCCAATAACTTTTCTACAGTCATTCTATTTTCCTATGCTATTCTGCTAGTGGCATCTAATCACTCTGCAATTCCCTTCACTGCTTCTCTGGTGTAACTTATCCAATAATATTTACTCACCAGAGTAGGAATGACCCAAATCCAGAAGTAGATTCCTAGCCTTGAATTCATTAGTTATTATCCTTGACTTAATTCTTCCTCATTCAGTCTTACTTTCTTCTTCGAATGCCAGGGTAAAAGGAACAGTCAAATGGGTCAGTGCAGAGGTGCCCACTTTGTTTTCAGGCAAAGCGGGTTTGAGAACTCTATCTCCACCATACCACCCAAGGTTTGCTTGGGGTGTGCTCATCCCTGAGAAATTGCCAGTTACACTCAGTTACATTTTAGATTCAGGTACTTGCCACTACAGTCCCTAGATTTTCAAATCTTTCACCCTGCTATGAGAGGCAAGATGATTGCGGTAAGGGACTTGTATAAAGCATTGCAATTCTCCCCAGAAATGTTATTTTGGGAACAAGAGGAATTCACTCTCATGTTTTTCCATACCCAAAGGGAATGGTACTATCTGGGCATGGAGCAACCTGTAACACAAACACAGAAATTGCTTTTTGTTCACACTCTTTACAGAGTACTTTACCAATTCTACCCAGGCATTAGTGTCTATCACTTGCCTTAAGTCCTTAACTTGATTCCAGATCTTCCTAAGAGATCCAGACCTATTACGCTTTGATCAGCATTTTCTAAATGTTCAACCCTTAAAGCAAACCAAACATTATTCCAAATTGGACAGATGGATGGTTCCATAAAATCCTCTCTCTTTCTATTAAGATACAAATAGTTGTTGTACCTACTTGTTTACAGCTAGTCAAGCCTCTATAATTCTATAATTTGGCAAACATCAAACTATATTGTTTGTGGGGTGTCTTTCTCAGTAATATTAACCTAAATCTTAACCTGATGTCCCCATCCTAAGTCTCAAATACTAGTGTAGCAGGGGAATAGCATTAATCCTATATAACCTACCCCCTTCACAGAATTGATAGACTCCTTACAGGGAACCTACAATAGGGTTTGGGTAGTTTGAGATCCACTCACCAACCAGTTCCAGTTCCTTTCCAAGAAAACAGAGCCCAAAATCCTTTGGGGTATGGGGCCATGATGTCATCTTCTAAAACTATTTCCTGCTGAGAATGAGCATTGAGCTGGATCATCCTACAGGGTCCCACTTGGAGAGTTTTGAGCTGATTGAAGATCCAGTGGGTTGAGTCAGATAACTGAAGCTTCTCAATACAACTGTCTAGTACTGGTCATTTGAAGGTGAATTGCTCAAAGCCTGGAGGATAACAAGCTGAAAAGCATCATATCTTTTAACAGGGACTACATTATAATCCAAAAGCAATTTTGAGAAAGGGGGAATCCCATCCCATCAGAATAAAAGGTTTTCACAGAATCCTTCTTTTCTTTTAGTATAAATTATTCAAAAGAAAACATGTTTATGCCACAGGACACACAAAAGAAACAAATGTTATTACCACATTAGTAACAAACTTAAATAAAATTGACTTTCCCATTGTTACAACAATAGTTCATAGATTATATCCCTCTAAGAAAACCTGAATACACTAAAATCCTCTTTTCTAAACCATACCAAAGATGTTTCAGCTTCAGTTTCGATAATCAATAAAATAATATTTCCCACAGACAGTTGTATCAATTGTTCTTACATTTTCTAAACCTTTAAGGACTTTATTTCAATACATCTAGCAACAGATAGAAGGGAGGCCAAATACTCATTTACCTAATTATAAGACATATGACTATATATTTTCAGATCGAAAACACCAATATATTACATATTTGAACTGTGCTTATGTTTTCTACTGACCACTTACTCTGATTGCAGAAATTTGCTGTAAGATGAAAAAGAACTATCTATCCCATGTGTCTGCAGAGTGTGACCAAAACTAGACACAGGACTGTCAGGTTAAAATCCTGCTCTAGGTACTTCAAGAAAGCTATAGATAATATTTGCTATCATATTCATTAAACAATGAGATCATGATGCATTTAAATAATTTTTCTGAAGACAGATGGAAACCTTGGTAGAAGTAATCATTTTCAGAGAACTTGCAGTTCTAACAAACTTCTCTTCAAGTTCCTTGCATTGCTAAGCAGTAGAATCTTTGATACAGCATCACAAACGACTTTGTCTTAAAACAACCATAAGCTTAGGTGTTCCAAATCACTATTGATCAGAGAATGTGGCTCTCTTCAACGATGAGATGTTTCAAACCAGTTCCAATTGTACAGTGATGAAGAAAGCCATCTACACCCAGGGAGAGGCCTGTGGGACCTCAACATAGCATTTTCACACTCTCTGTTGATGTTTGCCTGCATTTTGCTATGGGCTTTCCACACACACACAACACACAGTGATGAGATCTTCAATGTCAGGTATGGGTAACAGAAGAATTGATCCCTGAGGCAGGCAGGGAGAAGGCTCTAATAGAGATCAGTTTAACTCCTCGGTTCCATCCTCTGCTAAGGTCACTCAGTCCAAAATCCAAGCCATTTCAGCTGACTGACATGGAAGACAAAACCCAGACTCACACTCACACACAAACACAAACTGCTTTTAAATTCCTTTTCTGTGTAGTACAGAGTTGTTCCTTCCCTGCTTCCTGGAGAACCTCTACTCTTCCTACACCCCACTTCTTTACTTCCCCCCTAGAGTTTCTTGTAAATGTCTCTTGTGCAGATCCTTCTAGGATGGAGATCTTCACATTTCAGTGATTCCAGATCACTAATATTTACTCAACTCCAGATTTCCCCACATCATCTCTCTTTCAGGACTATATGAGAATATCTCTCATACTGGTAACCATATAGGAAACTAGGAGTTTCCACTCCTTGGTGCCTTTAAATCCCCCATTTTACCAATCTTTCTGACACCACAGACCCCATAAAATGGTTCCAGCCACCAAAAGCAATACTAGATAGTTCAGGTTACCTTTGGTTAGTGCAAATAGTTGCCTGGCTGCTGAAGAACATACTCTACTTCCTTTCCTGATTTCCTGAATTCATCAGTGACCTTTCTTACCAACATGGTCTTGGGGTCTTGAATAGTCTATGAGTGGGGGACACCAGAGCCAAGCCACAAGGCTATTGAAATCAATGGGATTCCTTTCCTTGTGTTTTGACAGGGGCCACCCTGAAGTCATAATGTCTAGATCTCAGATCCATTTGAAAGAAACAAACTCCACTAACTGATGAATGCAGGAAAGATTGATTTTACATTTTGCAAGAATTGGTGCCTACATGAGTAGACACACCTTTGAAACTCCAAAGGCAGTATTTAATTTCCTACGATGAAGCATAAATCCCTCCCGATTCCCCAATAATTGGATGTTACAGAAGTTACATGACATGAATCTCTACCCCTCATTACATAGCCTGTACCTGCCCCCAAGGAGCTTATATTATTTTAGGGAAAGATAACCTCTGTCCCTTATTCCTTGATGTCCTTGTGGATTTAAGTTTTCTAATTTAAGTTTCATTTCTCTAATTTAATTTTCATAACTGTGAAAACCAAATGCCCATCCATTTTTCACAATAGCAAAAAGAGCATTGACTTTGGAGTCAGAGAATTTGAATTCAAATCCTGCCCTTGAGTAATTTATCTATTTTACTTTGAATGAGGAATTTAGCCTCCCTTGGGATTCAATTTCCTCATCAGTAAAAATAAAAGGAGTTGGGCTGAATTGTTTTCACGTCTTTTTCCAGGCCTAAAACTAAGATTACAGATAGATGCCACAAAAATAGTGTTAGACTTGGAGTCAGGAAAATTTGAATTCAAATTCTTCCTCAGATTTTTTGTTTTCGTTTAGTCAGAAATTCCTGGCATGTCCAACTTTTCACAAGCCCATTGAGGTTTTCTTGGCAAAGAAACTGGAGTGGTTTGCCATTTCCTTCTTCAGTTCATTTTATAGATGAGGAAATGGAGGTAAACAGGCTTTCCTAAGAATACACAGCTAATAAGTATCTGAGGCTAGATTTGAATTTAGGAAGATTAGTCTTCCTATCTTTAAACCTGGTATTCCATCCACTGTACCATCCAGTTGCCTATTAACTGTCTAATTCAGGGTAATTTAATTTTTTGTGCCTCAGTTTCCTCATGTGAAATATGAAAAAATAATAGTATCTACTTTTCAAAGTTGTCAAGAAAATTAAATGAGGTAACAGTCACTGATACATTAAAAGCCTTTATAAAAGGTACCTTATTATTCTCCTTATGAATGACTTTTTCTAAGATTTATAAGTATAAGTTATCTTATATTTGTAAAAAAAGAGAGAGAACCTCCTTTCTTTATAGCTGCATATGTTATTCAAGTCTTATTATTTAAAATTTCTTTTAGAAAGTAAGGACAGGATTAATTGTGGTTGCAATCCACTATTATAAGAAAATGTTCAGGATGTATGCTGACAAGAAATAGGTTTGATTTTATCTATTCAGGGTCAAACTTATGATCATATGCCTTCGAGTTTGACTACCATTTGAATCAAAGATTTAGGTCCTTTTGTTACTATGAAGTAGCAACAGTAAACACTCAGGAGATGAAAAATACAGTGTAAGGTTTAGTTCATGCATTTTAAAGGTAAGTATGCTTTGCAACTTAGGGTATAAGCTACAGTTGGTTGTGCTGATGAGATAGCAGTTGAATAAAGCAGAAAGGCTTTCTATTTTCAATACCTCAAGTACAAGAAAACCAAAACTTGATCTCTACTGTCTGTACAATGGGAAAACATCCTTCCCTCAATCAGTTTCTCATGAATCAGTTTCTCAAGTGACTCGAAAACATCTCCCAAAATTTAGGTGTTTTTGTTAGGAACCAGAGGTCTCATTTTAAAATAAGTAGAATTCTTAATGTAGAGGATGGTAAGGGAGCTTTATAATTTTTGTCCTTCCCTCAGTTCTCTGTAGCCCAACTCTGCCCCCTGAATGCAAGAAGGGAAGCAGCAGCATTCCATTCCATTAAAATGGAAAATTCTAATTGACCAAGTTTGCAATTACTATAGCCTCCATAAACACTATCTTACATACACACTTCTTTCTTAGAGTGAAGAATAATTGAAAAATCAGAAAATGTTTGGATAGGCAAACTAGAATTACAGAGATCACATTTTTACTAGCAGTAGATTTTACTGGCCAAAACCCAGCATCACAAGATTGAAGGCATCAGACTTTACCTGCTTATTCTTGTGCCAGGGGCAAATTCTAAGAATTGCATTCTTGGGAAGAAATTTTAGCTATTTAATAAAAGTTGTTGAAGTGAGCAATAGCCTAAGTGCTGAAGGAGACACAAAGGCAAATAAAACAAAAGTCCTTGTTCTCATAGAGCTTATAATTTAGTTCAGAAGATAAAAGCAGGGACATGAATTATCATATAAAATAGATTATTTTGAATGCACAAAGGAGGTACACAGTGTTATATGTTACAAATTAATTCATCATTTAAAATTGGAATACTGACCCATAACTTCTAGTCATGGATGCAACTTGTTTCTAGACCAGAAGACTAGGCCAACTAGTTCCAATACCCTTACCTACACATATATATATATATATGTATATATATATATATATATATGTGTGTGTGTGTGTATATATATATGTGTGTATGTATATATATATATATATATATATGTCACCTAGCTAGTACCTATGCTTTTCATTTTCAGATTGTATCCCAAAGCATTAGTCCTACGAATTCAAATTTATTCAGCAAATATAGTAGTACTTATTATGTTCAAGAAAACTCAAAGACAGGAAATAAATATGAAATAGATTACATATTTGGGAATTTAAGAGCTGATAAAGAAGATTGTATCAGAGAACAGGATTTGAATTTTTGAACCACAGATTGAAATATGGGAATGATGGAATGGGAATGATGGACTCTTTGCCAGTTCTCATCTCATGAGAACAGATAAAATTAAATTTATTTGGAGACTTGCTGATCTACTCAAGAGAGATATAAATTGAAAAATGGAGAAAAAGTAAATAGCTTATTTGTCTACCAAATGATACATAAAGAACAGTAGCTACAACAAAGTAAAAGCATAAAGATGCAAATGATTTACAGGGCACATAATCCAAGAAAGGAACCAATAAAGATCTACAATAACATAGGTCATTACATATATGCATATACATATGTATAATGTAAAGATAACAAGTAAACTAAAGATCCTAACAAAAATAGACAGAAGTGAACCTTCTAGGTGCCATTGATTCTTGGTGGGAAGTGACTGGAAATTCCATGAAAGGAAGAACATAGTAAGACAGGACTGCCCAGGCTGGCCTGGCAGCTCACATTTGAGACTGGAAAAAAATAAAGCACTTCTACTGTACCAAACAGTTAACAAAAGGAGATTTACTCAGTCATAGTGAGAAAAGAACATTCTTAGAAGGAAAAAGATATTCATTGAAGAACTAGCATTCATTAGGTTGAGCACAACTTCACATGCTGGTGTTGGTCATGCTGCCAGTCTGTACTCAAAAGCTTGAAGGAGGAAGGAAACAGGACCCTTTTGTCTTTGCTATTTTTATATTAGAGCAACCAGGAAGTTAATTCAGTAGCTTGAACCTTATTCTCTTGAGCCAATTAAATCTAGATGACACTTTCAATACTATTTAAATATAATGCATGCTCTGAAGCAGCTATACTAGCCCGCTTGAACTGTCAGGTCCCTAGAATATGGCTATAATGTTCTCCCAGAATTATGGCATTAACTTTCTGAAGGAATGGGAAATTTTTCTAATGTTGACAAGCCCCAGCCATTATGCTTTCTACCATAATTTTCAGGTGATATCAGTAAAACAGATTTAATTAGCTTTAGAAAGTAGTACAAAGTAATCCCCAAAGGTCTATGACCTCAAGTACTTATGGAGTACAAGGAAAAATGGGTTCAAACTTAAAGTACACATAGAACTTCTGGAAGTTATCTTGCTCCGGTCTTCAAAGACCTTCCTTTAGGTATATTGTATCTTTCCTTCTGGACTTGTAGAGTCTGGAATCTGCTTGTCTAAGTGAGTCCAATCTTTCAGTGGCTTCCAGTGCAGACATAGCCATCAGTCATTCTGAGAAGGTTGCAATGATGCTGAGGAAAAAGTCCAGATCCTCCAGACCCTTTGAGCCTCCTCTGACCAAAGGTAAAGTGGGGGGTAAATAATGATGACAATGATGAGTCATTCTCATTCCCATGCAAATGATTCCGTTTTAGAGGCAATTTTTTTCCCCTTCACTTCTAGATGGACTTTTGCAAGTCCCACAAAGCATGGTCAAATCCCTTAGTTAATCTGAACCAGCTTCCTATTGTATCCTATTGTATGTGTCTATGCCTTGTTCACACATAGTGATCAATTTGTATTCTCACCAGATAAATGTATAAGGCCTTAGGATATTGACATATTTTAAGTGGATTGGAGATGATTGGAAAATGGGAAAAGACCTCTATGTGCAAAAGCATTTATAGGAACTCTTTTTGTGGTATCAAAGAATTGGAAATTGAGAGGATGTCCTTCAAATGGAGAATGGTTGAACAAGTTGTGGTATACAACTAATAGAACACTATTGTGTTACAAGAAATGATAAGAGGGATGATTAAAAAAAATAAAAAACCTGAAAAACTTACATAACTGACATATAATGAAGTGAATAGAACCAGGAAGTGACTGTATACATATATAGTATTGATGTAATATTGTAATGATGATCAACTATGAAAGATTTAGATACTCTGGTCAATACAATGATCCAAGACAATCCCAAAAGAATTACAATGAAAAAAAAAAGCTATCTACTTTCAGAGAAAGAACTAATGAAGTCTGTGTACAAATGTAAATGTAATTTTTTCCTTGTCTTTTTTTTAAAACAACATGGCTAATATGTTTTGCATGATTTCACCTGTATAATCGATACCATATTTCTGGATTCCTCAGTGGGTATGGAAGGGGTTAGAAGAAGGAAATTTATTGTAAATTAATAGCAAATAAAGAATAACTTTAAAGAAGAAGAAATCCAAGAAACAGAGAAGAAAAGCAGAGAGGTGAACATTTGGGTAAGTATCACCAACAGAAGACGCAAAAGCAATATTGTTATGAGAATATGTCACATACCACCTGAAAAGGAGGAAATAAACAAGAATTCTGGCAGAGAAACAACATAGTGATGATGTGGATTGTCAATATGAAGACATCTGCTTGAGCTCTCTCTCTGCCAAAAGCAGAGCAGTTAACAGATTCTTGGTTTCTCTTAATGAAAATTTGATCTGTCAAAATGTGAAGAAAAAAAGTGAAATGCTGTTTATCAACTTAATTCTGACAACAGGTAAGAAGTTGGCTGTTGAAGTGAAAATGATGGGTTGCTTGTGGGGTACTGACCATTTAATCTTTAGAATTTATAGTAGAGAGATAAAGGAAAAAGTAGACAGTATGACAAATGTACTGTATGTTTTCAGAGAATGGATTTCAAAGAATTTTGAGAAAGGTTAAGAGCAAGCCTAGGTTTAAAATTCAGCAAAGTCGTCAACCAAGGCAGAATTAAAAAACTCTCAAGAGTGAAACACAAACACAGAACAATACAAACAACAGCAACAACAAAATTGCAATAAGGAAGAAAAGTGAGTTATGCAAAAAGATCAATGTGGATGTGTTAGTAATTTATCAGCCAACTTGATTTTAAAATACTTGGATAGAAGAGAGAAACAAGAATAATTCATGACATGAATACAAAAGCCTGGCATGATTCTGTAAGATGTCAAAAATGCCAAAACTCGGAAAGAATGGAGGATGACGATACAAAAGACAACAAAATGGTGTTTTGTTTTATTTTACTGCTGGTAAGTTTTAAAGTCTTGTTGAGGGGAGGGGAGGGATAAGAAGGTTTTAAAAACAAAAGAAAAGAGCCACTTGTTTGAGATAGGGGAGGGAGAATGTGTGGTGGGGTGTGAATATGATAACTGAAAGCAAAAAAGGGCAAAATTACTCAACTCTTATTGAATACCTATTTTTCCTGCTAAAGAAAATGTACTCAGTATTTAAAAAATCAAAATAAAGATGGTCAAAAGATTAAGAGGGAAGCATCATATTGGGAAATCATCTTTACATTTAATGGTTCTGATAAAGGCCTCATTTCTAAAATATATAGAGAAGTCTCATATATATAAGAATTCAAGCCACCCTTCAATAGATAAGTGGTCAAGGGATATGAACAGACAATTTTCAGATGATGAAATTAAAACCATCTCTAGTCACATGAAAAGTTGCTCCAAATCACTATTAATCAGAGAAATGCAAATTAAGACAACTCTGAGGTACCACTACACACCTGTAAGATTGGCTAAAATGACAGGAAAAGATAATGATGAATGTTGGAGGGGATGTGGGAAAACTGGGACACTGATACATTGTTGGTGGAACTGTGAACAGATCCAACCATTCTGGAGAGCAATTTGGAGCTACGCTCAAAAAGTTATCAAACTGTGCATACCCTTTGACCCAGCAGTGTTTCTATTGGGCCTATATCCCAAAGAGATCTTAGAGGAGGGAAAGCGACCCACATGTGCAAGAATGTTTGTGGCAGCCCTTTTTGTAGTGGCTAGAAACTGGAAACTGAATGGATGCCCATCAATTGGAGAATGGCTGAATAAATTATGGTATATGAATGTTATGGAATATTATTGTTCTGTAAGAAACCACCAGCAGGACGATTTCAGAGAAGCCTGGAGAG
This sequence comes from Myrmecobius fasciatus, assembly GCA_023553655.1. Classification (NCBI taxonomy): domain Eukaryota; kingdom Metazoa; phylum Chordata; class Mammalia; order Dasyuromorphia; family Myrmecobiidae; genus Myrmecobius; species Myrmecobius fasciatus. The sequence continues at coordinate 152,016 of JAJPUD010000763.1, read as the reverse complement.
ACTTGCATGAACTGATGCTGAGTGAAACGAGCAGAACCAGATCATCGTACACAGCAACAACAATACTATATAATGTTCTGATGGACATGGTTCTCTGCAGCAAACAAAGAAATGTCTCAAACCAGTTCCAGTTGTTCAGTGAAGAAAGCCATATATACCTAGAGAGAGGGATATGAAATGTGGACCACAACATAACATTTTCATGCTCTTTATTGATGTTTGCTTGCATTGTGTTTCCTTTCTCTGATTTTCTTTTTTTTTTTCTTGTAGATAGGATTTTTCTTGCACAACTTGTCAAGTATTTTAACATTATTAACATGTAGTGGACTTCCTGCCATCTAGGGGAGGGGAGAGGACTGGGGGTAAAAGTTGTAATGGAAAGCTTTGTAAAGATCAATGCTGGGGAACTACCCATACATATGTTATACAAATAAAAAGCTTTAATGAAAATAAATAAATAAATAAATAAATAAATAAAAATAAAAATAAATAAATAAATAAAAATCTCATAAAAAATTAAAAAAAAATAAAGATGGTTGAAAGGGAGTTGAAACTAAAGATAAGTAAGATACTTCTGAAAAGCTCTCAATGAGTCAATCTAAGTTACTATCTAGGATGAATTCTCGTCAAGTGCAATGAGAGAAATAATAAATGGTACTGCTAAATAATTGCTGGTGACATTTGAAAAATTTTGGAATAAAAGGAGACAGACAATTGGGGATATACTAATAGGTAGTGCTAGTAAATTTTAAAAATAATATATAAGGGTATGGTGTGGTGATTAGGGGAGTCACTGATTAATCAGCCTAATGAAATTTTAGGACATGACCCTTTGTTTGGACACAGGCAACTCTTCATAAAATATGAGCATGCCCACTAGTGCATTGTTTTTTGGGTTTTAAAGACAGGAGCTGCCTCCTGATGACTGATGAACTGAGAATGAATAACCCTTTACTTGTGGTGAATAAAATCCAAGTTGGTTGTTCTCTTGCAATGTTGAGTACTTTTTCTTGGCCTTTTCCCCCTGTTTACTTTGTCAAAAAAATGTATCAAGTTTGGTGCAAGGTGAAGGGATTAAAGTTTTCACCCCATTCCAAAGTAATTGATGGCTATTTGTGTCAGATGCACATTACAGTGGTAGGCATGTGCTTGCACAAGGCCTGAGAGAAAAGATCCTGAAAGTGATCAACTTAATGGGTGGGAGTAATGAGGGGTTGTTTGCAGAAACACATGACAAAAGTATGTAGGTGCATGTGTATTTGACCCCAGAAGGGAAGCCCAGCTTTAGCTAGTTGTTCCCAAGTTCCATAGTTCCTGAATTCAAAGATTTGATCAACAGATTTGTAGAAAAAGATTTATGATACAGTATCCTCCTTGGATGATCAGTATAGTCCACATAGTGGATTTAGAAAGTCCATTTAGACTTAGAAAGCTAGAGAATTACTTGCATAGGATGAATCTGGCAAAAAATGGCAAATTCTTGTTCAGAAGTCCTCAAATTATATTACCTTTTTAGAGAGTTTAAGTCTCAGAATCACAATATGAATCTGGAAGAGACTGTGCATAATTCTGTGGGAGAAAAAAATTGTTACCAGAATGTTATTGACCTAGTAGCAACCCCAAACTCACTGAGACAGGGTAGTTTGCTGACAAGCATTTTGAGCTTCTAATGTATTTGTTTCTATAATAATTCATGGACTCATGTATTTGTTGTAGGATTTGTATTTTATGTTAGGTGGTACAAAAACTATAATCTTTTATATTCACATGTGGAGAATTCAATGGATTTCTTCCTTCACGTGACTTTCTTCATCTAGACACAAACTCCAAATGGAGACAATAAGCCCCAGATACTCTTAGAATCAGTCCCCCAGGATAAGATCTAGTCTGTGAGATTTAATTGTCCTAAAATGGTCCTGAGTTATGTTTTATGAATTAAATTTCCTTACAGATTTAGTTCTGGACCAAATTACTAAGGCAGATAGAGGGCACTGGAGTCAAGTAGACCTAAATTAAAATCTGGCCTCAGACTGTTGTTTGTTCTTTCTTGAAAAGAACCATTACACCAGGGAGGGGATGCCATGACAGCAAATGAATTGGATTTGAGTGAGGGAAGGCTGTGCAAGGTCACCTGCCTCACTTTCCCCTTTAGAGCCATCTGATTCAGTGACCAGATATAATTCAGGACAACTGGAGATGGTCCTAGATGAAATGGGAGAGCTTGACCTTTTTAAGATTAGGTCTTCAACAGGTCTCAGTTTAACTGAGGAAGCATCTAATAAGTGATTAAACCTAGGTAAGAAAAGAGGTAGATGGGGAAGCTATATGGCACAGTGGATAGAGGACTGGCCCTGGAGTCAGGAGGACCTGATGATCCTAGATAAATTAGTTAGGTACTATCTGCCTCAATTTCTTCATCTGTAAAATGGAGATAATAATAGCTATTTACCTCATTAGAGTGAGGATAAAATGAGATATTTGTAAAGGGCACTAATATTCTGTGGAGCTACTTACTACTGAGATTAGGTAGCTATTATTAATTCTCCCATCCTGTTGAGTTGCGCCAACTCTAAAGGCTGCCTTGATTAGCTTATTTTATATAGAGAGAATTGTCTCATATTTATAAGAATTCAAGCCACTCTCCAATTGATAAATGGTCAAAGGATATGACCAGACAATTTTCAGATGAAGAAATTAAAACCATTTCTAGTCATTCAAAAAAATGCTCGAAATCACTATTGATCAGAGAAATGCAAATTAAGACAACTCTGAGGTACCACTACACACCTGTCGGATTGGGTAAAATGACAGAAAAAATAATGACGAATGCTGGAGGGGATGTGGGAAAACTGGGACACTAATACATTGTTGGTGGAACTGTGAATGGATCCAACCATTCTGGAGAGCAATATGGAACTATGCCCAAAAAGTTATCAAACTGTGCATACCCTTTGACCCAGCAGTGTTTCTATTGGGTTTATATCCCAAAGAGATCTTAAAGGAAGGAAAAGGACTCACATGTGCAAGAATGTTTGTGGCAGCCCTTTTTGTAGTGGCTAGAAACTGGAAACTGAATGGATGCCCATCAATTGGAGAGTGGCTGAATAAATTATGGTATATGAATGTTATGGAATATTATTGTTCGGTAAGAAATGACCAGCAGGACGATTTCAGAGAGGCCTGGAGAGACTTGCATGAACTGATGCTGAGTGAAATGAGCAGAACCAGGAGATCATTATATACGGCAACAACATTACTATATGATAATCAATTCTGATGGACATGGCTCTCTTCAACAATGAAATGTTTCAAACCAGCTCCAATTATTCAGTGAAGAAAGCCATATACACCCAAAGAGAGGGATATGAAATGTGGACCACAGCATAATATTTTCATGTTCTCTATTGATGTTTGCTTGCATTGTGTTTCCTTTCTCAGTTTTTTTTTCCTTGTAGATACGATTTTTCTTGCACAACAATAAGTGTGGAAATATGTATACATATATTTGATTTGTCAAGTATTTTAACATAATTAACATGTAGTAGATTTCCTGCCATCTAGGGGAGGGGTGGGGACTGGGGGGAAAATTTGTAACAGAAAGCTTTGTAAGGGTCAGTGTTGAAGAATTACCCATACATATGCTTTGCAAATAAAAAGCTTTAATAAAAACTATAAAAAAATAATGAGACATTTAATTGAAAAAAAGAGATGTGTGGAAATATGTATACATATATTCTATTTGTCAAGTATTTTAGTATAATTAACATGTAGTGGACTTCCTGCCATCTAGGGGAGGGGGGCATTGGGGGGGAAATTTGTAACAGAAAGCTTTGTAAGGGTCAATGTTGAAGAATTACCCATACATATGTTTTGCAAATAAAAAGCTTTAATAAAAAAAATGATAAGCTTATTTTAAGAAAGACTGGTACCTGCTCACCTCTCCCAAAATTCTAATTCCTCCCTCACTCTCCAGGTCTCTGCCTTTACTTCCTTCCCCCTTTTCCCTCCAACTTTTTTAAAAGTCCACATCACTCAGAACACATTGCTTAGTCATATATGATTCAGCCTTGCTTAATCATATTTGATTTGACCAGCAAACTGTTTCATGAGATAAATGTCATCTTTTGTGACTGTGATGTCTCTCATGAGTTTTTCATGTTGGAACCACTCTCCCACCTAGTAACTTGGTACTTCATTTATCTGTTAATTCTTCAACTACATCAACTACATTCAGACAAGCATCTTACAACATTTTCCACAATAAACAACAAAAGGATACATGACCAAAATATAAATGATCACATCATAAAATAATATTAGAAGAAAGTGAAATACTGTATCTTTTATAATCCTGCCCATGGGAAGAATTATAATTTTGAAAGTTTTATTGAGACCTCTTGTTTTTACAAGAATTTCCAGATATTAATTCTCCTTTCTCACCTCAAATCTTCCCTCATAACAAAGAAGACAGTAAAACAAAATTAACCTATGTAGTGACCATAATGTATGCAGCATTCCATCTTTCTAGTCCCATCCCTCCATTGAGAGGAGGTAGTATATTTCTTTATTTGTTTTCCACATTATATATTCCCAACAGATTTATCTCTTCTGGAAGGTTATTATTAGGTTTTTCTTGTACTGACCTTTTCAATTTTGTATTCATTGTTGTAGTCATTATATATGTTGTTCTTCGAGTTTTTTCTTATTTCACTCTAATTTTGTATAGCACAATAATATTCCCTGGCATTACTATTTCATAGCTAGTTCAGAAATATTCCCAAATTCCACTTTATTTTCAGTCTTTTGCTACAATAAAAATAATTTCTATGGATAATTTGGAAGTTTGTCATTGACCTCTCTGACATATATACCAATGGTGAGACTATTGTGTCAAAGGATATCAACATTTTATTCAATTATATAGTAAAGTTCCAAAATATTTTTCCAAATGGTTGAAAAAAATCACAACTCATCAACAGTATATCAGTGTTTCTGTCTTTCCACTGATTCTCTATCAGTGAGTATTCCCATTTTTAATCATTTTTGCAAACCTGATAACTGAAAATTTTATTAGTGATCAGAAGCACATATTCGTGTAATCATTGCTATTCATTTTTAATATAGTTCCTATACTTATGGATAACTTCTGTTATCCATATCTTGTTTTTTACATTACAAGAATTTCCAGATACTAATTCTTTCCCACCTCAAATCCTCCCTCATGACAAAGAAGATAGTTAAACAAAATTAACCAAAATGTATATTTGTGTCAATTCTCTATGTGTCTTGGATGTCAGGCTTTTTATTAATAATACTTAAAGATTTTTTCCATATTTAAAATTTTCTTATTTTGTTCTAGATGCATTGCTAAGGTTTTTTTAAAATTTTATGAAATAAAAATATATATTCTATCTTAATGTCATCTCTATCTTTTGGTTGAAAATAAGTAGAGAATTGTTTTTGATGCTTTATTATATAATCCTGTAGAAGGTAAACATGCCCATTTGCAAGGAGATAGTTAAGAAAACAAAAAGATATTTTTTCAACCATTCTGGAGAACAATTTGGAACTGTGCCCAAACAGCTATGAAACTGTGCATATCCTTTGATTCAGCGATACCACTGCTAGGTCTGAATCTCAAAGAAATAAAAAAAAACATAAAAGAAAATACATAAATATTTATAGCAGCTCTTTTTTTGTGGTGGCTAAGAATTGGAAGTCAAGAGGATGCCCATCAATTGGGGAATGACTGAATAAGTGGCATGTGATTGTGATGGAACATTAATAGTGACAAGTGGGATCATTTCAGAAAAACCTGGAAAGTCCTACATGAATTGATACAAGGTGAAGTCAACAGGATCAGAAGAACATTGTACACATTGTATACAGTAACAGCAATGATGAATTGTGAATGATGTTTTAGCTATTCTTGATAATATAATGATCCAAGACAATATCAAAGGACTCATGATGAAACAAGTTATCTGCCTTCAAAGAAATGATAGTATTTGAAAATATTTTCCATACTATTTTCATACTATTTTTCACTTTTTTCTTTCATTCTTTTTTATTTGAATCTTTTTATACAAAATGATTAACATGGAGATGTTTTATATGATTACACATGTATAATTTATATAAGATTGCTGATTCAGAGAGAGGAGAAAGGAAGGAGAGGGAGAATAATAAAATTTGGAACTCAAAACTTTTTTTAAATTATTATAATCTTTTCTTAAATTTTGTTTTATTTGCAAAACATATGTATGGGTAATTCAACATTAACCCTTGCATAGTTTTCTGTTACAAATTTTTCCCCCCAACTCCCCACCCCTCCCCTAGATGGCAGGATATCCACAACATGTTAATTATGTTAAAATACTTGACAAATCGAATCTATGTATACATATTTCCAAACTTATCATTGTTGTTCAAGAAAAAATCGTATCTACACAAAAGACATATCAGATAAAGGAAACACAATGTAAGCAAACATCAATCAAGAGTATGAGAATGTTATGTTGTGGTCCACATTTCACATCCGTCTCTCTGGGTGTATATGGCTTCCTTCAGTGAACAATTGGAAGTGGTTTGAAACATTTCATTGTTGAAGAGAGCCATGTCCATCAGAATTGATCGTCATATAGTATTGTTGTTGCCGTGTACAATGATCTCCTGGTTCTGCTCATTTCACTCAGCATCAGTTCATGCAAGTCTCTCCAGGCCTCTCTGAAATCGTCCTGCTGGTCGGTTCTTACAGAACAATAATATTCCATAATATTCATATACCATAATTTATTCAGTCATTCTCCAATTGAAGGGCATCTATTCAGTTTCCAGTTTCTAGCCACTACAAAAAAGCCTGCCACAAACATTCTTGCACATGTGGGGCCCTTTCCTTCCTTTATGATTTCTTTGGGATATAAGCCCAATAGAAATGCTGCTGGGTCAAAGGGTATGCACAGTTTGATAACTTTTTGAGCATAGCTCCAAATTGTTCTCCAGAATGGCTGTATCCGTTCACAGCTCCACCAACAATGCATCAGTGTCCCAGTCCTCCCACATCCCCTCCAACATTCATCATTAATTTCCTGTCATTTTAGCCAATCTGACAAGTATGTAGTGGTACCTCAGGGTTGTCTTAATTTGCATTTCTCTGATCAATAGTGATTTGGAGCACCTTTTCATATGACTACAAATAGTTTTAATTTCATCCTCTGAAAATTGTCTGTTCATACCCTTTGATCATTTATTGATTGGAGAATGGCTTGAATTTTTATAAATATGAGACAATTCTCTATATATTTTAGAGATGAGACCTTTATCAGAACCCTTACATGTAAAGATGGTTTCCCAATTTATTGCTTCCCTCCTAATCTTGACTGCATTGGTTTTGTTTGTACAAAACCTTTTTAACTTAATATAGTCAAAGTTATCTATCTGGTTTTCAAGTAAGAGTTCCAGTTCTTCTTTGGACATAAATTTATTCTATCTCCATAGGTCTGAGAGGTAAACTATATTACGTTCCTCTAATTTTCTTATACTATCACTCATTATATCCAGATCATGAACCCATTTAGATCTTATCTTGGTATGTGGTGTTAGATGTGGGCCAAGCCCTAATTTCTTCCACACTAGTTTCCAATTTTCCCAGCAGTTTTTGCTGAATAGTGAGTACTTATCCCAGAAGCTGGGGACTTTGGGTTTATCAAAGACTAAATTGCTATAGTTATTGCCTAGTTTGTCTTGTGATTCTATCCTATTCCATTGATCGAGTACTCTATTTCTTAGTCAGTACCAAATGGTTTTGATGACCGCTGCTTTATAATATAGTTTTAGATCTGGTACAGCAAGGCCACCTTCATCTGCCTTTTTTTTCATTAACTCTCTTGAAACTCTTGATCTTTTGTTCTTCCAAATGAATTTTGCTAATATTTTTTCTAGATCTGTAAGATAATTTCTTGGGAGTTTGATTGGTATGGCACTAAATAAGTAAATTAGTTTGGGTAGTATTGTCATTTTTATTATATTCGCTCGGCCTACCCATGAGCATTTTATGTTTTTCCAATTGACTAGGTCTGATTTTATTTGTGTGGAGAGTGTTTTGTAGTTTAGTTCATATAGTTCCTGACTTTCCCTTGGCAGATCAATTCCCAAATATTTTATACTATCAACAGTTATTTTGAATGGAATTTCTTTTTATATCTCTTGCTGTTGAACTTTATTGGTAATATATAAAAATGCTGATGATTTATGTGGATTTATTTTGTATACTGCAACTTTGCTAAAGTTGTGAATTGTTTCTAGTAGTTTTTTAGTTGACTCTTTAAGGTTCTCTAAGTATACCATCATGTCATCTGCAAAGAGTGATAATTTGGTTTCCTCATTACCTACTCCAATTCCTTTAATCTCTTTTTCTTCTCTTACTGCCAAAGCTAACATTTCTAAGACAATATTAAATAATAATGGTGACAGTGGGCAGCCTTGTTTCACTCCTGATCTTATTGGGAATGGTTCTAGTTTGACTCCATTACATATGATGCTTGCTGAAGGTTTTAAGTAGATAGTACTAATCATTTTAAGGAAAAGCCCATTTATTCCTATACTCTCCAGTGTTTTTAATAGGAATGGGTGTTGGATTTCATCAAAGGCTTTTTCTGCATCTATTGAGATAATCATATGGTTTTTGTTAATTTGGTTATTAATATAATTGATTATGCTAATAGTTTTCCTAATATTGAACCAGCCTTGCATTCCTGGTATAAATCCTACTTGGTCATAGTGTATTATCCTGGGGATAACTTTCTGTAATCTCATATCTAAAATCTTATTTAAAATTTTTGCATCAATATTCATTAGGGAAATGGGTCTATAGTTTTCTCAGTTTTCTCCCTACTTGGTTTAGCTATCAGCACCATATCTGTATCATAGAAGGAATTTGGTAGTACACCTTCTGTCCCTATTTTTTCAAATAGTTTATATAGTATTGGGATTAATTGTTCTTTGAATGTTTGGTAGAATTCACATGTAAATCCATCTGGCCCTGGAGATTTTTTCTTAGGGAGTTGATTAATAGCTTGTTCTATTTCTTTTTCTAAAATGGGGCTATTTGAATAATTTATTTCATCTTCTGTTAACCTAGGCAATCTATATTTTTGTAGATATTCCTCCATTTCATTTACATTATCAAAATTATTGGCATAAAGTTGGGCAAAGAAACTCCTAATTATTACTCTAATTTCCTCTTCATTGGAAGAAAGTTCTTCCTTATCGTTTTTGAGACTAACAATTTGATTTTCCTCTTTCCTTTTTCTAATCAAATTAACTAAAGGCTTATCTATTTTGTTGGTTTTTTCATAAAACCAACTCTTTGTTTTATTTATTAATTTGATAGTTTTCTTATTTTCAATTTTATTGATCTCCCCTTTAATTTGCAGAATTTCCAATTTGGTATTTAATTGAGGGTTTTTAATTTGGTCTTTTCTAGCTTTTTTAATTGTAAGCTCAGTTAATTGATCTTCTCTTTCTCTGTTTTATGCAAGTAAGCATCTAGAGATATAAAATTATCCCTTATAACTGCTTCAGCCGTGTCCCACAAATTTTGGTATGTTGTCTCATTATTGTCATTCTCCTGGATGAAATTATCAATTGTGTCTATAATTTGCTCTTTCACCCATTCATTCTTCAGGATTAGATTATTTAATTTCCAATTAACTTGTGGTCTATTTTCTCCTGGCCTTATATTACATGTGAGTTTTATTGCATCATGATCTGAAAAGGATGCATTTACTATTTCTGCTTTTCTGCATTTGATTTTGAGGTTTTTATGCCCTAACACATGATCAATTTTCATATAAGTTCCATGAACCCCTGAGAAAAAAGTATGCTCCCTTCTATTACCATTCAATTTCCTCCAGAGATCTATCATACCTAACTTTTGTAGCCTTTTGTTTACCTCCCTAACTTCTTTGTTATTTATTTTATGATTTGATTTTTCTAATTCTGAGAGAGCAAAGTTGAGATCCCCCACGAGTATAGTATTACTGTCTATTTCTCCTTGCATCTCTGTTAGTTTTCTACTCTAGGAATTTGGATTCTATACCACTTGGTGCATATATGTTTAGTATTGATACTGCTTCATTGTCTATGGTACCCTTTAGTAAAATATAATTTCCTTCCTTATCTTTTTTAATTAGATCAATTTTTGTTTTTACTTGATCCGAGATAAGGATTGCTACCCCTGCCTTTCTTTGTTCACCTGAAGCATAGAAGATTCTGCTCCAGCCTTTTACCTTCACTATATGTATCTGTATGTATCTCTATGTTTTAGATGTGTTTCTTGCAAACAACATATTGTAGGATTCTGGCTTTTAATCCAGTCTGCTACCCGCTTCTGTTTTATGGGAGAGTTCATCCCATTCACATTCACAGTTAAAATAACCATATCTGTATTCCCTGCCATCTTATTTACCCAGAGTTATGATTTTCTCTTCCCTTTCCCTTCTCTCCCTTCCCCCCTCCCCAGTACCTTATTTTTGATGACCACCTCCCACCAACAGTCCTCCCCCTTTAGAACTCCTCCCTCCCCTTTATACCTTTCCCCTAATCCTTCTATTAGTCTATCCCTTTCCTTTCCTCCTTTCCCTCCCACCTTCCCACAAGGAGGTTCAGGCCTTTCTTTGAAGCCAAATGTGTCTGATATACTCTCTTAGAGTCCAATCTAATGAGAGAAATGTTTACACAATACTCATCACCCTCCCTTCTTTCCCTCAATTATATTAGATCTTCTATGTCTCTTTATGAGATTTTGCCTTATTTTACCTCCTTTATTTTTACTTTATTTTGCCTCCTTCCCCCCCTTGTTTTTCAGTATGGTATCCCTTCCACCTCTAATTTCTTTTCCATTGTTATCAAAGAAAAATCAAATTATACCCCCATTCTTTAAGGATACCTATAGTAGAAATATAGTTCTCAAGAGTTCTTTCCTTTTTACCTTTTTATGCTTCTCTTGAGTTCTGTATTTGGAGGTCAAATTTTTTGTTCAGATCTGGTCTTTTCATTAGAAATAAGTGAAATTCTCCTGTATCACTGAATGACCATCTTCTTCCCTGGAAGATAATGCTCATTCTAGTTGGATAACTTATTCTTGGCTGTAATCCAAGTTCTTTTGCCTTTCAGAATATCTGATTCCAGGCCCTTTGATACTTTAATGTGGAAGCTGACAGATCTTGTGTAATTCTAATTACAGTTCCTCGGTATTTGAGCTGTTTCTTTCTAGCTGCTTGCAATATCATTTCCTTGGTGCGATAGTCCTGAAATTTGGCCACTATATTCCTTGGGGTTTTAATTTTGGGGTCTCTTTCAGGTGGTGATTGGTGAATTCTTTCAATGCCAATTTTGCCTTCTGATTCTAAAACATCAGGGCAATTCTCTTTCATGATTTCCTGGAAGATAGCATCAAGGTTCTTTTTTTCATCGTGGCTTTCAGGGAGACCGATAATCCTTAGATTGTCTCTCTTGGATCTGTTTTCCAAGTCAGTTGTTTTTCCTAGGAGATATTTCATATTTTCTTCTATTTTTTTCATTTTTTTGTTTTTGTTTGACTGATTCTTGAAGTTTTATTGAGTCATTTACTTCTATTTGTTCAATTTTAATTTTTAAAGTATTATTTCCTTCAGTTATCTTTTTTAGCTTGGCCAATTGAATTTCTTGGTTCAATGCATTCTTTTTCCATTTTGCCAATTTTATTTTTCAGTGAATTTTTGTCTTTTTCCAATTCACCATTTTTATTTTCCAGTGAATTGGTGACTTTTTCCAATTCACCAATTTTGTTTTTCAGTGAATTGTTGTCTTTTTCCAATTTACTATTTTTATTTTCCAGTGAGTTGGTGACTTTTTCCAATTCACCAGATTTATTTTCCAGTTTTTCACATCTCTGTTGCAGGGCGATATTTCCTTCTTGCACTACTCTCAATTTATTTCCCCATTCTTCTTCTAGCTCTGTTTTTAAGATTCTTTATGCAGTCTTCCAGGTAAGCCTTCTGAAAGGAAGACCAGCTTAAGTCCACCTTTGTGGCTTCACCTGGGATTGTTTTCAGAATCTCAGGATCTGGGGACTGCTCTACTTTTCTCTCTGTAGAAGCTGTGTATGGTGAGAGCTCTCTTCTGCTTCTTACTCATGATTTTGAGCTGAGGTATCAGTCACCAGCAGGGGATTCTGCCGCAGTTTCAATTTGCCATGGGGTAGTTTGTCGAGTTGACTTCCGGTTTGAGGCTGGTCAGGCTAGATCTGCACTAGGACCACGCTTTCAGCTGCTCTCAATCCACCCTTTACCAAAGGCAGATCTGTCAAAGCACCTGCCCGAAAGCAGAGCAAAGTGGCCCAGGCATCTCCCAGGGAATTCCTGGGTGCCTAAAATCTTCCTCTGTCGTAGCCAACTTCCACCCCGGCTGAGTGCTGGTGTCTGATCTCGGCCAGCAGCCGATTCCCTTGAGGCTAACCTTCTCCAGAGTTTTTTCAAAATAGATTTTTGATAGAAGTGCATTGTAGTCCAAGTATTTGGTGGAGCCCTCACTCCTAAACCATTGGGCGGCTCAATTTGTCTGGGTCTGAGGGAAGGTCTCAGGAGCTCACAGAGAATGCTGTCTGCAGTTCACCCTCTTGGCTCCGCCCCTCAAAATTTTTTTAAAAAATGTTTTTGAAAGATTATTTTAAAATGGCCCTAGAATTAAATGATTGGTTTGAGATTACCCTTAAGATTTACCTAAAGAATGGGTTTCACTGATGGATCACCCCAAGTTTTGAATTCTCAAGAATAGACTTATGGGAGTAGTCATTATCTTTGGCCTATAAAAAGAACAGTCGTTGAAGACAACCTTCTTTTGGAGGGCTTTTCTCTTTTGACTTTTAGAGATACTGAAATTGCAGCATCTAAGAGTATGAAGGGGAAGGGATGATAACAATGGTAAAGCATGATGGTAATCTTCCCTCCTAATTCATGGAAAACAGGAAATAGAATATTGTGTATGAAGACTATCTAGTCAGTCAGTTTGATTGTGCTACTGGTTGAGTACTTAAGGGACAGTAATACTAAAAAAAGCCTGGGAATATGGTTTGGAACTAGTTCAAGATCCATTAATAACTGCTTTATGGTTAAAGGAAGCACATGGCAAGGCATACTTGCTCATAGAAATTCTGGACTGCATTGTTCATGACTTACTATTAGAGGAGGATGGAATTCCTTGGAAATATTTGGATTTCTAGTCAGAAAGATTCCTTGAAGTTGCATCAATATCCTGGGTTTTCCTTTTGAGAAACCACAACACTTAAAAGAGTATACTTCCTAAAGAGAAAGAACATAGAGCTATCAATGGTAGGAGTAGTAGGAGCAAAGGATTAAAATCCATGAAATGTAAGAGCAAAAGATCTGTAGTTTTCACAATTAAAACTAGTTAGGTGTTGTGGGTTTAAGAGGAGAGGAGAAATTGGTCAATGGCACAAAATGCATTTTCCCTTAGAGGATTTGGTGAAGAATGCAAAACTCAAGGTGGCACTAAGAGCTAGGTGGAAATTTGTAGGGTCTAATAGTCTTAATAAGGATTCACTGGAATTTGGGGTGTTTCCTTGATGTTAATACTAAAATTAGTTCCCTTTTGAGTGGAGTCCTAATTTGATTTAATAAACATTTCTTATGTGTACTATATGCCATAGTGGTAGGCACTGAAGATAAAAATCAAATAGTTCCTGCCCTCAAAGAGCTTATATTCTTCCAGGAATAAAGAATGTATACACAAATGAGTCAATGCAAATATGATCCTAGATTCAAAGGGACATTTGAATGGAACTATCCTCATCAGTAGAGAGTGATCAGTCAATCTCCACAAATGAGATTATGTAAAAAGGTCCTTTGAACCAAGAGTTATACTAATATATAGTTATAACTAGAGAGTAATAAAGGGCATTAACAATTCAGGGAAACAAGACTTGCTATAACAATTGGTATATGAAATGTCTTATAATGAGCTAAGTATCCCAAGAGGTTGAGTTGAAGTGAAGATTACCAAGCACAGGGAGATAATATATGAAGGGCTGTCATATAGGAGGATGATTAGCCTTGTTCTGTTTGATTCCAGTAAACAGAGACAGGAGAAATTTTTGGAAATTGAAAAGAGGCAAATTTAGATTTGATATTAAGAAAAACTTCCTTAGAATGGACCCAAAATGAAGTGAATGCCTCTAGACAAATGGCAGATTCCTCCACCTTGGAGGCCTTAGAGTCAAGGGTGGAGGTTCACCTAGGTGTAGGATGTGTTAAAACGGGAATCCCCTTAGTATGCAAGTCGGAGTAGATGGCTATTAGGGTTAATTACAATTTGTGATCCTGTGATATAAATCCATGACTATAATTACTTCAGAATCCTAGAGAAAGAAAACATGCTGATTGATTGGGGGAAATAATTCTCATTATTTTTGTGTTCATTTTAGTCCATATCTTCATAATAGTAATTATTTTAATATTTTAAGAAAATGTTTTTATATACATATTCATATACATGTATATTTAAGTATGTATATATAAAATCATACCAAATTTATACCAAAGTACTCGATCATGAACTTAAAAATGAAAAAAATAAGGTTATGGGAGCACTTAAGTACATCTCCATAAGTGCATCATTTATAAACTCAACTTCATAAATAAACAATTACTATAATGCTTGCACATTTTAGCTCAAAGCACATTCTATTTCATATAGAATGATTTATAATTAATTGCTTTATTTTTTTCATAAACAGTAATCATGTCTGCACCCTTTTCCACTAAATCATCTTTGGAATCTTAAGGCATGGTAAATTATAATTTGCCACTTGTATGAATCAGCATGGTGAATGAATGCATATTGGAATTAAGAATTGTATCTAAAAGAAACTTTTGAAAATGCTATTTGATGTGAGAAATAAATTATGGCTTGCTTAATGAAAAAGCATTTTTAAACTCATGTCACAATTGGGGGATGGGAGTGGCAATCAATTGAAGGTAATCAATGATTATGTGAAAGTGCTGTGGAAAGCTATTAAGCCTGTGTCTGCATAGGTAAATTTAAGAAGAGCAACCATCTAGGGAATCTGACCACAGTAACTAAATTGGAGATATTCTAGATTGCCAGAATAGCACCAGGGTCATAATGAAGATCTGAATCAGAGATTTGCATACACTCATATCCTAAATCCAGAACTGGTTCCTCAGACCAGGGCCATATTAAAAAGAGACTGGATATTTAACACTAATACAAAAATGTGGAAGAAGATTGTAGCCACCCTGGCAGTTTTTTTTTTAACTTATGCTTGTACCTGCACTTTAATTAGTACTGCAATGATCAAGTAATGATATGATTTTCTCATATTTTACTGACAGTTTTGGTGAAATTTTTCCACTTGGCATTGATTTAAAATCTTCCTATTTGGCTGTATGAAAAAAATATACCTATTTTTTCCATAGTATTTTAATTTTATTATAAAAATATTTTCCTCTTGGCTCAGTTACACATAAATCCACTGTTCAATAAATCTCTAGCTTAAACCCTATTTGTAAGACTCACCAACTAGGAATAAAAGGTTGTACAATAGTGTGATTCAGGATTGAGAAGATAATGGAAAAGATTCAGGAAAATATAGACATTAAGTTATTCAGTTGTAGGAGTTGTTAATTTGGAAAGAAAAACAAATGCTCCCAAAAATGTGTTTTGGAAAAAATTCTCTCCTTTATGGACCCAGTATCTTTAAGTACTTCACAGATGATTGATGGGTACTGCCCTCCTTTTGTTGGACAGGAAAGGACTTAAGTAGAATATTGCAAACTTTCTCAGAATCAGTCTTCCATCAGTTTTGATTACAATTTTTCTTTGACACAATTAAAATAATTCATTAGTATAGACAAAAATTATGACAAAAACAAAATGCATCAATAAAACCTTTTTTTTAAAAAAAATCCTATTCGTTGAATGGGTACTAAATTACTAAAATCAGAGTTGGATGAATCCTTTGCAGTGATGGATTCCAACATTTTCACTTTAAAAATAAGGAAACTAAGGACTAAAGAATTTAACTTATCCAATATTAAACACATAGTGATCAAGTTGGGATTCAAATGAAGCACATTTGGTGGTCTTTAAAATTTTATTGTTTACTAAAGAATATGGTGCATAAATTCACAGGGAAACACTTCAGTATATTCTCTAGAATTCATTCTCCGTATTGTCATATTCTTGTAATGTGCTCTATGTGTATGTTTCTGCTCCATCTGATGGAGACCTTATTTCTTCATCAGCCCAACAAACCTTCAACCAATCAATCTTTAATTTAGATAGCATAATATTATTAGCTCGAACCCATCTTTCTAAGGTCTCCACTATCAGTGCATTTGCAGTAAAGCCTATGATGATCTTGGGCCAGATATTGACAAAATGATATTGTCATTTTGGGATATTGGAAAGAATATTTTCAAAGAATATGCTAAGATCTATGATAGTAACAGTATAATGCTTATAGTTCAAAATTATTAAATACAGTCTTACAGTGTCTCAGGTCTGAAAATGTCAAATTTACCTATATTGCAATTGTTTCTAGTATTGTTTTCTTTGGTCTATTTAAAATAGCATCATACTATCTAATAGCCTCAGTCAGTTGAGGACCAATTCAACTAACCAATGGTTGAAGACATGTAGGAATATTCCATTTGATGTCCCACAACTACAACAGTGATTGCCTCCAGAGCCAAATCTCCTGGCCCCATTCAAAAGGACACTGCAATCTGGCTCTCTGAATGAATCAGTCCATTTATTGCATAAAGGATCCCTCATTTTTAAAAAAGGAAAAAAGTCTGCAATTATTGATGTAACAGAATATATTTTACTCTGATCAAATCTGCAATTAGGTACCTATTATCTCAATAAAAGAGGGAAGATGTATATGTGCAAAAATGTTTATATAGTATCTCCTTTTGTCATTGCAAGGAACTGGAAATTGAGTGGATGCTCATCAATTGGAGAATGTCCAAATAAGTTATGGCACATGAATGTAATGGAATATTGTTCCATCTGAAATGAGCTTTTCAGAAAAGCCTGGAAAAGACTGACATGAACTGATGCTGAGTGAAGTGAGCAGAACCAAGAGAACATTGTACATAGTAATAGCAAGATTATGTGATGATCACTTATGATGGACTTATCCCTTCTCAGCAATACAGTGATTCAAGACAATTCCAATAGATGTGGGATGGCGAGAACTATAGAGACTGAATGTGGATCAAAGCATGGTATTTTCACCTTTTTGTCTGTTTTGGTCTCAGTTTTTTTTTTTTCCTTCTTTGGTCTCATTTTTCTTGTACAACATGACAAATATGGAAATACATCTAAAAGGAATGTACATGTTTAACCTGCATCAAATTGGCTGCTCTCTTAGGGAGAAGAGCCAAGAGAGGGAGAAAAATTTGGAAGATAAAATCTTACAAAAATGAATGTTGGAAATGATGTAGTTGGAAAAATAAAATAATTTTTAAAATACAACATTAAAAAAATCTTAACTTATTTTAAGTTCTTCTTTACTCTTTCTAGGACCAAGAGGATCTTCAGACACAGACAGGATATTATTTGTTTTCCATTCAGTTGAAATTTTAACTGACAATTGCCAGGAAGCTACCTGAAGTCTCAACCAAATATTAAATGCTTACTGCAGTTTCCTTTCCAAATTCTCCTTCCATGAAGTCATTTAAAGAGATGGCAATGTATTCTAGCTGAGGGTCACATTTATTTACTAAATAAACAATAGGAAATCCAGCTCTGATCTCTTTTATAAATTCTATCCCATCTGACATCTCATCTGGATGTTCCATTGTCATTTCAAATTTAACATGTCCATTTAAATGTCTATGGAACTCAATCTCTCTCCCTTACTTTCACCCTTCCTCTAAGATTTCTGTTTCTGATGATAGCATCACTAACTTATCATTTATGCAGGTTTATAACCTTGAAGTAATCTTTGATTCTTCTTTCTCCCTCACCCTGCCCCCCACAATGGGGGTAACTGCCAAGTTCTATGCGAACATCATGACTCTTGCTATCATTTTTCTTCATTCTCATGGGCATCACTCTAATTTTTGTCTAAATTACTGTAAATCGGCCTCTCTGCTACCAATCTCTTTCCACTTTATTCTTTATATAGACACCAGAACAATCTTCCTAAGGAACAAATGTTATTCCCCTACACATAGCTGTATGATCAAATACAAACTCCTTAAGCTAGAGGGTAAGCCCTTTCACAATATAACGCTCACCTACCTTTCCCTTCTTATTGCGAATTACACCTTTTTTCTGGTTTTTTTTTTCCCTGAGGCAATTGGGGTTAAGTGACTTGCCCAGGGTCACACAGCTAGGGAAAAATTACACCTTTTTTAAAAGGGTCATAGATTTAGAGTAGGAAGACATTTTAACTGGCCATTTATTCAAAACCTCTCATACAAGTGAAACTAGAACTGATGAGTTGAAATGCCTTTTTCAAGGCCATTCAAATAGTAAAATACTTACTATTGGAAATGAGATTTGAACAAAGTTTTTCAAAGTCCAAATTCAGCATTCTACTAGATCATGTACACAAATCTGTCTTCAAGATAAACTGGTCTACTGGTTGTTCCCTAAAATCTATGTGCCCATATCTTATATCCCTGAACTTCTACATTTTGTCTGTTCCTTTTGTCTTAAATGACCTCCATTTATACCTTTCAAAAGCCTTATCTTCCTTCAAGAAATTAGATACCATCTTCTCTTTGAAATTTTCCTTTTTAAGCTATTAGTGCTCTCTTATCTTTCCTCACATATTCCTATGCTTTTTTGATTCCATTGTTTCCTCTGTTAAATCATTATCTTGCATTTTACTCATCTATTTATATGCTATATCTCTCAGTATATAAGCTCTTCAAAGAAAAGACAAGTTGCTGAATCTTTTACTTTGTTTTGCCCTTATGTCTCTATCACCCAGCACAGTATCTTTCACATGGAAGTTGTTTTAATAAAAATATGTTGGCTGAATTGAATTGAATCAAAAGTGAATGGAAGCAGTGGAAAGGGTACTGTATAACTTTGGACAACCACTTGATTTCTCTGCATCTCAATCTTTTGTAAAATAAGAGAATAGAACTAAGGGTCTTCTAAGTCTTTTACAGATCTAAATTTCAAAATATTGCACAGTATTTATTGGTAATAGTTTTCTCTAGTTTTTCAACAATAGTATGTTGTATGCTTCCCTAATGTTATAATGATGCCAAAGTGAATTGTTTCCCATTTACATTAGATATAAAGGACATTTTGCACTGGGCAGAGGTAAGTGGGGAATTTTCCTCATAAAAACTGATCGGAAGTAGGATGGTTATTATTTTTTACTTTTACTGTAATGAATGGAAAACGAGAGAAGAGGTTGTACATAATACTTTTGCTTTACCCATATGGCGTTACTATCTTGATTTAAAAAAAATTTGAATTGGGAAAACTAGTAATTTTTTTTATTGCTCTTTAGGCACTTTATTGTACTCTTCTAGCATACGTTGTGCAAGAATTACCTATATTGTTGGATGAAGAAATAAACTCAGAGGGGTTATAATTTGCCCAAAGCAACACACATCTATCAAGTGACAGCTCTGACAAACTCAAAATTACACCACATCAAACTGCTTCTCAGCACTTGATTTTCAGGTGGGTATTCGGACTATGTGTGCGTGTGCATGATTGCATGTGTGGGGAGAGAAAGACAGAGGGAAGAGAAAAACACACTAGCACAGAGTCAGAGAACAAATAAGACAGTCGGTGTTTTACCAGCGAGCTCTCTCACCCTCTTTGCCTCCACCCCCTCAAAACTCTTGCAGCCCAAAGGAATGAATGGGGACACTTCAATCTCGCGCGCCCCTTCTAGGCAGCCAATAAGGAGGCCGGTCCGGGTGGTGGGCAGGTGTGCGCGTGCCGCTGCCTGACGCAGGGCTCGAGCTGTTAGTGTCTGGTGCTGCCGCCGCGTCTCACAACCTCTTCCCGACTGACTCCCCGGCCCTCCTCCCCCTCCACTCCCTGCCCGCTCGTCCGCCTGCCCGCCCCTCTTCTGGCGGCGGCAGCAGCATCAGCGGCGGTGGCAGCGGCGACAGCGGATTCCGAGCACCGCAGCTTCGAGCCGCTTTCGCTTTTCCCCTCTCCGGCTCACGATGTACTATTGACCCTTCTGGCCTCGACCCTCAGTCTTCTGCCCTCACCAATTTTCCTTTCCTTTTGGCATCCCCATCCCTCGACCTTCCCCAGTCCTATTCCACCGCCCCTCTTCACAACCCTCTTGAAGGGATTAAATACGGGCTCCTTCCTACCACCCCAGTCCTTTCAAATTACACGTACACACAGACACGCACAGATACACA
Source organism: Myrmecobius fasciatus (assembly GCA_023553655.1). Classification (NCBI taxonomy): domain Eukaryota; kingdom Metazoa; phylum Chordata; class Mammalia; order Dasyuromorphia; family Myrmecobiidae; genus Myrmecobius; species Myrmecobius fasciatus. Next base: position 131,572 of record JAJPUD010000763.1, on the reverse strand, counting down.
AACGCAAACACTGACACACACACACACACACACACACACACACACACACACACACACACACGAGTTAGCAGCGCGACCATGAGGCCCGGGAGGTAAGCTGTACCATTTACCCGCCCTCCTTCTCTTCTTCCTCCTCCTCTTCCTCCTTGTCCTTCTTCCCCGCCCCCCCGCCCCAGTCGCTATGTCTGTTACTGAGTGTATTCGTGGGAGCGCGCGTGGGGGGGTGTGGTGTGTGTGCACGCGCGGACATTCGCAGGCTATAGAGTTTGGCACGTGAGTCGCGTCGAGGTGGGCAGCTCGAAAAGGAGAATGGAAGACCAGAAAAAAGGGAGGGATGAACGGAAGGACTAGAGAAAGGAGAGGAAAGAATGGTTAAAAAAAAAAAAAAAAATGACAGATCTGCCCAGGCTTTGAAATGCTTCTTTTCCCCTCTCGTGATTTATTGCCCTTGTGTTGCCATTAAATATGCTGCGTGGGTCGATGTACTTCCGGGTTCACACCTTTTTTTTTTCCTCCTTTACTCGCACCTCTGAGCTCTGGGCTGCTGCTAGAAGAACATATATTGTATAAGCTCAGTTGCAAAGTTACCGCTTCTCCACCGACCCTTTCACTGCCTAAGGTGCAACATTCTTAGAAGGAAGTGAGGCTGCTTGATTCCTTATGGAAAGAAAGGGGCGGGGGCCAAGGACCGGTAGGCGGGATGAGGGAAATGATGGGGAGAAGACGGGAAAAGAGAAGTATCTTGGAAGGATGGAACAGACGTTTGAAACTTCAAGTAAGGTTTGGAAACAATGAGATGGTACCAGGGAGAACCAAAGCGATTTCATTAACTTAGTTACTCCCAGGTCAAAGTAAATCCTGTACTTGGAGAGGTTTGCAATGACTTTGCGGCGACTGGACACCAGGGGGCGTCCAGTCCATCTCTTTATTCTCACTCCTTACAACTGGATCGGCTTTGTATCCGTAAGCGGCCGGGGAAAAATTTATGCGCAATGTATAGGAAATGTAAATGCATGAATTAAAATAAAGAACTTGGGAGAGAAGGAAGATGAAATTGGATTTCGAATCGGTTTATGAAGGAGAAAGCTAAAAGAAGAAATTGCATGCTTGCAACATATTACTGATTTGAACGCATTGAAAACGGATGCTTTCTGAGGATTTGTGCTCCCCAAACTGGTTGTTGGTTTTTTTTTTAATTGATCGTCGGTAATTATTCAATATTTTTAGGAAGCATTTCATATTATATTTATTTTCTTTTCTCATAAGCCGATTTCTTAAATGTAAGTAATAGTAAGTCCGCCATTTTGAATTGTTTCATGTAACACAGAATGAAATCTTAGGTCACTCCCAGTGTTTCCTTAAATTTCCCTTTAGTTCTTTCTATGGTTTTTCCTGATACATATAGCTTGTGAAAGGATAACGGATACTGTTACTTTTTTTGTAAACATAAATTCTACTGTGAAGATGTTTATATCAACAACTATATTACTGTTAATGGAATGCAATACAAGGAAAAATAAATTACATTCAAAATCAATGTAATTTTTGTTTTATACTCTTGGACATTATGGAAAGTGTACATAACAGAAAAACTGGCAATTTTATTTTATGAATTAGTGCTATGAATAAATTTTTAAATATAATGTTACCAGAGGAAAGTGACAATTGAACTGGATTTTTATTATGGTCATGAAAATGCTCCATATTTCATTTTTTATGTTGATAATTGGTGAGTTTAGACAATAGGATAAAAACAAACCATTTAGTTATCTATTAATACTAGGAAATAATTACTAAATTCAAAGGTAGACCTCATCAGAATTTTATCAAATGTTTAAAAGCTTTCAAAGGTTTTTCTAAGACTGGGATACTGTGAAGTTCTTGCTTTAGATATGAGCACCAGCTAGATGGTAAATTATTTAATAGGAAGATCAGAGAAATTATTTAATTGAAATAATCAGTCTGAAATTAAACAAATTAACAAACACTTGTTATATTTTTGGTCAAAGCTTGTACTCTCTTCTTTATCTCAGCATGTGTGAAATAAGGTAATCCATTGTATGTAAAGGGCTTTAGGAATTAAATTGGCACATGGCCTCTTTCTGACACTTAAGGGGGGATGGGACAATATTTTAAATGAATAAAATGCTTTACTTTGAAATTTCATTGCTTTTAGAAATATTTTTATCATTGTCATCAAAATTTAAGGAAACAAGACAAACAATTGTAGTTATCTTTTGCATTACTCCTTACATTGTCATAATTGTATGGAATCATTTCAATTAGTCAAATATTTAAATACTTTTTTGTTAATAGTAAGATTGAAATTGTATTTTGCCTTGTATTTTGTCATAATAATATTTTGGAATCAGTAAAAATATGCTGAAGATTGAAGTTGAAAATTTTGTACTAGGTGGAAAAATTATAGTTAACCATGTGCTTTTGTAAGTGGAGTATGTTTGTAGCGAATTTTAAAATGCCAGTATTCTATCACATTCCTTTTAAAACTGTTGATTTTTATTTGTGTGATAATATAAATATATGACTGTTTAAAAATTATGGTTAACCATGCTTTTGCAAAATGAAGCAGTATTTGTAGTATATTTTATAATGCTAGTATTCTAACATATTCCTCTTTAAATTGTTGATTTTTATTTGTGTGACAGCATAAATATAAATTGCTCAAATGCCACAAAGAACTGTGGTAAATGTACTAAATGTAAAGTGTTTTTCTTCCCATGTACTGTGTACAAATGAAACATTAAACAATAGTTACCTATTTGGTAATAAGGTAATTCATACTACTGATAATATGTTTTCTGGTGTGTGTAAAATATTGCTGCAGTAGTTTCCAATTTATGATTAAGAAAAAAATAAATTTTAGAACATATATATATATAACATTCTTTAGATGTGAGAAAATATCTCCTTAAAATGATTAAATTGTTATACACATGTATCAGATTGTGATAATCTGAAAAAAGAGAACATGAAATGATTTTTTTCTAGGCCTAGATTTTAATTGAATTAAATATATAGAATGAATTGATGAATTGTAAACAAGTTTTAAACTGCTTAGCGACTTGGCAAGGTGTAGCTAGCTAAAGAATTTTGTTGTTGTTTTGTGAAGTTTTTTGGAATAGACTTTAAATTTACTTTATAGTCCTATGATCCAGAAATATGATTTTTCATTTAGGAGAGAAAAGGGGAAGAGGTTGGATGGAGGAGAAAACAGAAAAAATTTAATGTTCAGAGGTTTACTATGTATGTTAAAACTGATTATTTTTATAGAGAAGGAACTTGCTTTAATAGTAATATGTTTTTTTTTAATTTAAAGATCATAAAATAAGCCACTGTCTTACCAAGTAAAACAATGGTGATTATTTGCATTGAAATATTTTTAACTTTCTATGTAAATCCAGATAGCTGTACTTTATACAATTACCATTATTTAGAAAATTCATTCAATACATACATATATAGTGGTATTGTGGAGGAGCTCCTCCTCTGACATAATGACACTATATGATGTCGCTGACCGGAGTGCTGAATCAAAACAGACAGCCATATTGATCACTACTGAATCCAACTGAAAATAGTCTAAAATTCTGTGGAGGTTGAGATAGAACAATAACTGTAGTAAGATATGTAGGGTGTGTGTTTGTGTCTATGTGTGTGCATTTCTTTTATGTCTGTTGAACATGCATCATAACTGTGATAAGGAAATTTGCTCACAGGGAATGTATGTCAATTTGCTATATATCACTCATATTGAGGGGCTGTCAGTAAAATCAATAGGATCGATATTGGGGTTTTCTCTTGTTTTAAGACCTGCCATATTTACAGATAAAGATGATTTTAAAACCAATTTGAACAATTAATGACCATACATAAAAATTTCAAATTCTTCGTTATGAGACTACAAGGTTGTAAGGTTGAGGATAAGCTTTGTGTTTGCCAGTTGTTTTTTTTCCTGCTGGATCTGATTTTGGAAAAATATCAAAGCTACAACAAAACATCATCTCCAAAATTATTTAAATTAAAAAATCATCTAAAACACATTCCATTCTACAATACTAATAAATGATGTAATTAAAGAAGAAATTTAATATAATTTTTAAAAACAGTTTTTCTTTGCCCTAATACTCAAAAGATGAGATGCCACTGAATTTATTTAGCTAGAAATTCAATTTAACATGAATATGTTGTTAGTTCCATATTATGCTAATATGGAAAGATTACTTCAAAAGTAAATTATGATGAATATAATCTTTCAATAAAAAGGTAGTAAGTTTTTAAACACAATTTTATTGACATTCTACCTCTAAAAATAGAAAGAGTTGATATGCAGGATCATCAAATTAAAGGTCAAAGGTGATAAACCAGGACAAAGGTCATGGAGCTCATTTTCAAGCAATCAGTTTCTAGTTGTTTTTTTTAGCTGAACAAAAGCTTAATTATACAGAAAAAAAGGTCTGTAGTGTTAAATGATCAATTATAATTGGAGAAAATATTTTACAATATTTATTAGAGATTATATTTTAACAATGGATCTTCAAGTTTCCAAGTCTTATTTCTAAGTAGTTATGGTTTAAATTATTCCTTAATTCCAAGAAGGAAAACATGCAATTAAAGAATCATTATGTAGTCTGTTATGTTTATTACATAAAACTTTGTGGATATGTCTGTATAGCAGTTCATGGAACAGGATAGTATAGCTTTTATGTATTCTTTCTGATCAACATTTACATTTTAATTGATTCATGTTAAGCCTTTCCAAAATCTTTAAAAGAAAGTATTTTGTATGATTAGTATATAATCTTGGAGTTTTCAAAAAGTAATAAAATGTTCTGGACCATTTAAAAATAAATGTTAACTGTTATAACCCTATTATTTATTAATTTTATAAACAAATAATTATTGCATATTCATTGTCAGTGGTATCAAGATGAGAAAACTAAAACATCTTTTTTTATATATTAGATGCCTATGGAAAATGCTTGAACACATTAAAATTGGTTCTTGCTTACTTGTTCATCTCAATATAAGCATCAAAACAGCTATTAGCATTGTTGAATAGCAAAATTATGTACAAAACAAAATAATTTGTTTTCACTGGAATTGAATGCAAATGTTTTAATTTCAGCAGAAAACTTTTTGTTATTCATTTTACAAGAAGGCAATTTAACTTAAGATGTAATTCAATTAACTTTGAAACTAGGGTTGGTCTTCAAATATATTAGGTCTTTTAAAAGAGGATTTTTTTGCACCTATCTTGCCCTTTAATTAGAAATCAAATTATTCTCGATTTGTCTTATTTCACTTCTATTCCTTGTGATCTGAATGATTACTCATTTTGGAAGCTTTATCATATAAAACTATTATTTCTTGTGAAAAACTTGGATGAGCAAAACCATTTATATCTCAATATACACATTTGGTTAAAGAAAATTGTGACTTATCAGATTAACATTTGTGCCATAGGCAATATCTTTAAACTGTTTTTACAGTGTGCCTGTTGACTTTTATTCATTTTCCTGGAGATTGAAGATTCTTATTTTTTAGTAAACTCTTGGTTCATAACCTTGGGTTTTTTTTAAAGCAAGACTTGTTTTCAGAGGTATTCATATCTTATATCAGATTAACTGAAATCAGATTTGTAAATCTGTCCAGAAAATTAAATTCTATGTGGTAATTCAGCAATGCTACAAATATCATTATTATTTACAATTAAATGCTTTATGTGATATAGATAAAAGATTTTCCTGAAAGATAAAAATGAATGAGTTTTCAGTAATTTTCATCATTTCAGAATGCCTACAATTACTTCTCCTATGCCCTTCAGAGTTAAGTACTTCATTAAATTCATATGGAAAATATGTTAAATTAAAAAAAACAAAGAATAATCAAGACAGTCTGCTATTTTGACATTTAAGTTGCTCCATATTTCTTTCACACATGATATTCCTAATAAACAAGATCAATCTTTTGTTTGCCACCATTCTGTGCCCATGATTGCTATCAAGTTATATTTCTAGTTGTATTTAAAATGCAGTTCAATTTTCATCCTTCAACCAAAAAACACTGAATTCATGGATTGTAATTTTATAGAATATATTTTTTAAAAGTAAGATCTGAAAATTATGGCTACTGTATAAAGAGTAATTTGCATGATAACAGTGGAAACTTGTCAACATGTACTTGTATCTGTATTGAATACTTTTAAAACACCTTTTCATCTCTAGCTAAATATATGAACTTTCTTTTTTGCTGTAAGAGCCACAATTCGTATTAAGTGATAAATATAAATTCTAGTATTCCCCAAATTGTGTTTATAGACAATGTTCAATTATTTTAAATTTAAATGAACATTTTAGCAAGTGTTGTGTGGTTTTTTAATACTTTAGGTATACCATCTTTTATGTAGAACATTGCAATTTAAAAAGTTTTTAACCAATGAAAATAATATTGAAAATTTACTTTGATTTTTAATTATGTTTTTTGGTATGCTGGCACCTAATAATTAGCCATAGAATCAAGCTCTTTGGCATATACACTTACATTAGTCAGGAAAATATTGCTGTTAATTGAATTCTTACATTGTGCAAAATGTTTTTTAGAAATTTTGATTGTTGTCATTGGTCATGAAATAGTTTATTTCTTGCTTACTGTCCTGTCATTTTCCTTTTAGGTACTAACTGCTTTTTTGCTGCTTGAAAAATTGCTATTTATTTGATATTTTTACTGGTGTTCTTGGAAAAAATTAGAATTAAACAGTAACATTTCACTTTAAATTGAAATTAAAATTTTAATAAGACTAAAATTGTGTTTCCAGCGTATATATTTGAAATGTATGGTTTATATTTCTGTGACTAATGCTTCATAGCTTTTTTTGTTTTTAACTTGCCAATTGCCAAAGTTCATTGGTATCGATAAGCCACCAAACTGTTAACCATATAAAATAATGTTCATGTACATGTGAAACACAACGTATTTGCCAGTTTTACTGCATAATTCCACTGCTTTGATATTAATACTTCAGGGTTAAAATAATGAATCAATATAAGTACTTTCTATGGAAAACATGTACCATATTTGAAAAAACTGTTATAATATGTATTTTTAAAGATTAATGTAAATTAAAAGAGTATAGGAATCTGGAAACCATAGGTAGTTCTCATGTGTTTTTTTAAAATATAATAGATCATGCTGCAGTAAACCACACCTATATCTGTATAAACAATTGATGAAGTTATTGGTTATTTGCATATTTTATTATTTTGGTTAAGATATGAAATAATTTATTACATTTTTCTATGTAAAATTGCTCCAATCATATCTTTACTTTCAAATGAGGTCAAATAATCCATGTACAAATATTTAAATGATAAAGTATTTTTAAGTAATAAGGTAAAAATAATAGTGAATAAATTATTATTAAATGTGTTCAGTGCATTCTTGGGTTTCAGAAACTTTTAATTTTTAATTTTGTGGTGAGTCTTAATCCCAAAAGACTAAATAATAGTTTTGTTCTTAATAGTCTCGCTGAAAGAACATTGAGGTTCGATAACATTTTAATTAACTTTTACGTCCAGGTTTAAAAATATTCTATTTTTCTACCATATTTCTTTTTTTCTTTTTTCTTTTTTTTTTTAGGAATAAAAAAAAAAGTTTAAAATCAATGAATTAGCCTAATCCACTTATGTCTTTTAAAGGTCACATTAAAAAGTTCTCCAATTTGTAAGCATAACACAAATTATAGTGAGATTCTCTTGTTAATAATTGCAATATTAAATTAGTTTCAACATGGAAAGATGCCACATTATGATAGACTACAATGTTACATTTTTTAAAAGGAAAGGTACATTTTATTGTGGATTAGCCTATCTTTTGCTTTTAAGACCTTGCAAGGATATAACTGAAGAGAGTTTAATATATAGTGTTTTGAGCTTCACAAACCTTTTATTCACTTTTTTGTTTCTAACCCTTTATAGAGAGTCCTAAGTCAGCATTTAGTAGACCTCTGCACTTGGAGCAGCCTCCATTTTCTTTTGATAAGAGAATTAGATACCGAAAAGATGCTACAAAAATAGTTTCTTTGAGAGACTGAAATAGTAGAAAGTGTTTAAAATCAAGCAAAGAGAGAAAAACTTGACTAGAGAAGGTGAGTTTGTGAATATCCAAACAAATTCATTTTCTGTGCCTTGAAAAACTATATAGCCTGAGTAGAAATTATCACTTGAGTGCTGTTTTGCCATTTACTGTTCTTATTGCTGAATAGCATTTAGGAAGTGGGAGTGAAGCTACGGAATACATTTTATTGGCCTGTGACATCTTCAACATTCTACTCAATGGAAAGAGGACTATAACTTTCACAAGGTCTTTGGAAAAATAATTTTGCCTTTTCAGATTTAGTTTCTTACATAGTTAGTATCTTGGGATAAATATATATACTTTAAATTCAATATGGGGGGGTGATCTAATTTGGTTGGTATGTTACAAAACATTTTGGAGATGTTTCTTTTAAAATATATTTAAAAGGAAACAAAAATCAAATATAGATACTATTATTGGTGTATTGTAACCAGGAGGCAGACACTTGCCCTCTTTGTGCCTCAGTTTCCTCATCTGTTAAAAACAAAGAATAAAAGCTAAAGTATCAACCTTACTCTGAAGTTTAAATTATAAAGGCTACATAAAGATTTTTGCAAACCCTAAAGGACTATGTAAATTTCAGCTATTTTGTGTTGAACTATGTAAATGTTAAATTTGTGAGTTTTAAAATTATTGTTTATAATAAGGTCCTTATTAATAAACAAAGAGAAAATGTTTTGTTTTTTCAGGAAATTGTATCTTTAGACTAAATCATTAGTTGTATACTGCTAATAAAATAAAAACCAAATTAAAAGACCTTGTTTACACAATGCCCTTTAACCGGAAAAGCCTAGGCAAGGTGCTGCATACCCTGTTTGATTGTTATACCAATTGGTTATCTAATTGTGGATTTGATGAGCTAGGTAAGTCTTAAATAGTTGAAAAGTTTACAGGTCACTTCACAGAGTCAAAGCCTTGCCATTTTATGGCCTTATAATGAGCCGTTAAGTTGGGGAAGAGGCAATTAAATAGGGTGCTCTGGTAGAATGAACAAAGTTCTGACTTGAACTCTCTAATTCCAGGTTCCTCAGAAGATGATGAGGTCATTTAAGAAGATTCCTTCAAGCCCAGGTTAGTTTTGCTTGTTTGGTTTTTGTTTGTTTGTTTGTTTTTCAGTATTTTACCTAGCTGCTTTTTTTCTTGAGCAACTGGAAGCACAGCAGATCTTACAGCTTCCAGCATTTCTCCTTCCTTTGGTATTTCCCTTATAATAAGCCTATTTCTAATGTTATGAAGTGGGAAGAGAATACTAGGTTAAAAGTCCCAGTATCTGGTTTAAATATATTCTTTTCTAATCTTATTTTTTTGTGTAACCTTTAGCAAGGTTCTTAGCTGCTTTAGACCTGTTTCATCATCAGTAAAATGAATGGTTGGTTAAAATAATCTCTGAGATCTTGACTAGCCTCAAAGTTTGTGCTACTCACTTATACTTAGATTTCTTAACATTCATTGGAATTACTATCTCTTTTCTTTAAAATGTCAGAGATAGATAAAACCAGGGAGGTGCTAGTTAATATTTAACAACCAGCTCAGAAAAAGAAAATGTACTCACTGCATTCTTTTAATTTTAATCTGCATTACTAACATTTTCTCCATAATTTTCTCAAGTTTGGAAATCAACAAAACAATAAATCAAACCTTGATTTGTAGTATTTGCAGATTTCCAAGGTGTAAATGCTCACATTGAAATTGGATAATGTACTGGGCTCTTCCAACCTTCAATCTGGCTACAGAACACCTATTTTTGAAAAAGGGTAAGCATTCCTATAGTCAACAGTTGTGCTTACCTAGAATTTGAGAGAGAAATTAAAAATGCTAATAGATGTAAGAAAGCACTTTTCTTGAGTAAGCAAGCATCCAGCAATAGCTCACATTTATGTATATAGGACTTTAAAGCATAAAAAAAATTGCTTTAAGGTAGATGGTGTCTATTGTTAACAGTCTTGTTCTACAGATTAGAGAATTGAAATTCAAAGGAATTAAGTCACTTCTTAATATAATTCAGCAACTAGGTGGCAGAGTCAGATCTTGAATCCAGACCTTTCAACTGTAAAACAAAGTACCCATTCCATTAAATCATGCTACACCTCTGTAATTAAACCAGAACTATGAATTGGCAAATTGGCAAATAATGTGGCTTAACTTTTAAAAAAAATTAATGTGTAGTTTTTAGTAAATGTTCTTGGAATTATTCAACTAAGTTCAGCAAGAATTTGTTTTATACTAGGCTATGTGCTAGAGGCTGGTAATGCTAAGATAAAAGAGGAATATCCTTATTCTCCAGGAGCTTACATTCTGGGGTGTGACAACTTGTATTCACAGAAGCAAATATAAAATAATTACAAAGTTCTTTTGCTGTTGTTTTGTTTTATGGAGAGGGAGATCAATAATAACAGGGGAAGAGCCTCCTATTTGGTATACTTTTCCTTTAAGGGAGAGAGGAATTCTAAGAAGCAGAGTTGAAGCAAGAGAACATTTTTTCATTAAGAAAACATGCTCTTAAAAAAGTTAATTGGGAAATATTTAGCAAAATAAATAAAACCATAATAGAATATAGATAATAGAAAGAATATACTTTTCATTAGGGTTAGACTGGGTCAAATGATCATAAAGTTAATATTTGTGATCTCATTTTGAGAAGCATGTGGTAGTGCAAAAAGCACTTGACTTTAGTTAGAAGACTGGGTTTAAATGCTTGAGTTCTTACTACCATGGTACTCTGATAAAGAGCAAATCACTTTAATCTTTTAAAACAGTTGCCTCAAATATAAAATGGGGATAATGATTCTACCTTATAGGGTTGACATAAGGAATATACTTTAAAGTGCCACATAAATGATAATTATTACTGTGTTCCAGAAATAAGAACAAAATTATGTAATACTTATTAAAATATTAAAAAATCAGATTATGATGATATAGTTTGATAAATTTGTCTGCCTTTTGTCCAGATTAACTCAGTTCCATTTCTTCGGTATGTAAGTAAGTGTTAATGTGGGCCAGCAGGGTGTGAAAGCAAGTGCTATTAAAGAGAGGTTATCTCTTAGGATAATTTCTTTGACTGACTTATCAAATTAATTAGCAAAGATGAATAAATAAGTACCAAGAGATTTAATAATGGTTTTAGGTGTTGATAGTGTTTTAGAATTGAGTATTTCATACAATATATCTTTTCCTATTTGAAAAGATGGTAGAGAATGTTTAAGCCTTTTGGTTTATATCCTCTGATAATGGTGTTAGCATGATAAGTCATGGAAAGAGAAGATTCTAAAGAGTAGCTATATGATTTTAATTCATAAGATACTTTTGCTTTACTGTTTGCTCTCCTGCATACTATGAGGGGAAAAGGTTGTAGACTTTTACTTTCTATTGTAAAATGTTTAACATTGATATTTTTAGTGAGTTGTCATTCATGGTGAAGAAAGTTCATACAGTATCCTAAATGAGATTTCTAAAGAATCCCTTAAAATGTTCATCAATTTAGTACATGTTGCTAATATATTTATGGCTCAAGTTGTTAATGTATTAGGAGGCTACATCCTGCATTTATAAAAATAACAAAGCAATAATAAGATTTTAGTGCTAAAAGGGAACTTGAGAAATCACATTTTTTAACACCTTCATTTTACAGATGGTGACACTGAGACCCAGAAAAGTTCATTGATTTAACCAGAGTGATTCTAGGATTAGAACCTAGGTCATGACTCACTTTTCAGTCTTTTAACTAAATTAGGATTCTTTCATGTTGTAAGAACTTTATTATCTGAGGAATTGTTTTTCTCTTATTTTCTGTTTCTCCCTTAAGAACATTTCAACTTATTTTAAATGTGTCAAGATATATGTTCAGTTGACATATGTAAATTTCTCAGTAATTACCATAATCTATTACATAATATATCCATTAAAATTAGTCTAAAAGTTGTTATTACTGTGTCCGTTTGTTTCTTTCATCCAATATTTTGTATGAGATACTTCAATTTGAAAGATGTCATTGTCTTTCAGAGGGAAAACTGATTACTCCCTTATTTTTCACTGATAACATGCATTAATTTCATATTATGTATTCTCTACAAAATTAATTTTTTTCAAGGAGAAAGAAGTTAGGGAATTATAAGTAATATTTAATGTTTCAAATCGGTATCCAAGGTGAAAAATATTTATAACTTTACATTTACCTAAAACAAGTATGAAAAAAATATACAACTTTGAAGGCTTATAAATCATATTGGTCTATTTGTGATGTATGAAAACCAAAGACATCTAGAATATAGTTTAAAGCTTTTTTCTTGTGTTTTCCCCCTATTTGAAATTAAATTCATTATTGAGTTTGAACTCAATTAAAATCTTCAGTTAGATATTGAAACATTTTAAAATTTATTTTTATTCACCACAACAAATCAGGAACTTTTGAGTGAAAGTAACCACAAGAGATTTATTTCTCCACTTGATTCCAAAAGAAAAAGTAATAGAATAATCACACTTGCCATTCCAGTTATTTAGAGATTAAATTATCCTTCTTTGTTTATTTGGTTTTGATTTTTTAATTTAATGGAATTTATTGAAACAAGATACTGTTCTTATCTATAAAAATGATCCCAGTTCAACTTTGTCTTTGGATATCTATGAGAGACTTTGAGATACAATGACTTAGACTTTTAACAATTCAAATGGAAAACATTGTTTCATAGACTTAGGTTATATATAGTAATGTACATATATATATATATATATATATATATATATATATATGGAGAAAAGGCTTGAAGAAAGTTGCTTAATAACGTTTTTCTTTAAAGAATCTAAAATTCCGAGTTTAACCTGATAAATTCAATCATTTTACCTCCAGAAGAGGAAAAATACAACGAAATTTTGCCTTAACAAATAAAATGGAGCTATAGTGCGCTTAGATTACTCCCTCTCCGTCAGTTAGCCCATTTACTTGGTTTCATGATTACAATGTTTTCTACACAAGATAATTGCCTGGAAATCCCACAGAATGCTCCCTGGAACAAGGGAGACAGAAGGGAAGAGTTTACTGGAGGGACGCTTTGGCTGTGGCGTCATTTAGGCGGGAAAAGATCACGCCGCAAGAAGACGAGCTCTCTTTAACGAGAACATCCTAGCTTCCTCTCCCCTCTTACACGTCCTTTCTCCCGACTTTTTTTTTTTTTTTTTTTTACATTAATCCTCAAACACTTAAAGTGGTATTTTGATTCCAAAATAATTGTAGTAGAGATTCATACAGTGTCAGTTATACTTAATTTAAACATTCTCTTGGCATTGCTGTTGAATACTTTCACTCTAATCTTCTCCCCAGCCTTTCTTACGTTTGGGTTGGTTTTTTAAAGTGTCTGTGTTCATCCTGGGATTTCAGTAATAAAGGGATCCGGTTTTAGGTGATGAACACCTCAAGATACAGCAAAAGCAGTAAATTCTGCTCAATGATTGTGGGTGGGGGCAGGGCAGGAGGGAAGAGAAGGACTCTTTTGTTTGGTCTTGGTTTTTTTAGAAGTACATCTGGGCAGGGGCAAGAGGCCAAATGTGAAAGTCGTTTAATTAGTGAGAAATGATCACTAGTAATTCTTGAGAAGGAAGCTTTGGAGTATTGTTGGGAACAGTTCAACATCAAGAGAGGCAATGTTGAGCTGAGAAAAAAAGCAAAAGGTGAAGCAAGAGAAAGGGGAGAGGAAGTAGCCAGGGCTAGAGGTGCTGGAAGAGTGCAAGTCAACCTGCCACTCTTGGCGGTGGGTTTCTTTGACCCTGGGGGATCATCTCAATCGGTGTGAATGGGAAGGATTCGAGGGTAAAGTACTGGGCAAAGCTAGAATTTGTATTGGCTGAAAACACCCGGTTTTATTTTGAGGGAGGATAAAACCCGTGCAGTTACTAGCAGGAGTTCTACAGCCCCTCCCCCTAGTTTTAAGAAGAACCGGTGCATTGTTTCTGTCTATAATAGAAGTCACAGTGCACCAGAATAAGAGTTTAAAGTAATGATTGAGTAGTGGTACCTCATTTGGCTCCCAGCACTGCATTATTGCAAAACAAAACAAAAAAACAGCTGGACTACTTCGAGAAAATACATTGCTGCTTGTTTTAAATGGAGCAACCAAAAAAATCGAGATAACCAAAACTCATAGCCCACTTTGTGTTTATTACATTGTAATTTTTAAAAAGCACATTGGCGATTCCTAGGTAGCTACTTGATCTTATTTCAAAGGATTTTTTAAGAACTGCGATAAATCAAGCTAACAAAGTATTTGGCTCTCTCCGACATAAAACATGCGTTTTGAGTCAAATGCAAGTTTTTTAAGGTATTAAAATTAGTCGGAAATGAAAAAAAAATTAAAACCAGAAGACTGCAGGAAGGTGACAAATTGGAAAGCATTCAAGTCGAGCTGTAGGGCGTTTTCATGTCAAAGAAACCCGTATGAGCATCAAGAGATTGTGTTCAGTTTATAAAATAATTTCTCTCTCAGAAGATTTCTTTGGGGGTGGGGCAAGAGAATAAATCGATTTCAGTGACAGTGACTTTGCCCGGCGACGTTAAATGGGACAGTGATATTTTATCAACCCCGTGTCTTTTGTGTGTGAGTGTTTTAAAAGGTATGTATGTGTATTCGCCTTCAATTCTTTGTGAATGAATTTTAGAGGGTTTCTGAGAGTTCCCAGTTGGAAAGAGCTCTACGTTCTACACAACTTGAAAGGCCGATGTCCCTCTCAGGAAATGAATGAGTCGATAACATCTGACACCAGTGACCAGTCCAGTGAACCCTACCTTAATTCCACTAATACTGGAGGCCCCCAAATCGGGGCAAGTTCGTGTATCTTGTAACTATAGCATTAAACGTGCTTCAGCTGTCTTTGGTGATTGTAGTCTTTTCTTAGCTAATTTTAGCCTTGTCTTTATTATTTTTTTTCACTTAGCAAATTGGATTTTATTAAACAAACTAAAAACAAAATAACCAGACATATCACATAAAAACAATAAAAATAGTTTGGGTTCTGCCTAGAAATATTCTTGCTACATTAGGTTTTGTTTTTTTTTTTTAATACCAATAAAGTGAGGGATTTAAGATACATGTATGTTTAACAAAACACTTTATATGTATTATAGCATGTTTTAAAGAAAAAGATGTGTACCACGTTTTAACACATTAATCTAAATTACTTTGTTCAGAAACGTTTTGTATATTTTCCTATTGATTTTTTTTTCAAAGAATGTTATTTCTTAAGCATTTGAAAAACTGGCAATTTTTATTAAGAATCGAACTTTTAGTTTTCTAGTGTACAAAATGTTTTCATGTCAAAATGCATTTGTAATGTATAAATTATTTATTTTGTATAGACCAGATAATGTACAAACCAAGTTACACCACTTAATCTATGGACTTTTATTGTTTAAATAGTGTATAGTTTGAGAATGCAAAGAAAACTCAAAATTTAAACCTTGTTTCCCTTGCCAGATTGCTTGTATTTTTATGCTACTTTATGTTAGTTCCTTTTCAGCTCCACACTAACTGAATCATTTTTATCCTCCCAAAATTAAAAAAAAGAGAGAAAGATTTGTTCCCCAACCTAAGAAACAACAACAACAAAAGTAAATCAAGCAAATAATCTTTCTAAACTGGTCAGACTGATTGACGCCATTCAGCCTCAACCTTCTTCCTCCTCCATCCCCCAAAAAACAACAACTGAAAATTACTTACAGTTTAGTAAAAACTCTTTATTTCAGATCTGGACTGATTGTCCCACATTTTTATCTTCTAAAAAGGACAATAGGGTACAGTGGGAATCCAGTGTATGTTTTTCTGTGTCTCTTATATTGACTATATCTTCATTTTAGCATGTGCTAAAGTAAGCTTTTAGAGCTGGAGTGTGTATTAGGCTGAGAAGGGTGGGTTAAGAGGTGAAAGAGAGGCCTGGGTGTTGTGGGGGAGGGGGCTCAGGAGCTATAGAAGGGAAGTAGTATCTGTAGTTTTTGTGTAAACTGCTTATCTAAGAAAATGGGGGTGGGGGAGGGAAGCGAAGAATTGGCGATTGTGTATTTTTTATATTCATAAATGTGAAATATTTTGTCTTAAATGAAAAAAAAAACAACCTAAAGTCCTTATCATAATATTACATAAATGCTATAGTATTGATACCAGAATCATGTTAATCATTTCATTTTAATAGCTGAAGCAATATAAAAGGGCCAGCCTTTGAGAGGGAATTACATTGAAGTGGGAAGCCACCAGATCCGTTAGAAATTGTTCATATATTTGACTCCACCAATAATAGTGCAGTTTTAAAATGTGAGTGTCCTGGTCAATATTATACCTAATTACCTTCTCTTGCTCCTCCTATCTCTACTTCTTTCTCCGGCTCATTCCACCTCCTTTCTCCTTTCTTCATACAGTCTTCCTCCCCCCTCCTCCTCCCTTCTCCTTTTCCACTCCTCCCCTTCGTTCCATTTCCCCTCCCCCTTTCTTCTTCCCTCCCTTCTTCTCTCCTCCCCTCCTCCCTTCCCTCCTCCTCTCTGCTCCTGGGGAACAATCGCCGCTGATTGAGGTTCACTCTTATTCTAGTCTAGAAAACTAGGCTCTTATTTAGGAAGTCATTAATCACATCTCCTCCCCCGGAAAGAGATGGCGGAGAAACCTGTGAAGTACAATTTCTCACTCATTCCCTCCAAAAACGTTATGAAACTCCAAACCTGTACACATTTTAACAGTATTAAGATGATATCAAGTTTCTGGTAGACTTTTAATTTGAATTTGAAATTATTCAGCGGAATCAAAGACTGGGAATCGTGCGGTTTTTCGTACTTAGAGCAGTATAACCAATGATCCGAGTTATCGTGGAAACGTAATTTTGGGGTAATTAGCTAGAATTGTATTGTATTTTTCCTCTCAGAACTGTCTTAAATCAGGAAATAACTTATCCTAGCCATGCTTGCTTCTAGCTATTCTGGTTGGTGGATAGAAAACATGTATTATCAGTTCCATTGTGTAACTTCCATGCATTTAAATACATATTGCTGATTTTTTTTTAAAGAAACATTTAGAAATCTCAAGTCTATTTATGACATACGAGTACAAACATAAGACTTTGTTATTTGCTTAAATAGATGAATCACAGGGAACCTAAACTGTTTCAATAAGATGCACAGAATCAAGTCCTCTGGTTTACCGTAAAGAATTTTCCAAATAATCTGTAAGATAACATGTTAGAGTTCTTGTTCATTCATAAATTATTTTGATGTCAGCATAGATGAAATGGCGATTGGTTATCTCTTCCTCTTGCCAACCCCTTAAGGATCCGATGTGAAATTAGTAGCAAGAAAGCATGTAATTGACAAAGTCACGTGTGCTCAGGGGGCCAGAAACTGAGGGAGAGAGAAGGGGGAAAAAATCAAAAGAGGCAAAGCACATTAGACCATGCGAGCTAAATTTGTGATCGCTCAAAATCAAGATGTTAGGCTGATGCAGAAGATCACTTCGTTCCAAAGGGAAAGTTTTCATCTCACGAGTTTGGAGCAGAGGGCCCGTGGGGCAACATGGCCGAAGGTTAATTTTCTTTTCTATTGTTTTACTATGATTTTTTTCCTCTTCCTCTCCCTTCCCCTCCCCCACTCCCACTCTTGCCTGCCTGTCTCCCCCCCCTTTTGCTCCACTACTATGCATTTACTTTGTCCCCCCCCCTTTTCGGATCTCTCGAGGGGGGGCTTTCTACAAACCTATTGTTATAGATCTCCAAAATGTTTTGTACCGCCCACACTGATTCACAACTTGAAAAGCTTTCTGGGGGCTATTGTTTGAATTGTTCGGGTATGATTAAGCACAGTTTCAGTTGGTGCACCCGAGAAAACATTTATACACCTGCTCTCTTTCCCCCCATTCTTTCCTAACTTTAATCGAAGGTTATTTCATAGGAGATGCTCGTTGCAAAATAATCCTCGTTCTAGTGCTATTTATTGCTTGTGCAATAACAAATAGTTATGCTATCTTCCCGGTTTCTCCTTCTCCGCGCCTTGCAAGGAAAGAATAATTTGGCTGAGCATTTTCTTTTGGAAATGGGATCAGTGTTAAGCTAACCATATTCTTGTATGGTGTAGTGTAACTACATAACTGAAAAATGGAATTAAATGAAAAAATACACTCGTATAGAAACGTGGGCGCTAATCTGATCTATAGAGCTTTACAGGTCTCCCGTTTTAATGACCGCTTACTTTTAGAAAATGTGATTCAAAAGATTTTATAAATATTTTCCCTCCCACTCTTTAGCTCTTTCCTTATATTTTATGCATGGACATATGGTACCATCCTAGTAATTCCATGTGTTTTGTCGCCTTCCATCAAAGGGGGGGCAAGTAAAGGTGGTGGAGACGAACCCGGGAAGCTGCAGGAGCAGGAAGAAGAGGAATCCCAGGTTTTGCACGGAACAGGCCACTGCAAATGGTTCAATGTGCGAATGGGATTTGGATTCATCTCCATGATAAACCGAGAGGGAAGCCCCTTGGATGTTCCGGTCGACGTGTTTGTACACCAAGTAAGATTAACTTTTTTTTTTTTTTTTCTCCCTTTCCATTTTCTTTCTTTGGATTAATTGCGTACTTGTTAGGTGAACAGAAACAAGTGCAGTTACATTCTTTTAAGCTTTAGTGAATTGTATTTTCGCCGATAAAATCGTGTAGATTTTATGATCTTTGGGTCAATTACTTGAAAGTCGTCCTTTGCTAAGGAGTACCGAGTCTTTGAAATTTCCTGGCCCTTGCTTGTATGATATTTTTTGCCTATAACAAAATTAATAATAGTTTCCTTTAAAAGGTGAAAAGGTAAAACAACAGCTGAACAAATAAAATGCCAATTCACTTCTGAGATAATATAAGAAAATAGTGTTTGTTTCTACAAGTTCTCTTTTATCTATTTCCCTTCTCTAGCTAAAGATCCTTTCTCCCCTCCCCAAAAGTTAGACATGTTGAGTCTAAATCAGCCAGTATGTCTTATATAATTGTTTGGTTCTATAAGAAGATTTAATAGTGCACTCCGTAAAGAACAAGAATTTTGAAAAAGTATATAGGGGAAGAGATTTGTTAATCTATCATAATGATTATCTGCAGGATGTAGGAAATAATAAGTCCAAGGGCACTGTCCCTTTAAGGGAGGAAACTCAAAAAAAGCATGTGGCCAGAGGCGGTTCTAGCTTGTATGTTTAAAATGGACCAGGCTGTGTCTTATAGTAAATGTCTAAATGTACATATAAGTTGTTCCAACCTTTTTCAAAAAATCTCAAATCAGAACCAGAAAGCCAGTATCTCGTCTCAAAAAGAAAAATTCATTCTATTCTTCATTCTAACCATAATATTGTAATTACAGTGTTTCAACAATAATATTTACAAAATTACAAGCTTTACTAAATAACTTGAAAATATAGAAAGTAGCACTTACAGAAGGGGGGGGAGACCGGAACTTGAATCTTCGGTTTTTCTTTGTAAGCAAAAATAACTTAAAAACCTTTTTTATTAATAATATATGTTGCTCTTTTTGCTCAAACCATCAAACCTGTTGGAGTGTATGTTGCTAAAATGCTTAGGTTTTTTTGTATATAAAATTTATATATACTTATGTGTGTTTGTATGTGTGTGCACACATAAATATAAGCGTATTTACTGTGTTGCACATTTGTGTCTTCTCTTTCCCTCCTCCCTCCCCCCCACTGTACATGCAATTGAAATTAAGTAGATAGATAAGCAGTAGAAATCATGAGAAAATACTCTTTTGGTCTGTAGTCTTATGGTCCCTGCAGCTTCTTGATTTCACTCTGTAGCATTTTTCCCTTTCAAAAGGTCTGGGCATCATTATTGTCTGTTTATATGTGGAAGGATAAGCCTAAACTGTGAAGGGAAGCAGGATTTATATACATAAATATATTATGAGTTCTTATACAAGCTACTTGATTTTATGCTTCCTGTCCACTGTGTGCAAATGAAGCCATCCCTATTGGTTTGTGGGTTTGGGTTTTTTTAAATCCAAGAATGAGTTACTAAAATCACTGACATAAGTCTCTTTCTACTCCCATCCCCTTTTAACCTTATTTAGGTTGTTAAATTGTTCTTTACGATCTCATAAATTTGCTTTATAGATAAATGAAAAAAAATCTCTTTTGCTAATCATACCTTTGTGTAATTTTGCTTTCTTTTTTAATACAAACATACATAGGTATAAGTGGATCTATCTATAGATGTTATGACATATTATAATACTTATAGTTAAATGTCAATTCTTAAATCATATAGCATCCAAGTTTAAATTATTTAATGGTTACAATTTGAGATAATTGATAAATATGTCATATTTAGAATTTTGAAACTTCTAAGTAGGGCTTATTACAATACAACATTTCATAATAGCACCTCTACTTTAATAAGTCTTTTGGCAATAAATTTGCTTTCAGAAATACATAAATGAACTTTTAAAGTACTGATACACATGTAATTCTTGCAATGATATGAATGTATAATTAGAAGTCCTTTTTTACAAGCCTTTTATAAGTATATGGGCCTCAACAATTGATGAGAATATAATGTACTCTTATTTTAAAATTTTAATCTGGTTAACATTTTAGGATTTTTCTAATACTATTACCAGTTCGATTTTGAAATATTTTCTCTATCTCAATTTAACTGGTACTTAACATAGACTTACCTTCTCTTCTTCAATTCACTACTCTGTTTAAAACTTTTCCTGGCCTTCATTGGGAAAGAGTCTTCTATTTATATAGGTAGTGTGTAAATCATATGACTGAGGGTTTTGAAAGAGCCAAAAGCCTTATTGACTTTGATAAGGCTACTATGGAGAACAGTAAGTCTTTAAGTGTGATAGTGTACAATAAGTACTTGAATATTTATGTAAAGGCATTCTGTAATGTTAGAATACATTGGTATAATTTATGATTCCTTTTGGACAATTTTCATGAAAAATTTTTAAATATATTTTTTAAGTAGTATGACATTTTTAAGAGTTGCCTTTCTTCCTGGAGTGCACTTTTCAAAAAACATACTTATATTTATGGAAATTATAACAAAGTTTTTTATAGTTTGGGCTTTTTTTTCTCTTTCATGTCTTGGAAAATTAAGACCATTCAACTAGTATCTCACCAAATTAATTAAGAACCATCACTATTATTTTGTTAGGCTTTCAGGAAGGTCTTTGGTATAGGGTTTGTTAATTTTGAAAGTCCTCTGACCATGCTTCTTGAAAAGCTTGAATTTGAGGTTTCAGTGGGATTGGATCTTTATAGTAATGAAACAGTACACAAAAATGCCTCCCTAAACATATTTTTCTTCTTTAAAATAAAATATGAATGTAAATAATCCTAAGCCTATTGTAATATAGTTTGTCTAAAATAGAGGAGAAAGTGTTCATGTGTTCTTAAAATGATCATTTGGTTGCAAAAATTAGTGGCATAAGATTCCAACACAGCTTTCCCCAGGAGAGTATGATGTAATCAATACACATAGAAGAAGCTTATGGCTAGGTATTGCACTATGCATGTCTTTAGAGTTGTTGCTGAGTCTGTTGAGATTATTATGTCAAACCATAATCATCCTCCACATCATTTTGTTATATAAATTGATAATATGTTAGTTGAGAGAAAAATGACTCATAATGTTGAATTTTCATTGTAGAGAAATGTAGTTTAGGAAGAGTGTTTTATATAGTAAGCTAAAATAAAATTCTGAAAGCTCTGTAGGTAGGGGTGGATCAGTTGTGATTCTATTGAAATAGCTGTATAAGAATCTTAGAGCATATTTATAACCATAGATCCTTATCAAAGTAATTTCATAGATTCCAAAGAATAAAGTTATGCTGTAAATTATGATCATTTAACTTAGTATAGCTAGAGCAGTTCCTTGCACATAGTAGGAATTTAATGAATGAACAAGTGGTTTAACACTACCTTATTTCTTAATACTTATCAACAATAATAAACATAAAACACCAGAGCCATCATATTTAAATGACAAGGTACTTTTAAGTCAAATTATTTACAGAAAAGATATCTGAGCTCCACAATGATTGATAGAGGCCAGTGTTTATAACTAAAAGATGTAAAAATAAAATTGCTTCACCGATATCTGAAATTCATTCTAATGATTTATTGCCCATTATTGTACATGAAATGAATTTGAAAAAATCATGTCATGAGCTTTTGAATTATGATATTTTGGAGAATTTCTATAGTGATTAAATTTTAGAAGTGATTCAGAAAAGGACACTATAACCCAATGCCAACCTACCAGTTGATATTGTTATATGGTAAACTTTCTAGTGCTTCAATTTTGACATGCTTATTTCAAGGTGTCATTACTTCAGTCTGTAAGCCAAAATGAACATTTTGAACTTTGTTCTATTAATATAAGGAGGAAGGGTAGGGATTTGTTGTTTTTAAACAGTGGAACAAGGAGTTTCTTGCATTTTAATAGTGTTTGCAGAATAATGTTTTCCTTTGTTAAGTATATCACTAATATTAAAGATAGGATACAAACATTCATATACTATCATATGTATGAAAAGAGATGGAGATAGAGACCAACAGAAACACAAGACAGAAATAGGAAAGAAGCAGGGTGGTTGGCTTTCAGATTTTTATTTGAGGCTTACATTTCTAAATTTAAAAAAAAAAAACAAAGTGTTCTAGATTATAGGATAAATTATGCAAGGGTATTGACTTTTTTCAGTTAGGAAATGTTTTGAAAATCATTTAGGTTCAGTTATTGTATTAGAGTAACCTCATATGTTTGCCAAGATAAGAGCTTTGATTTCTTCCTTTAGACTTAAAATTCACTCTGGCAGCCATTTATTTAGTACCTACTATGTGCAAGTCACAATGTTAAACTATACAAGGATAAGTAAGATCATTTTATTAACATTTTATTTTCAGTAGATTCAGTTTCCATTTTGATTTATTTTTTGAACAACTATTGTTTTCCAAAAATTGTAAGCATTTAATGTTGCATTATTTTGTTTGGGAATATAAGGATATGTAGGCAAAAAGAAATTACCAAGTTATTTTACTGTATAATGATTTCTGAAAAAAAATATTCAGAATATTTCTTACTGTTAGAAATACAGATTTTATATTGACATTGTGCATTATAAATATGTACAGATGTATACACTTTTAATCATAATTTCACTCACAGGTGGGGCATCAATCATTTAAATGTAGCAAATAATTCATGAATTGGTAATATCTAGAGTAGTTAAACATTTTTTGAAGACATTTGTTTCAAGATTTTCTTGTTAAGTTAATTTTCTTCATAATGCAGTATGTTCATTACCAAATTGTAAAATGTTCTTCTTTTGATGTAACAATATAGAAGTGTATTTTATTTCCATGCAAAGTTTCTCATAGTTAGTGGTAGATAGACTGAGTGCTTTAAAGCACTTAAAAATATTAGTTATACTGAATGAAGCCTTATAAATTTTATTTTTTTATTTTTAAATTAAACTTTATTGCAAGCCATTTTGGTATTGTAAAAAACAGTGCCTAATTTACTTAGCCTTAAAGATTATTGGCTTGGTCAAGTCTTCCAAAGAATTATAAATAAAATATATGTGTTGTACTAGCAAATTCATTTTTTTACATGTATTTAAAACAAGATTTTGGGAATAGCTCTAATAATAGAACAATCCAACCCTTAATGGTAGGGATAAAGATGTTGGGTCTTCCCCTTACCAACTGGTCTATTTTCCATCTTTTTTGTCATTTCATCCATCCAAAGAATTAGTCTTGTTCATTCATTCTACAACTTGATTTTGAATTAGGCTTACAAGAGAGTATTTACTGTGTTCAGACTTGTTGAAATTCTTTAGAGACTTTAATGTGTCTACTTTTTAATATTTTCCTTTTTCCTTATTTGTTTTTTTTCAAGAGTATAGTAAAAAATAAATTATATAATTGTTAAATAACTATGAAAGATTTCACAAACTTCTTATAGATACTTAAAGAGTTTAACTTTTTTAGACCATCTTTTGACCAAATGATCTTGGAGTTGTGGTTACATTTGGCCAACTCTAATTGGTTAGGAACATCTCTGATAATTGTACTTAGCAGTGTGAGTGAACTTCTTCCTTTTGAAAGTTGCTGCTTTTATGGATAACCAAATTTTTCATTATTATTAGAACTTCACTTCTTCCTGTGATAAAATGACTAAAATATATAATTTATCATTTATAGATTTTATAATTATTTGGGGATGAGTAGTTGTTTTAGTAGTGAGGTTAACCTATGATTTTGAAGTCTCAATATATAAATCACAACACCCAATTATACTGGAAGAGAATATGCATATTTGGTAGAAAGACAAAATTCAGTTACTGAATTAAAATGAAGCACTTTAAAATATGGTATGTCATTGAAGAATTTTTTTAAGTTAACTGAAAATTAATTTCACCAGATAGATTGTTTAAATGTTTTATTGTATATTCACATGTTTGTGCCTGTAGGGCATGCATAAATTTAAACAGGAAGTTCAGCAGTGCAGTTTGTTGAGGTATTTTAAAAGATGACAGGCTAATAAGAGACTGAAATGGTTTACATTTCTTCAAAAAATAATTTAATTTTAAATGTCCAAATAACTAATTAAATAGCTATCAGTAAATTAAAACTCAATACTTCCATGATAATTGTTGTAAATGTTTAAGAAATACTCATATTACATTAATAAAAACATTTTATATATTGAATATACATTGAATGAAAAACAAAGGTTTTAAATTGCACTTTAAGTTCAGTAAGAATAACAATGTATGAGCATATTCTTGTCATTGTTTCATTTTATCATAAAAATATTTGGCAGTTTCTATTGAACTACAATCAAATTTATATTTAATTGCTCTCTGTGTGTTTTATGTTTTTAATTGAAGGACAGACTAGTTCTGTGCATTTAAATAGTTCCTAACAATGGTTAGCACATAGTGCTTCTTCAATAGAATATCTGTTGAAGGAATGAGTAAAAATGAAAAACAAAAAACAAAAAACAAACAACCTTTTCCTTAGAAAAACCATAGTTAAGTGATTTTGCTATATACCTATGTTTGAGAATTAGATTATTTCATGGGATACTTTTGATTTGAACAAGCAAGGAACTGCCTGAAATCTTTTGTGTATTTTAACTTTGTTCATTGAATATTATCTAAAATCAGTGGAAATAATTGTATTACACAAGCATTTTTATTTTAATGATAGTTGTTATAGTGCTATTTAATCTTACACTGGTTATTATTTAGTGTCTGGATTTATCAGTAAGAGTTAATGCAAAGCAGTGTTGTTTTAAATAATGTTCCTTGACTGTCCAGATATATTTATCATATTATATTTAATTAAGGACAATGAAGATAGACATACAACTTTATTTTCAAATATATATATATCTAGATTATGAATACTGTTAGACTCTAAACAGTTTCTTTGTTAAGGTATGGACTTTAAGGCTGTCTTTGTAATAATTTAGTAGGTGATGGGGACAGGGAGAGGAAGAGAAAGTGAAGCCATATTGTCTGCTTTGACATTGGGTCAAATCAAATGAGTATTTCTTAGTTTTGACATAAATTTGTTCTAGTATATATAAATAGGCACTTACGTGCGTGTGTACACACACACACACATACACACATACACACACACACACAACCTGAAAGTCATGTACCTATATCTTTCTCCGCATTTTTTCAGAGAATTTAAATTTTCTCTGGATAATGATATCTAGAAATTATCACAGCACAAGTTCATTCACTGCAAAAGTTAATTGGTATATCTTTTACTCATTTAAATGTTAGTTTACTTTATTTTCAAACCATTTAAGTTTTGTAAATGGTATGAATTTTCTTGTTAATATTCATATCTGATGTCAGGAACTTCCCATTGGTTTTCAGTTGTAACAGGTTATTTATATTAAATTTTGGGAGGAGTTAAATGGATGAGGACTTTTATTATTGAAGAAAAAGAACAAGAATGAAAATATTTGGAATTACTTCTTTTTAATAAAGTATATGATTACTCATATATACACATGCTACATATAGTTAGTGTAGTGTTTACATTGTATTTTAAAATAATTGTACAGGATTATTTTGAGTGTATCTGTGAATAATTTAAAGAAGGAAAAAAAGGTATTTAGTTTGAAAGCTTTTTGTTGAGGTTTTTTCTTAAGAAATCTCTTCATAAAAAGATTACCAGTTAGTACTCATTCATATTGAACAAAGTATAATGCAAATGGGGGAATTTAGTTCCTGTTTAAATAGACTTTTACATGTTGTCTAGTCTTTATTTACTGTTGATTACCTGAATTAAAAATATAAATGTTTGCATTTTAATTATGAACTAGATTTAATTATTGCTTAATAATAATATTGGGAGAAAATGGCCTCATTTTCAGATGTCCATGAGAAACCCAGAGGGCCTCTTTTTATTACTCAAATCCCTATCTATCTCTCTAAAATCTATAATTTAATGATTTACAATGTTTAAATAGAACTTTTTTCATTAGAGATTTGTAAGAAGTACAACAGATCTATCATTTTAGGTAGCCTAAAAGTACTTAAAACTCATTAGAGTTTGTTATTTTAAATATAATATATCTTTAAGTAAATTTTAAAAAATCTTCTTAGCTTAGTTCTCTAATTAAGGAAAGATATATATACATATATATATATAGATGAGATTTTCTTCTCTCTCATGGTGTGAAGTTATTAAAAGTTTTCAAATTGATTTCTTTTTGTCCAGTGTTCTTTTCCTGACCATTGCCTTCCACAATCCTATAGGCTAATGCTGTTTTAAAATACTTGCAATAGTCACATTCTTTGATCTAACATTCTCTTTTCTTAAATTTCTTGTCCCTATCCTTGATGTTGCATTTTGTGTGACACTGTATATATTGAAGGAGATGTTTCATTTATCCTATAACAAAGGTGTCTCACAATTTAAGAAGGTCATTGATTAAATGTGAAGTCTGTCTTGGATTATCAATTTTCCTTAAGTTTAGGAACTTCTACATTTAGTAGTTAACACAACTGAAACCTTGGAGATTTAGAAGACAATCTAACTGTTCAGCATCTTTTCCAAAAATAGCTTATATGACATCTTGTATCACACTTGATTTTATTAGCTAGATACTTAAGAAGTAATGAATTATTTTGATTTAGAATTAACCAGGAAGGAAACGCTCTCTCATTTTGAAAACCATTTTAAAATTAAAAGTTTCTAAAATCTAAAGCACAACATAATCTGAAAAAATGCCTTACCACTTTTAAAAACAGGAAAACAAAATTTATATACAATTGGATTTGCCCGTACGCCTTCTTAGAGTTTCCTCCCCCATTCCATTGAAGAATTTTGAATGGTGAGGAATTTGCACCCTTTGGCTCAGGTTGCAAGCCCTCTTGATCAAACTGGGGAAGCTAGGGTCAGAGCTATTCATTGCCTATCACTTCCTTGGGCCATTTATAACCGACCTTTCTGCTTGCAAAAGATTCTTTTTTTTTTTTTTTTTGTTAATATTTTAATATATTTTTGAATGTTTCTACTACATGGCCTGATCTCAGTATCTGAGAAGGTACGTTATTATCATTTGGTGAATTTTATGTTGTTTTTTTTAAAACATTTTAAATAGCTTTAGGTAAGTACTTTATTATTATAGTAATAACATAGTTTTTCTATCCGTATGAGATTCTGTATCACAGCTCCCTTCTTTTTTCAAACAGTTTCTTCTAAATTAAGTAAAGTATTTAATTTGAATTAGAAATCAAAAAAAAAAAAAACTAGAAGTACTTCTAACATTTATGCTAACATGTAGAAAAAGCAGGAAACAATATTTGCGCATGTGTATGTGAAGCACTGGTAAAGATATAAATACTTTTCATCTGAACTCAGGTTCAAACAAACACCCTACACTTTGTTCTTATCTCTGAATCCCAAATAAAGTATACAGCCCTGGTTCAAGACCTTAGGACCACCCATCACCCTGGACACTGGATACTCCTATTTATTCAAGAAGCTTGTGAAGTGTGTGTAGTGCATGGTGGGGGATGGTGTGTGTGTGTGTGTGTGTGTGTGTGTGTGTGTGTTTAACATCATGACCATAGGTGATTCTTCAAAACAAAGAAGCAATATTACTTGTAAATTTATGAATTTCCATAGAATGTTCCAGTTTTAATTTTACTTCATAGAAAATACTATTTGTTTTCATGAAAGTACTTTCAGTGTAATGTGTGGAGCTGGGGAGGTGGGAAGAAGGGAGGTTGGATGCAGTTTTCACATTTTTGATGTATTCAGGAGGTTAAAGTGGGCCCCCATTAAGATTAACCTCAACCCATTACAGCTTTTTGGCTTGCAGGCCCCACCCATGAATGGCCTTGGATAGCTAATACCAAGCTTTTGTTTCTCCTGTAGAAAGGTTTTTAAGAAAGGAAAGAAAACAGTTCATTCTCTTTCACTGCTTCAGTCATGTGACTTCCCTTTTAGTGAGTCACAGGGTTGAAGGTGAATTTCAGAATGAATAAGATCAAAATTTTAAATTTATAAAAATAATGGTTTTTGAAATGGTTGATAATATAATTTATCAAACTGTGTTCACTAGGATACTTTTTTTTAAACACTTAATGTGCTTTATTTAGGGATATGCTCTTTTTTTTTTTTTTAAACCTAGAGATGCTCTATGCAAAACAGGTTTTCAATTGAAGCTAAACTTATCTCTTGCATCTCCCCCAAACTGGTAGTTACTGAATCTTCTGCAGAATTTTTCCACCATCTCTATCTTTCAAGCTGTTTTTGAGGTTTCTGAACTGTAACATATTTTCTCAGAACACATATGGTAAATAAAATGGGGGAGGGGATCTCCTTACCTACTTCCATTGTATGGAGTTGAGATTGCTTCCTCACAGAAATTTAATAATAAATAATACTGCCGTGTAAAAAAAAAGAGACTATAAAATGTCATGTAAAGAAAGATAAAGGTAATTCAAGGATCCTACATCTTATCTTTTGGTTATAATAGAGAGAACTGAGATGAAAAGAAAAAAATTATTATTACCGTCATGGGTAATTTAGAATTTAGTTAACTTTGAATAACATTGGAGGTTTGATTATTTTAGAGAATATTCCTCCAATTTTAATTTTTAAGTATCTACCACCAAAATGTTTTATTCTTTCTATACTTTTGTATAAATTAGATTTTCAAAGTGTTGTCATTGTAGATTTCTAAAAAAAAGGGGTGGCATTTATGACAAAAAATCTTTGAAATATTGGGCACTTCAAAAAAGAACTCACTTTTCCTCTCTTGGTTATTCTTTAGCCATTAGCCAGGACATTTAACACCTTGGGCATTTGTTTCCTTATCTCTTAAATGAGAGTGTTGGTGGGTTGTTTAGCCTCTTAAGGTTCCTTTCAGTTCTAAAGTCTTAATGCTTTATTTTTGTGGTGGGTTTTTTTGTTTTGTTTTGTTTTTTTAAGGAAAGAATAGTAGTAATGTTAAGAAGACTTCATTTCCATTATATTTCCAAAAATGATAAGAATAAAATTAATTGAAATAAACAGGATTATTTGAAGATACTTTTGATTTTTATCTTCCAATAAAAAACATTCTAGATTATTTTAACAGAAAATAATACTTTTTTATGTCACCTTCAAAATAGTTAAAGGGCAATGATATTTGACTTTTATCAGAT
This sequence comes from Myrmecobius fasciatus, assembly GCA_023553655.1. Classification (NCBI taxonomy): domain Eukaryota; kingdom Metazoa; phylum Chordata; class Mammalia; order Dasyuromorphia; family Myrmecobiidae; genus Myrmecobius; species Myrmecobius fasciatus. Next base: position 101,708 of record JAJPUD010000763.1, on the reverse strand, counting down.
CCCTGAAAAAGATAACTGAAATTATAAAGTAGGAATGTTTTTACTTCATTTTTTAGCGAAAAATGAAATACAACAATTATTTAAGGGATCAATTGATTCAGTGTTATTACCTGATATATTTTGTCCATTTATTTTCAAAGATAAAAAAGATATTAAAATATGAAGGAAGATTAAAATATATTATTTACTCAGCTGTGAGTTCAATTAAGTACTACATGTTTTCTTTGATTATGGCAGATAATTTAAAAAATTTAAAAGGTATGATATATTTGGGGAATATAGTGCACATGCTTCTTTTTTGACATTAAAATTACTCTTTTTGGAGTAATTAACATATATGTGTATATACAATATGTAGACATGTACTTTCTGTGCTTTAATTTTTAATTAGTATTTTAATTTTTGGTTTACATTTCACTAAGATGTTTCAGAAACTCCTTAAACCTTTCAAATCTTTGTGTCACTCATTTCTTTTGTCTAGCCTAGTTATATATAAAGTATCTATCATTTAAGGATCTGAACCTCTAGCATTGACATTTATCATTGAGATACAACACCTGTTTTCCAACTGTCTGTACAAGCTTTAAAATTAGACAATTAGAAAATTTTTTAGAATTGCTTTGAGGAGATATTTCTTTAGTTAAAGGAATGAATTACTTTGGTTTGTTAAAACTACAAATAAAAACGGTGAAAACAAAAGAGTTGTTTTAAAATCCTTATTTTCTTCTTAAAAAAAATTTTTTTTTCCTTATATTTTTCTGGTTGATCTCCTTTGGGGCAAATTTTCAAATGTTTCCTGTAACTTAGTAGTAATATAATTTGAAGTATGTTATCTTTTCACTTGTTTTTAATTTTTAATGAGTGAAACACAAAGTTGATGAATGAATGAATGTCATATTTTCATCCAGAAAATAAAAATTCTAGGAAATTGAAGTTTTTCAAAAGACTATAGTGAAATGCCAACTGAATTTGAAAATTTATTGTAATAAAGACTTAGTCTTGTCAACATGTCTTAGTCTTCTTCCTTTTACAGTAGGAATACTTATTTTGTGAAGATAAATCGATGAAGAAAATGTTAGGAGATAGTAGTTGGTGATTTTTTTTTTTTTTAATAATTTAGTAGCGATCACCTTTGTCTTTCTTTTTCTTGATTAAAAAATAACCACCACCTCTCCCAATTTCCTAATTATTAAAGATTCCCAAAGAGAGTACAGGTTTTTCTTATAGAATTTGAAATTGACATTCAAAATTCATTTCGAAACTCACCAAAGTACCTAATTTTTAAAATCCTTTATTCTTGGAATTAAAAAAAAATAATTGTCAAATAGGTCATTTATTTTTTTCAGATTTGATTGGTAGGTTTTTAAAGTAAGTACTTTTTTAGTTTTTCTTATATTCAAATATGTAATTTTTTTTCATCCAGATACATCAAATTTCCTATGTTTTTAATATGTTGAGATGCCCCCAAATGAGTTAGAATTTCCTGAGAGTTTGCACCTCTCCTTACACTAACACCACTGTCTGAGCTGCCACCAGTAATTATCACTTCCTTTGTGGGGCCTCCTTAGTGCTTCACATCCCTCCCTTCCCCCCTTCACCTCCTCCCTTCCACCTTACCCACCCAAGATCAGCAGCTGCAAGCTCCTTTGGGGAAGGAAGCTGGACTCCTGTCTTTAGCCATGGTAAGAGCTCAGCCATAGAGGAGTGTGGGTAAGAGAAGAATGGATTTTATCTTAGAATTTTCAAATTGGAGAGAGTATCTAGTCCAGTCCTATCTTTTACAGAAATAAGGATAATGCAGCTCTCTGGCATTTTCAGTTATTTGAATATTGCTGCCACTTTGAAAAGACAAAAATCTGTATGGTATGCCTAAAGAAAGTCAGTGCGTCTTTTCTTCCCAGTTTCTCCTCTCAGTCTTCTATCCCTGGTTAAGACAGACTGAAGCTACCTGTTTTTGCCACTGGTCCAACAGTCAGTGGCAATAATTTCCTTTGACAGTTAGGGGTTCCCATTGATATTATATATTCCCATTGATTCTGGAGAGTATATTTGGCACCAGTCATATGTAGACAAAGTATATGCATAAGGACTCTGATTTCGCCTTAAAAGCCATGAGTGTAGTTTTATCTACCTCTAAAAAAGTATATTATTTTACTTTAAGTTGTGACAGCTACAATATAAAAAAATCAGTTAGTATATGTTAAATTTTAATGTTAATGATTTTTCTGCTTGCAAATATGTTGATTACTTCATAAAAATTAATATACCTTGTAATATCTTATTCAGCTAACCTTGTGCCACACAAATTCTTAAATCATTTTAAATTATTTCATATTTTCAACACAGCATAGTTTATAAGTATGTATATATCATTTCATTTGTATTAGGAAGTTTTTAATAGATTAAAAAGAATTATTGATAATTTTCCTTTTCCTACATTGTTATATGCCTGTAAAGGTATATTATTATCCACTAGTGATGACACATTAATTTTTAAAAATTAAGTAAATGCCATGGGGAGTGCAGGTATATTTTGAGGGGATATTATAGTAAAAGTTTTTTGGATTAGTGAAAAAAATTTGCCATATCAGGAAGAACTCTTAGTTGTTCAGAATAGTAATGAGAAAATGCTACTTCAAAGAAGTAAAAATGGTGTCAAAAATTTTTGTAGCTCCTTCTCAAGCAGCCTCAGTCAAGCCTGAAGATCTGTTAAAATGGGTGAGGATGGAAAAGAGGTGGAGAAGAGCTCTGTGATAACTATTGTTGTGGATTATTGTTAAGTAAATTGTGACTTTTATATATGTTTCTCTTGATTTTTCTTGATTTTCTTAGTTCCTTATGCATTTGGTTTTTATTTTTCTTATCTTCTGTCTTGATGTCTTTTGATCCTCCTCTGTAAACTTTTCATTTACATAGGACACTAATGAAATCTAAAGTTACAAAAAGGTGGATGCCTGAAAGATAATTAATAGGAAGGAAGATCTAATTCTGATTTATAAAAATTAGCAAAAAGTTCAGTTCTAGATATATTGGCATTTTAAAGCTATTTGTTAAAGAACAAATTAATATTTTATGAAAAGGTAATAATGAAGTAGATGGCATCAAAGTTACTTTTTTCATTCTCTTTTGTACTTTATATTTATATCACAATTAGAATACTGTTCCTTACCGACTTCTATATGAACCCTTCTTTGTAACAAAGAAAAATAGTAGCCATATATAAAAATGAATAAAATATTATTTTCTCCATTTCTTTTGATATGAGGGAGATGTTTCATGATCAATTGTGCCTGATCATTACTATTTTGTTGTTAAAGTCGACTGCTTTTTAAAAAAACTTTCTAAATGTTTTCATTAATAACTTTTCTTTTTTCATATCACTGTCACTTCCCCATGCATTCTCATTACTTCCTTTAGAATAATCTCTTCTAACAAAAAACTAGTCAACCAAAATAAATTAACACATTGACCAAATATAAAAAAAGTGTGCCTCTTTCTGTACCTGTGGTCTGCCACCACTCTGCCAAGAGATCAGACTCATATACCTTACCTTTAGTCCTCTAAAGTCAATTTGATTGTTATATTGATCAGAATCCAGACATTTTTTGATTTTTTAAAAATTGCTTTCCTTTACATTATTTCCATGATCTTGTGAGTTGTTTTGGTTTGTTAACTTCACTTTGCATAATTGCATATACTTTCCCAACTGTCCCTGAATTCTTTTATATGTGCCCTTTTAGGGTTAGTGATGCTTCATTGTATTCATATGCCACAGTTGATTCATTCATTCCCCATTGATAGATACACCTTTTACTTTCATTTCTTTATGATTTCAAAAATCATTGCTATATATAATTTTAGGTTCCTTCCCTCTTGTCTTTGATTTCTTTAGATACATACTTAATAGTATCTTTAGGTTAAAAGGTATATACAGTTTAATTATATATTTTATATACTATATATATATATTTTCCAGAATGATTGGCCTATAATTTCACCATCAGTGTATCTATATTACCACAGCTCTTCTAGAATTTATCATTTTTGTCTTTTTTCATCTTTATCAATATTTTGAGTATAAGGTAAAACAGAGTCATTTAAAATTTGCGATTCACTTATTCTTTAATTTGGAATAATCTATCATGGTTTCATTCCATGGTTTTGAAAATTACCTGTTCATATTCTTTTGACCATGTTTTATATCACATCCAACTATGTACAACTACATATTGCCATCCACTTTGCTGCTTCCCTGCTTCTTCCCACCTGGAATAATACCCCCAGGCAGAAATCTACCCATCTTCATTCAAATCTTGATCTAACCTCAGTAGTCAAAATCAATCAAATCAATACTATGACACTACCATTGCTCTTGAAAAGGACATGTCAATTGATTGTGTTCTGTAGATCAATTCACTATCCTTGTGACCTCCTAACTCCCCAGATATTCCCTTTACTGACCATATGTACATACATGTATACATTATGTCATGTAAATATGTATTAATATACATATGAATGTATGTTTGGGTGTCTAATGTTTTCCCCCATTGGCATGTAATCTTCTTGAGAGCTTGGACTGTTATTATTGTTTATATTTTTATGTAGTCTACTGCTTCATATAATAGTAGGCACTTAATAAATGCTTTTTAATTTATCCTTTCATTCCTTTGTTCACTTTTGAAGAATATTAATACTTTTTTGGTTACTGAGTTTAGCTTACTTTTTACATTGTAGTCATTCTGTAACTGTCTGGTTCTGCTTATTTCATCATTTCCTATCAACTTTGTATCTCTGAATTCCTCATATTCACCATTTCTTAAATAATACTTCATTCCAAATAATAAATAATATTCTATTACCTTATTATTCTAGTTTGTTCAGCCATTCTGTAATGGACCAGTACCTACATTTATTTCTAAAATACTTATATGAGTATTTGATAAATGTTGGACCTTCTATCTTTGTCCTTCTTAGGGATATGTTCATAGTAGGGGATCAGTGAGTCAAAGGGAATGAACAGTTTGGTCACTTTTCTTATGATTCTTATCTTTAGGAAAAAAATATCTAAGGAAATATTGGAGAAAAAACAAACCTGACTTTCAGGTAGTGAACATTTAATAAACATAAGTTGAATGTGTTTTGTTGCATTGTATACTGTAAGTAGATTTTTGATATGATAAATGTATTTAATATAGTCTGAGTTAGTTTTCTAATAATTTTTGCTTACTTTGTCAGTAGCCTACTCTTGTGTTTGTAGTTTGTGTGTATGTGGGTATTCTGTAGTTTGATCCATTTGCTTCATTGGTAATTCTTTTATCTAAATTATTAACTAACTTACATGTTTTCATCCTTTAAAGTGAAAAATTAATACTTAAACTTCCTATTCACAAAAAGTAGTAATAAATATCTCAGATGAATTATTGTCGTCATCATTGTCATCATCATCATCATCATCATCATCATCATCATCATCATCATTATTGCTCTTAAATAGATTTGTAACTCTTACTTGCCTCCTCATTTTGCTCCTATAGGCCTTTTCTCTCATTGGTGAGTTCTTCCTGGAGCCTCCATATTGGGGAAGGGCCCAAACCAGCCATCTGTGACTTTTAGTACTTAGCCACCATGCCTCTGGGCTTTCTCCTCATTGGGCTCCTGCTGGGTCTTTTCCCATGGGGAAATTCTTTCCAGAACCTCTATTTTGAAGAAGAGTCAGTGGAGCTATCTTGATTTCTCAGGATTTAGACAACATGCTTCTAAAGTAGTACCTTCTCACTTCACCCTTTTCAGCTACCCTTTTATGTGTTGTCTTCATTCATTAGAATGTAATCTCTCCTTGGGATCAGAAACTTATTTTCCCCCTTTTAACTACAGTATAGGTACATAGTAAGCACTTAATAATTTATTTGTTAATTTGACTTGTGGATTCTGTTGTAATAAAGTTATAGAAAACTTGTTTCTTTTGTTGAAGTATATCACTAGAAGAGCCTGGTAGTGAATTCAAATTATTTTAAAAGGATTTTCAAGAATATTCTTCTGGTCCTGCCTAGATAGAGAGATTAATCTGTATTATCAATAATAACCTTAGGAATAAATACTGTATGGAATCATACAAAGCAAATCATGTACAACAAATTATAATAGAATTTGTATAACAAATATATTTTGAAACTGCAGGCAATCACCTAGTTAGTGGAAGAAATTTCAGAGCAATAAAAATAATTTGAATAGTTCATTGTAACAAGGTCTGACAAGTTATATTTCTTTTCCTGTAGGCAAATTTTTTTTTAATCTGAAAGAGGGACCCAATTATTAATCCTGGGTACCATACTTTTCAAGGGAAAGGCTCCAAAAGTAATAAAATAGAAGAAAGATATGAAAGAAAAGGAGGACAGAAAAACAGAATTATCATGAGATATGGTAACAAAAGTGACTTGTGTTCCACTTTGGGAGGATTACTTTTTCTATGTGGATGGAAACCTTTTTCAGATAGATATATATATTGCATATTTTAAAGAAGGATTTTCATGATCTTTTAATAATTATTTTGGTGCTGAACCATCCTTTTGATAATGTAAATAAATTTCTGAAGTTTCTGTTTTGTGCCAGGCACTATGCTAGGTGCTAGGGAATCAAAGACAAAAATGAAATAGTGATATCCCTCCAGGAACTTATATTCTACTGGGAGAAACATCGTGTGTGTGTGTGTGTGTGTGTGTGTGTGTGTGTGTAAAATATGTGGAAAGTTACATATATAATAATGGGGGAAATAATGTAGATGGTGAGCTAGTAAAAAGAGAATAAGAAAGAACATTTTGATAGGTGGGAGGAAGAGTATGACTAAGAAAGAAGAGTGTCATGAAAACTCAGAGAGAATAAAGTGTATTCAGGAGGAGAAGAGGTGCTAGCAATGCTCTAGAGAAGGTCAAGAAAAGTGAAGATTATGAAAGTATTTTACACAGAATTAATAGCTACCATGGTTTTCTCCATTCTCATGAAATCCCCATCCAAGTTAGGCTAATTCTAAAAGACAAGATCTATGTTCCTAAAATTTTATTGTTTAGAGGATTAAGGTTTAAGCACTATCTCTCAGCTAAAAAGAAATTCCTGTTAGCTTTAGGATACAGCTTTTTTTTGATACAGCTTCCTGGGTCACCTAAGGCATAAGACCTGTTTATGTACCTACAGACTATTTATAAGTTGAAATTCATCTTATTTTTAGAAGATATTTAAGGCTCTAGACAGTACCAGGAACTGGTCAAAGAAAAAGGTGAATTTTGAGGCCTGTGAAAATGAAGAACATTTCACCATGGACAAAGTGGTGCATAGACCAACTTTTTTTTTTTTTCCTTCTGGAAATCCAGATATTTCAAACATTGAAATTCCACAAGGAAAAAACTCCTTGGTCTATAGAAGTTTCTAGCATTTTATATGCTTTAATAATAGCATTACCAACATTTTAAATCTGTATTTCAGTGGATAAATGGAAGGAATAGGCTTGCTTATAGAATTTGACTATCCAGAGTAACATGACAAACTATGCTATTGCCCTAAAAGAAAATCTGGCATCTTTTTAAAATTATCTGCTTTCCTTTGACAAATAGCAGGTTCTTAGAAAGCACAGCTCAATATGAATTGAACATAAAGAATACATGGATTTATGTACTTAATTAACATTTTATAATGGGTGGTTGTTCATAGCATTGTTAGAAGTTAGCCAAGTTTTCTTGTTATAAGACTAATTGTGGGAGTTATAGAAGAAACAATCCTGTCCTTGTCTGATTAGCATTATCATTAATGACTTGTAAGACTCAGAAAGTATGTTAATTATATTTACTGATAATACAAAGTTGGAAAGGATAGCTAATATTATACATAGATAACATAGTCAAGATTCAAACCATCTTGAGAATGTGAAACAAGGAATCAAAACAAATGAAAATAAAACTTAACATGGATAAAAATGAAAACTTAGATTTAATTTTTAAAAATAATTTTTACAAATTCAGAATGAGGAAAGCTTAACTTGACAGCAGATTACATAAAAAAGGCCTGGGGGATTTTAGTTGAAAACAAGTATCTACATAGGTACTAGATATATACAGGAAAGAATGGCTGCTAGAAATAGCAACCCAAGTAGTGTGTGTGTGTGTGTGTGTGTGTGTGTGTGTGTGTGTGTGTGTGTG